>OX375876.1:11170122-11656122 GCA_947359465.1 Metellina segmentata | reverse complement strand
TTGGAGCCATTTGTCCTTCCTTACCTTCAGGGCTTGCCCACAGCTATATTTCAACAGGATAATGCGCGACCACACGTGGCACGCATTGTCCAAGGGTTCTTCGTCAATCGCCAGATTGAATTGCTTTCCTGGCCAGCTCGATCTCCGGATCTTTCGCCGATAGAAAACATGTGGTCCATGGTTGCTCAACGATTGACCTTGATTACATCCCCAGCTGCCACACCAGATCAACTTTGGATGTGTTCTTGGGGTACAGCAGACCAAGCAGCTTCCACACGTTGCCAAAGTCCCTTTGAATCAATGCCGAGGCGTGTGGCAGCGATGATCTCCGACAATGGCGGCTACTCTGGCTACTGAATTTGGCAGGAAGCACACTTCACTGAAGTCTATAAATTTAATCATTTGATACTTGGTCAACATGTTATCCACAAAATAAATTTTGTTGTGATATCTCTTGTCTTTCTCGGTGTTGCAATTTGGGTGGCCAGCAGTGTAGAAGACAACACAAAGCGGAAACTTTTATGGAATGAGTGACACAGGTCTTTCCTGGTCGCGATGGCTGAAAAACTGACAGACAAATAGTAACTTCATGTTGTTGATATTTTGTTATAATCTGTGTTTCATAAATTATGGATAATTGATGTGAACTCTTGGAAGAGTTGGTGTGGGGAAATTATTTGAATCATAGATGGCGCTGGCGTCCCTGCTCTCCCACACCTGTAGCTTTTGTCAGTTGATGTTAGACTCTTGATATGAATTCGAAAGAACCGAAGCTTTCTTAATTGGATTGATGTTTCGTTTGTATTAATGTGTAATCCCTTTCTACATCTGTAAATAGTGTGATATAGTAATTAAACTCTCTAATTTAATTGAAGATTCTCGTCAGTTTTGTATGGATCTAAAAATACCAATGAACCAATTTGATATGTGAAATCTCGCCATTCTGCGTCCAGAAGTCATATATATTTAATTTTTCCTCACACTTGAGCTATGCCTTCCAGTAGGACCTTTAGGGAGGTAGGCATTGTCAGATAGAAGTAAATAGATAAAATAAAATTTTGTTTTGATTTTAAATGAAAACCTTTGGTTTTGGACAGGTTGTAAGATAATTAATAATCGCATACTTTAATGCTGAATAATATTCCGTGGTTTATTAAGCGCATCAATCCAGAAAACTTAGGGCTAGGCCTCCGATTTCTAGTCGCGGTAACCACAAAATCGCAGAAATATACAAGGTGTACACACTGCGATAGATAATCCGTTGAATTAAAAGTTTTCCAATGGATGTCATTGCAAATTACTTGTGCGATTGCTCTTTTGCTTTGGGAGTGAAGTAAACGAAATAACCATCGTTATATTGGGTATATCCAACAAGCCAAAGTTTATTGAAAGGGCAGTTTTACAAGTTATTTGAAGATTTATGTGAGCACCCTGAAAAGTTTTTCTAGTATTACCGAATGTCAAAAAGTAGTTTTGATGAATTGTTGGGAATAATAGGTCCATCAATACCAATCAATTCAATTTCTTCTTTTCAATTTTTTTAATAAGTATGTTAGTATCAATTACAGTTAATGTTCGTCCATCCTCACCTCCGGTAGATTTGTTGTCAGACACTTTAAACAAGTATTTGCAGTATTTTAAAGAGACCAGAACACGACTGCTCCATAAGTGAGACTCAACAATCGCATGTGGATGCATGTCCATGCCTGCCCGTGTGATTGATTGGTATATAGTAAACAGTCGCCCAATGAAACACAAAAAACAAATAAAATGTTTGACAAATGATTTTTATCGTCTTTCAACGAAAAGCTTTTTCAAAATTTTGAAATATATTTGAACTACAACGTATGATTTCCCGTTTCAATTTATCGTAACCCATCTTATTTTAATGTTTTTTTTTTAATTTACTTATTTTAAAATAAGAAATTACACGCTTCAAAAATATTTTGATGTGTACATTTTATTTATTTTATGGTACAGCAATCTACACACCATTACGTACTAATCAATATGACTTATGACTTGAGCGCAAAGGTATCATTTGATTATTATCAGGTGTTTTTGTAATTTGTGAGATGAAATCAAGAAAATAAATAAACGTGTTCTAAGATCCGCAGAAACAAACAAAAACTGTTTCAAAGCGGTTGTTTTAAAAATAATTAGACATTTAAAATCTCGTTTCAAGTTCCAAAAGGGCCGTAAATTTTTATTGGATTGGGATCCGGGAATTTGGGAGGAAAGTATTATATACATGGGGAACTAGTTATTCAACAAAAAATATTTTGTGCTATAATCTAGTAAAATTTCATTCAATTGCTATATAATAAAGGTAGAAAAACGCTCGAGTATTTCTCCACTACGTCAATCTATTGGGTACACCCGTAAAACCTAAATTTGTATTTCATTTTCCTTTTTTTTTTTTTGTGGCGAGGACGTTTTACGTTTCCCTATGCTGACCCACTCCAGTGTAAACGCTTTGTTGACAACACCAAGAGGTGAGCACTCCTTTGTAGAGAAGTGTGATCACCATTCATTAAAGCCATTTTAATCGAATAAGTCTCTCATAGACGCGTTGACGGAAGATGTGGTCAAGGCAAGCGATGAGATCAAAATGTCACAATGAGCGAACCAAATACGGCGTGAGCGACCACGGGATGGCGAAGGGTAGAGGGCAGTGGTGATTACAAAGCAATATCGAAAGGGGACGGAATAGGGGTGCATTATCATCCAAAATTTCATCTCGGACAAACGTCCCCAAAAAGTTCCAATCCTTTGATCTTTACCGACTCCTGGTGGAAAACAAAATCGGAGTTCACGAAATTTTGACCATACAATTAGTACGGTTTCTTGGAATAGCTTCGATGTTTGAAGGGGGAGAAGTTTGCAACTCCGTTGTAAACACGACCTACCATTCATACAACATCAAATAATATACACACAATGACAAACTGACACAGTAGAGAAAGAAATACACACGATAAGGAATGAACCTGACAGGAATAGAACCTGTGCCGCCTCCAACTCGAAGGTTGATAGCGCAGTGGACATACCACTGAACCAGTGCGGTCCCCGGATACGTAGGGGACTGAATCAAAAATTATTATGGGCGCCTTCACCATTAATTCGGGTGATGATTTTTTAAAATTTAACGTCGTACTAGAGTAACACAACGGGCTATGGACGACGGTCCGGGATCAATCAATCCCTTATGGGAAAGATCCCAGGATAGGATTGGATTGGATTTGGTTTTATGGCATTGAGTCCTTTTGGGACATATTATGCCAAACTCAAGATAAAAAAATCAAATATATCATATAATAATAAAGTGAAATGAGTCAAAACATAATGAATGAATACTACATAAAATTATATGTGATGGATAAAACCAATTTCATGTAAAAAGCTAAAAATATTTGGATGAGGATTCTCCCCAACCATGTCTTCTAAAGTCAAGGTATAAGAATTAAAATATTTAAGACGTTGATAATTAAAATGAGAACACTCTATTAAAATGTGTTTCACCGTAAGTGGACAAATGCAGTAGTTACAAATGGGATGATCTTCTCCGAGGAGGAGGTGTCTATGCGTTATTCGCGTGTGTCCAATACGGAGTCGTGTTAGTATTACATCCTGTCTTCTAAAAGGTAGCGATTTCCATTGAATTATATTTCGTTTTAAAGCATGGAGTTTGTTTTCCGTTTGTTCATTCCATTCGTTCTGCCATTTTGTTTCTAAAAATTTGTAAATGAATGATTTTAAGTCGCGATAAGGAATTGTATGACTAATATGATTTACTGCCGATTTGGCGGCTTGGTCAACAATTTCATTTCCTGCAATCCCAACATGGGATGGGATCCAACAAAATAGTAAGTTAAAATTTTTGGATGAAAGATGATAAATTCTTTTTAATGACTCTAAAACAATGGGATGACTGTCATGATCAGGATGTTTCAATGACTGTAAAACGCTTAATGAATCAGTGAAAATGATACAGTTTTTATGACAATGATCAGATATGTATTCCAATGCTTTATATATGGCCATGATTTCAGAAGTAAAAACAGAACACGAAGAATGAAGTTTAAAACTGTGAACAGAGTGACTAATAGTGAACGCAGCTCCAACATAGTTTGCCCTTTTAGACCCGTCAGTATAAATATGTATAAAATTTGAGTAATTTTCTATATGGTTTTGAAAGAGTTGTTTATATATAAAATCAGAGGTATCTGCTTTATTAAAATTTTGGAACGGGTTTGAAATTCAAAATCATGATTAAACCAAGGAGAGAAATAATACAGTTTTTTCTGGGTGACGTCAAGTGAAGAAAGTTCGGATCCGTTTATTAAGTCCAGCATTCTTGAATGGAATGTAGGGATGAAGGATGTTTTGGCTTGATAAAGGCGTTTTAAATATGGGCTGTGATCAATGGTATGCAATGGGTGATGAGGGATTGAGGAAATTCTAAAATAGTATTCCAGTGATAACAACTGTCGTCTGAAGTCCAGGGAAGGTTCGAAAGATTCTACGTACAAGCTGATTACGGGAGAAGTCCTAAAGGCACCAGAACATAAACGTAAAGCGGCGTGGTGGATAGTGTTCAGAGTTTGAAGAGCAGATTTTCTTGCTGAACCATACACCACGCAGCCGTAGTCCAATTTAGATCGAATTAAAGCTCTATAAATTTTAAAAAGGCAAGTTCGATCAGATCCCCATGATAATTTTGATAAAACCCGTAAAATGTTAAGAGCTTTTTCGCAACGTTTGCGTAAATTTAAAATATGCGGTTGAAAAGTCAACTTCTTGTCAAATATGATACCTAAAAATTTAAAATTGTCCACAACATTAATTAAAATATCTTTGAAAAATATTTCAGGGTCAAGATGAAGATTTCGCTTTCTACAAAAATGAACACAAGCGGTTTTAGAAGGTGAAAAACTGAAACCATTTTCGTAAGTCCAATGTGTGATTTTATTGACTGCCTGTTGAAGTTGTCTTTCAATTTAACGAATGTCTTTAGCTGCGCATGAAATTTGCAGATCGTCAACGTAAATAAGACCTTTCACTGATGGAGGCAATTGAGAAACAATATCATTAATTTTTAAAATAAATAAAGTAACACTTAAAACACTTCCCTGTGGCACTCCCTTCTCTTTAATAAAAACATCTGAGAAAATTGATCCAATCTGTACTTTAAAATATCTTTTTTCTAAAAATTTTTGAATAAAAATAGGCAGATTACCTCTTATGTCGTTTTTAAAAATGTCTCTTAAAATTCCACGTCTCCATGTTCTATCGTATGCTTTTTCGATATCGAAAAAAATCGAGACGAGATGCTTATTTTGAACAAATGAGTTTCTTATTTCCGTCTCCAGAGCGATTAAGTTGTCAATAGTGGATCTATTTTTTCTGAAACCACTTTGGAGTCGAGAGAGACATTTATCCTTTTCTAAAATATAAACGAACCTCGCGTTGACCATTTTTTCTAGTACTTTGCATAAGCAGCTTGTCAGGGCTATTGGACGGTAGTTTGAAGGATTCTTGGGGTCTTTGTTCGGTTTCAGTATGGGTATTATGGTAGCATATCTCCATGACTGTGAGGAAAAGTGTGCTCGTTCCAAATTCTATTATAAAATTTCAGGAGATTATTTTGAGAACTATTTGAAAGATGTTTGAGCATGATGTAACTAATATTATCTGGCCCAGGAGTTGATTTGTGAACTATAGATAAAGCTTTTGTCAATTCAGAAAGAGTAAAATCACAATTGTAAGATAATATACGGTTTGAAGTGAAATTAACTTTATTCTTTTCAGATGCAATTTTAATTTTTTTTTAAACTTTCAGAGTAGTTATTGGAGCTGGATACTTCGGAAAGGCATGAACCAATTGTGTTTGCTATGTCTTTGGGTGCCGATAGTATTTGGTTATTGTATTCTAGAATCGGAATTTGTCTATTGGTGTTAACACCGGATATTCTTTTAATTCTGTTCCATAATTGTTTACTGGTGGTCTTATTATTTATACTATTGACATAATTTATCCAAGAATCCCTCTTACTATGTCGTTGTATTTTTCGAAATGCCGCTTTTGTTTTTTTGTAAAAAATAAAGTTTTCTGTGTGTGTGTGTGTGTGTGTGTGTGTGTGCGTGCGTGCGTGCGTGCGTGCGTGCGTGTGTGTGTGTGTGTGTGTGTTGAAGATATTCCAGGCTTTCCTCTGCTTCCGATACGCATCGCTACAATCCTCATTCCACCATGGTTTCTTTTGTTTTTAGGCTCATTATTGACTTTTTTAATTGAGACATCCGCACTTGCTATAATTATATCTGTAATTTTATTAGTAACTTCATCGATGTCACCAAATTCAACCGTGTTAGAAATATCTGCAAGGCCAGTAAAAAGTGGCCAGTTGGCAGTTTCAAAAATATATTTGGATTGTCTGTCAGTGTGAGGTTGATATTGGCCTGCATATTTAAGTTTAATTGGATAATGGTCGCTATTGTAAAGGTAGAGTTGGTTTGTTGATTTAGTTTTTATGGCGCAAGGTCCAGAAATGGACAAGCTGCGCCAAACGCCAGATAAAAGAATAAAATCATTTTAGGTGTAAAAACATTAAAATTCAGTGGGAAAAGATTTTAGCGAAAATTAGTTTTTTCATGATAAAATATTTTTAAAAAAGTTAATGATGTGAGATTTTGATGCAGTTAAAATATGTTGATCAACAACACATTATGAGTTATGTATTTAAAAGTAAGATGGTAAAATATGCATTATATCGCATGTAAAAAGCCGATGGCATTTAAAAATGGAAAAAGCTTTGGATGGGGATTTTCACCCACCAAATCATCCAAATTCAAAATTGAACAGTTAAAAAATCTGTTGCGAGGAGAGTTAAAAGCAGGACATGCAATCAAAATGTGGTGAACACTAAAAGGTACGACGCACACGTCACACTCAGGGGCCCTCTCTCCTAAGAAAAGATGCCTGTGTGTAAAACGTGTGTGTCCAATTCGAAGGCGCGTTAAAATCACGTCTAATCGACGAATCGTTAAGCAGGGTCGGATGGAGATGATTGGCTGGATAGCATGAAGTTTATTTTCAGTTTGCTGATTCCAATCATTGCGCCAATCATTTAATATTATTTCTCTGGTAGCTAGTCGAAGATCGTTGTAAGGGATATCGATACTCAAAAAAGTCGTAGCACTCTTTGCTGCAGCATCAGCTTGTTCATTTCCAGCTATCCCGACATGTCCAGGGATCCAACAAAACAAAATTTCGAAACCACGTCGAGAGAGCTGGTGATATGTACTTAGTACATCTATTGCATAAGAGTGCTGAAGATTGTCCGATGATAAGGACTCCAATACGCTTTTTGAGTCTGTGTAAATGATGTATCGACCCCTTCTGAGTCCAGAGATGTGCTTTAATGCTCTGTAAACGGCGAACATTTCAGCAGTAAAAATTGATACAAAAGAAGGTAAAATAAAGCTTAAAGTAGAGGTCTCAGAAACAATGGCGCAGCCAACATAATCACAAGATTTTGATCCATCTGTATAAACTGCTAAAAAAATTTTGTAAAAATTTCGATGATAGTTAAAAAGTTGACGATAGATAAAATCATTTGTGTTTAATTTATTAAAACCCAGAAATACATTCAAGTATTTTAAACTTCTTGTTTCCCAAGGTGGAGTGGTAAAAAAGGGACGTTTGGCAACGTCGATGGTATACAGAGGTGTACTACTCCGTAAGCTGAAAGGTGGAATACAGGATGGGCGATTTCTGAATAGGCGATCAAGTGAATTTTCATTGAATAAATTTTTTAATGGATGACAGGAATGACACATGATTCGGAAGTAAAATTGAAGCGACAATATAAGACGAGTGGAATCCAATGGTGGTTCGACACAAGTAACGTAAAGGCTTTTGATGGGTGACGTGCGAAAGGCACCTGAGCAAATACGAAGCGCAGAGTGATGTACAGGGTCAAGCTTTCGCAAAACAGATGGACGAGCGGAGCCATAGGCTGCACACGCGTAGTCCATCTTTGATCGAATAATGAATCGATAAATGCGAAGCATGGACAATCGTTCTGCACCCCAAGACGTGTTTGAGAGCACTTTTAACAGGTTCAACTTTTTTAGGCACGATGTACGTAATTGCTCGACGTGGGGAAGGAAGGTAAGTTTTGGGTCAAAAAGAACTCCAAGAAATCTTACGCAATCCACAACTGCTATCCTGATATCGCCCAGGAGAATTTCTGGATCAGGATGGAGGCCTCGAAGTCGGCAAAAGTGCATGCAGGATGTTTTTTCTGCAGAGAAGCTGAAACCATTTTCGACACACCACCTCATCAGACGAGTTACAGTTGTCTGTAGTTGTCGTTCAATGAACCGCATGTCCTTTCCTTGGCAAAATATCGTTAGGTCATCCACGTAAAGATATCCTTGGACAGATGGTAGTAACCGAGATAGGATATTGTTTATTTTTATCGCAAACAGTGTTACACTAAGGACGTTACCCTGAGGTACGCCTTCCTCCTGGACAAAAGAGTCGGAGAGGGTAGATCCGATTCGTACCTGGAATTGTCTTAACGATAGAAATTGTTGTATAAATATCGGTAAGTGTCCTCGAAACCCAAGATTATGAAGATCACGCAGTATACCATATCGGCAAGTGCGATCGTACGCCTTTTCGATGTCGAAAAAAATAGAAACCAAATGGTTTCGGCGTAGGAACGCACGGCGAACTTGGGTCTCAAGAGCAAGGATATTGTCTACCGTAGAGCGGCCAACCCTGAAACCGCTCTGATAAGGTGACAGAGCCCGAGTTGTCTCAAGGATGTATACGAGACGATAATTCGCCATCCTTTCAAGAAGTTTGCACAAGCAGCTCGTAAGGGCAATAGGCCGATAGTTGTATGGATTTGTTGGGTCCTTTCCAGGTTTATGGAAAGGCACAACTATAGCACGTGTCCACGTCTGGGGGAAGACATGTTCCTCCCAGAGGCGGTTGTAGAGCCGTAGGATGTTAAGCAAAGATGGTCGGGAGAGATGCTTTAGCATGACGTAAGTGATACCATCAGGACCAGGTGATGTCATCCTGGTCTTCTGAAGGCATCTTGTCAGCTCTTCCTCAGTAAAATTACAATTATAGGAGAGTTCAGATTGAGTGTTAAAATTTAAGCGTTGTGATTCAGTCTGGCGTTTAAGACGTTTAAATGTTTCTGAGTAGGTGTTAGTGCTGAAGGCTGTAGAAAAAGCGCGTGCAATGACATTTGCTATCTCGACAGCCTCTGAGACATAATTGCCATTTTCTTTCACGAACGAGATGGATTGTTCGGAGTATAATCCCAACGCTTTTCGAACTCGATCCCATAGCTGCTTTGAGGGGGTGGTAGATGTTATACCGGATACATACCGTTGCCACGATTCTTTTTGACTACGACCGCGTATTTGACGTGCATAGGCCTTTGCTTTTTTAAATGCTATTAAGTTGGTAGTTGTGGGGTATCTACGAAAAATACCCCATGCCTTACGTTGAGTCTTTATTGCTGATGTGCACTCAGCGTTCCACCAAGGTCTACGGTGCTTATGAAAGGATGGAGATATTTTTGTGGAATCGCTGCATTAGCAGCTTCCATCATAACATTGGTGACTGTTGTTATAGCTTCGTCTATACTTCCCTCGACCATTTGTTCAGTAATAACGGCCTAGGATGTAAAACTTGGCCAATCGGCTGCTTCATATATGTATCGTGATGGACGGCAAACAGGATCATTTCCACCGATATGGGTAACGAAAATCGGGAAATGATCACTGTTGCGTAAATCACTTTCGACAAAAAAAGAGAGAAAAGGTGTAACAGAAGAAGAGCAGATGGCGAGGTCAATAGTATGAAAAGTGCGGGTAGGCTCATGGAAGTAGGTGGTTTCACCATTGTTTAGGAGACAGAGACAGTGATCAGTTACCAACTGTTCAATCTGTCGTCCTCGGGAATTAGTGTCCTTACTAGTGTCCCCCTAGTGTCCTTACTCGGGACGAACGGCCGAACTGAGCAACTCAAGTATGCGGCTTTAATTCGATTCGGTAGCTTCGGTGAATCAAATGTCAGGATAAGGTGTTTGGTGGGAATAATGACTCCATCTCGATTTAGAGTGATACGTCGAACTGCACAAACTTTTCCGTCGCGCAAATTGTCAAGTATCTCTTCTTCTGAGACATACAGTAATTCAGCTTCGGATATAATTCCTTGGCATGTATTTAAGGTTCTGTGTGGGGTGACGGAAACAGTAAAGCAACCAAGGATAGTGGATTTTGAAAGTATTTCTGACTGAGCTTCTGTAGATACCTCAATCAGTAGATCACCAGATCGAAGTTTTTTTTAAAGATTTTACTGTTCCAATAAAGGATTGTATTGTCTTGTTGATGAGAAAAGGTGAAACAGATTGAAAAGAAAGTTGAGTAGTTTGATTATTGTAACTTAGTAATTTTATGATAAAAAAGCGGGCGTTTGAAAGTGTCAAAGTTTGTTGCTCCCTCGGAGAAGGAGAAGAATTTATTAAATTAATGCTCATAATAAAGAGAAAAAATGTTCAGACGCCGATATCACCACCCACCACGGAGTACAACGAGGGGATACAGATTTCTGTATCAGTGGTAGTCGGGTCTATACGCTAACAGTTACCCCTGTAGCAGACACCACCCTTAACGCGTTGCTCAGTGGGTAACCGATCGCTTGATCCCTAGCCTATGACGAAATTCAATCGACCAGCCGATTGGTGTACACGGGACCAATGTACACCTCCCGTTTACCTGAAGCTAGGGCCGAAGCAGTGTATTGGGTCAGTATATCGCCTCTCAACTGCCAGGATCCCCTTTTCCAGGGACACGGGTCTCCACGCACGGCAAACACGTGGGTGATATAATCCCCAAGAGGAGCTAAAAGCACAGACGGGCGAAAAGCTTCTCAAGGGGAGCCCTCGCCTCCGAAAAGGCAACCACAATGAGGGAGGAAGAAAAAGCAAAAAGCAGTAGGGTAGAGGAGGAGAAGAACGAAAGGGAGAAAAGATCACTCAGGTACCCCGGGGTTGTGAAGCCCGTACAAACCTAAAGAAGGAATGCCCCTGGGGGCTGTAAAGGTAGGGATCCACAGAAAAGGTCCAAAATGGTAAAATTGAAGGAGTGCAAATTGCCAGATCTATTGAATGGTAAGTAAGTGAAGGTGAGTGAAAGTAAGTAGGTTGGCCGTTATTCATTATACATAAATCATTGTCGGTTATTATTTTTTCGATTTGTTTGCCTCTACTATTAATGTCTGAACTGCCCCAGAGGTTATGATGGCCATTTAGGTCACCAAGTATGATGAATGGTTGTGGAAGTTGATCTATTAAATTATTTAAGTCAGAAGTGGCGATATGGGCGTTAGGAGGTAAGTATAAATTGCATATTGTTATTAAAATATTTACATGAAGTCTTACAGCAAGAGCTTGCAGATTTGTTTTTAGGTTAATTTGAGTTACTGGAAAGTCATGGGAGGTAAGCAATGCAACACCTCCACATGCTCTTTGGCCATCATCGTAATCTTTTCTAAAGATAGTGAAATAGTGAATGTTGGTGGAATCATTGGTTCTCAAGTAGGTCTCCTGGAGGGCGATTGCAACTGGATTGTGCTTGTTTATGATGTCTTTAACATCATCAATTTTATGACGAACACCCCGGCAGTTCCAGGAAAGAAAGGAAGCCATAAAAATAAAGTATAAAAGAAAAGAAAAAACTACTTGTGTTTTCTCGTCCTAGGACGAGACCTGTCTTGCCGAAGATCCTTCTTGGACTTGGGTGGCGAAGTCTCCAAGCCATCACTCTCTACAGAGGAAATATCACTTTCGGTGTTGTATAAATTTATAAGGTCACTGGTAGAAGGGTTAGCTATCAAGTTTCTGGATGTAACATCAGGCTGAAGTGAGGTTTGAGAAGTACTTTTAGCTATTTTAATATTATTTTGTTCAGATGATATGGCTCTTTTTAAAGAATTATTTATAGATCGATTTGGTTGATTTATCTGTTTTATATTTGACGAAGCTTTGCTTTAGAAAAAAGAGGCGTTATAGGTTGGTTCATTGAAGTTTTATGTTGTACAGATGGCTTAAAAATAGTTACATCGGTTTGAGTTCCGTTAGTTTTGAAAGTTTTTTTAACTATTGTGGAGTAAGATATTCCAGGTTTCGGGGTGCGATCATTTACAATTTTACGGGCCTCCGGAAATGAAATGTTTTGTTGAACTTTAATGGTCTGAATTTCTTTTTCTGTATGGAATTTAGGGCAAGACTTGGCAAAAGCTTGATGTTCACCTTTACAGTTTACGCAGCAAAGAGATGACGATGTACATATATCTGTCTTATGTTCTGTACTAGAACATTTCGCACAGGTCTCTTTGCCGCGGCAAGCAAGAAAAGAGTGGCCAAATCTTTGACATTTGAAACAACGGACAGGATTTGGAATGAAAGGTCTCACTGGGCAATTAATGTAAGCTATTTTAACGTGTTTTGGTATGGTTGGTGTATTGAAAGTTAATATTAAGTGTTTTGTGGGTATTTTCTGATTATTTCTTGAAATTGTGATTCTTTTGACGTTAATTACATATTGTTCGGATAGGGATTCCAAGATGTCTTGTTCTGTATCATGAACTAAATCTGATTCAGATATAACACCTCTGGATGAATTTAAAGTTCTGTGGGGTGTGACAGTTACTCCTATTGGACCAACGGATTTTATTTTAATTATATTTAAAGCTTGTGTTCTATTTAAAACTTCAACGAGTACATCTCCTGCTAGGGTTTTTTTATGTTTTTAGTCTCTCCAACCATACCTAATATTGTTTTATGAAGTAAAATCGCAGATATATTTTTAAGATTTCCCTCGTTACTTTTTATTGCAAAAATGTTTTGTTCTGTTATATTTGTTTTCATTATTATTATTATTACATATTTGCTCCACTGAAG
The DNA here is from genome assembly GCA_947359465.1 of Metellina segmentata. NCBI lineage: Eukaryota > Metazoa > Arthropoda > Arachnida > Araneae > Tetragnathidae > Metellina > Metellina segmentata. Next base: position 11,643,130 of record OX375876.1, on the reverse strand, counting down.
GAGAAGTTGATTTTTGGTTTTCCATGATTGAAAATTAAATATTCAGTCCCCGGCGGCACCACCCACCATGGAGTCCAACGAGGGGATACAGGTTCCTGTACCGGTGCTAGCCAGGGACTATACGAACCCAACTCACCTCTATGACTGCCCTAAGGAGCTAGTTGGTGAGCAGGTCCTTAGTCCTAGCAGGATATACCCACCAGCCGATCAATGTACTGGGACCAAAGTACACCTCCTGTTTATTCGAAGCAGGAGCCGAAGCAATGTATTGGGGCGTTATGTTGTCCCTCAATCACCAGGATCACCTTTTCCGAAGACACAGGTCTCCACGCACGGCAAAATCGTGGGTGATATAATCCCCAAGAGGAGCTAAAAGCCCAGACTAGCAAAAAGCTTCTCAAGGGGAGCCCTCACCTCCGAAGAGGCAACCACAATGAGGGAGGAAGAAAAAGCAAAGGGTAGGGGAGGAGAACAACGAGAGGTAGAAAAGATCACTCGGGTACCCCGGGGTTGTGAAACCCGTACAAACCTAAAGAAGGAATGCCGCTGGGGACATCCCAGGATAACACCACGTCATTTCGAACCACGGTCAGATGACGAGGCAATACTTGAGCTGGGACCCCACTCTCCAAACTTCCACACCAACCCAACGTGAGGACTTTCGGCCACGACAGATTTAAGGTGCATCGGCCGCCTCTACATGAAAGTTTGCAATACGTTTGCAAATATACCTGCACTGACCCAGATTCAAACCAGGAAGCAACTGATCTAGAGACTAACACCTTAACCAACAGACCGAATGGATCAACTGGCTGCTGATAGACGAGATATCTTATCCAATCTTGAGAACCAGAATATTTCCGAGGCGATATTTTACCCAAAAGTTAATTGAGATGTTCGTAGTAATTATTTCAATAATGCAACTTCCTTTTATAAATTCGCTGTTAAACAATTACGCAGGCACAGCATACATCCATTGTTTACACAAAAATATACTGTTGAGATATTTCCATTGTTGAATGGCATTGTTTCTATTTCAACACACCAAATAAAATTTAAAAAATCATATCTTGTACTTTCTCTGTGGAAGAGCGAATTGAAATTTCTTCCTGCGATTTTATACGTTTTGCGAAATTTGATAATTTAATAAACAAAAAGCGACTAAAGACTTCTTAATTTGATAATGGCAAAGAAAGACAACTTCTTGAAGCCTTTAAAGACGAAAATCGTCAAGATGGGACATTGGCTCCGAGTTAGAATGTAAGTTCCAAAACTCTTGCAATAAATAATGAGGGTTTCCATCTTGAGTACGCGTTTAAAATAGAATTTTTTTTAATATACGTTTGGTCCACTACCTTTTATGCTCAGACTGAACAAAGATATGTTTTTAGAAAAAATTTAAAATATTTTTCCATTCTTTAATCAGATTGTATGTGATTACACAAATTCAAATAAAGCGACAAATGTGAGAATAATTATAAAAATTAGAGACATTTGCCATTCATCTTATCGACTATTAAATGTTTCGAATCATAGATTTGTACTGTAAAAGTGAATCTGAATCTATAAAACATAATCTTAAGCAATCTGTGGTGCTCAGTTGCATTGTAATTTTCCTTTCAATATTCTATGCATGTCAACATTCAAAAATAAATGTTTTCTTTTATAAGCTACAATTTCACCTAAATATAGCTGTAAGAGTGACCACATCTGAAATTTAGTATCAATTACTAATAAGTGGAATACCACTCATGTTTGTAAAAAACACGTTTCTTTTCGCTCACTGATTTGCCTTTTTCGTTTAGATGCAAACCAGGGAAACCCGGAGACCCAGAGAGACAGGGTTTCTTGAAAGATTTGAACGATGATCTTTCGACGGTTGAGTCTTACATAAATGTCGCCTCCGAGCCCGAGCTTCCTTTGCCCCGAGGCTATAGGGGAGGCTCACGTGACTTTCATTACGCAGTAACGATCTTGGAATTCATCAACGGATGGCTGGAGGACAGCATCCGGCCATCGTGGATTGAGCCACACTACGATGTGGACGAGGTATTGAAGTCAGCCATCGTGGCCGATACCTCTAATGACATCGAATTAAAACGATCAGAATCCTGGGGCTCTCTCTAGATGCACTAGTCATTTGAAGAGAGTATCCAGTATTGAACTGTAGACACTTGAATACGACTCCAGATTATGACTGACGAACATGACCCACGAATATGACTACCGATTTCGACTCATGAACATGACCCTCGAATATGACACACAAAGATGACTCACGAATATGATAACTATTTGAGACTGTCCGCTGATTCCATAGTTTCTACCCATAAGGCTTTGGAGCTTTAGCTGAGGAAGCTCCTGACTAAAGTCTTATGGGTCTCCTCTTTTTTGACTACAGTTCTAAAACTAATTTTGAAATAAGCACCTCTGAATTCACTGTACCATAGAACCGAAATAGTTCTTTAGTTCCGAATAGTTTAATAGAAAAAATTAATATTTGATTTCGTTATCCACTACAGTAAATTTCTGGCTTACTCACCACCATGTCGTTTGTTTCAATTTAGATCATGTGCTACGTTTTCTAACATTTGCGATTTAATTTTAACGTTTGAAAAGTGGTAACTGTTAGTTTTATTTAAATAGTAGCTACAGCGTGGTCAGCATACCGTTGCTCGTGGTTGTTCTTTCCGTGGGGGTCATGTGTGACCACTGACGCTCGCCAATCCCCGGTGATTGCTACGTATTCCCATTTGCTTTGCTTCGCAAATGAACTCCACAGGTGGCCTCGAAGCGGCTATTATCAACAACGTAAATCAAAACACGCTAGAATTTAAAAATGTGGCATGGTTTCAAAGGCATTGTGACGAAAAACGCTTGTGACGTCAGCCGTCAAAAATCGCAAAATCCCCTCCTTCATTCGAGGTAGTATGACGTCACATTCCGAAAAAGGACGAAAGATGAAAAAATTATTAAATAAATTTTAAATGTCCTAGATTACATTTTAAAATTCGGGCTGGACACAAATACCGCAAAAAACTAGGACTACCTGTGTGCCAAATTTCATTATTGTAAGTGATTCGTTAGATTACAGTAAAGAGACAGAGGAATACTTCCAGTAGAGATCTATTGCAAATGTTGTGGCTGGAAACCAGATCTGGTTTTAACATGCGACAAGTGCTATAAAAGTTCCGGAACAACTTTTTCTTCTCTAGCCTGCATCCTATAACTAGTCCACGTATATTAAAAAATACATTTATTAATTATATACATATCCCATACCACTGTTATCGCGTTGTTGGATCTGGTGAATGAGTACTCTTATCACGCCATTTTAATAGAATAGGTCACTCACTGACAGTTTGGCGAGTGATGTGGTCAAGGCAAGCTATAAAGTCAAAATGTCAAATTAACGAACAAAAGACGGCGTGGGCGACCACGGGGTTCCGAAGGGCAGAAGGAAGCTGTGATTGTCAAGTAATACTGAAAGAGGAAGAAATAGGGGAGGATTTTTATCCCAAATTTCATCGCGGAGAAATGTCTGTTCAAACTTGCAATCCTTTGATATTACTGACTATTGGTGGAAAACAAAATTAGAGTTGGAAACTCGACAAATAGCCACCCCGACACGAGATCCTGACGATACAATGAGTGCCGTTTCTCGGAATAGCTTCGATGTTGTCCTGGAATTTTTCGAAGCGTTCTCGAATATTTCGAAGTGTTATCTTCGAATTTACGAATGTATCGAAGTGTTTTCCTTGAATTTTTCGAATATATTGAAGTGTTTTCCTTGAATTTTTCGAATGTATCGAAGGATTGTCCTCGAATTATTGGAATATATCGAAATTTAATCCTAATTTTTCCAAATGTATCGAAGTGTTGTCCTTGAATTTACGGAATATATCGGAGTGTTGTCCTCGAATTTTTCGAAGTGTTATCCTCGAATTTTTCGAATATTTCGAAGTGTTGTAATCGAATTTTTCGAATGTATCGAAGTGTTGCCTTCGAATTTTTAGAATATATTGAAGTGCTGTTCCATATTTTTTGGAATATTTCGAAGTCTTGTCCTCGAATATTTCGAATAGATCGAAGTGTTGTCCTCGAATTTTTCGAATATATTGAAGTGTTTTCTTTGAAATTTTCGAATACATCAAAGTGTTGTCCTATAATTTTCCAAATATATCGAGCCGACCAACCGGTATAGTGGTTAAGGTGTTAGCCTCTAGATCGGAAGGTTCCTGGTTCGAATCCGGGTCCGGATGTTTGTAAGCGTATGGTGTAGAGGCGGCTGGTGCACCTTAAATCTGTCGTGGCCAAAAGTCCTCACGTTGGGTTGGTGTGGAAGTTTGGAGAGTGGGGTGCCAGCTCAGGTGTTGCTTCGTCACCTGACCGTGGTTCAAAATTAAGAGGTATTGTCCTCGGATCTTTCCCATAAGGGACTGATCCCGAACCGTCGTCAATAGCCCGTTGTGTTGCTCTAGTACGACGTTAACTAAAATTACCATTACAAAATAGATCGAAGTGTTGTCCTCTAATTTTTCGAATATATCATAGGATTGTCCTCGAATTTTTCGGTGTTGTCCTCGATTTTTTCGAAAATTTCGAAGTGTTGCCCTCTAGTTTTTCGAATATATCGATGGCTATGGTATTTGGTATGTATATGTATATATATGGCTATGGTATATCCTGTGGCGGGAATAATATTCCGTTTTTGACGCAGAAGAGGTATTTTCGTTGTTTCAACGAGGATGCTGTGGCTTTTTCTTCATTAGATTTCATATTTCAAACTAATCTTATTTTTAAAAAAATGTTTCTTGTAAAACAGTGTTATTTTGATCTGTACTGATATGATCCATGAATTCAGATCTCTTTCTAAATGATAGCAAACATTCTGAACAATTCTTGTTTTTTATCGAATCAGGAACGCATATTTTCATATGCCTTCTGCAAGAGAAAGCATTTGAAAATATATTGCACAGTGCACAAACATTTTTTGGCAATTTGCGTATTTCTGCAGACTGATCTTTTATTATTTTGTGAAAAGATCAAAACTATATTTAAGTGGACCTAGCACCTTAATAAAGACAAAAATACAGATAAAAATTTTTTGCTTCAAAAGTTGCCTTATTTTATTTACAATGTCGTCCTAGAAAATGAGACTAATTCTTGTATCTTTTTTTAAAGTTATAGGAATTTTTGAGAGTGTAGCTGAGCGATCAGTTTTTCGAAACCAAAACCAACCGCATTTGTGCGTCTGCAAAGCCTTATTTTCGATTAATTAACTGAAATAGCTTAGAAGATGAAAGGTATCTTTGTAACTGTTACTGATATAATGGCTTTTTTATTTATAATTTACTCGTACAGGCTTTATTATAGTTTCTCTTTTCTGTTTATACATTATTAATTATACCTAAACATAAACGAGAGCTGAGAATTTAAATAAAGTAGGTTTGGTTTCCGATACACAACTTTACTTTATTTGGTCCAAGTGGCCAAAGGAGAATTTTGTGTCAAAAAAGGTGTCGAAATAGCCACATCAAACTAATTTTGCGCGTATAATATAGGGTACTTTCAACAGCTGTTGGAATTATGTTATGATCCGATACCTTAAATAGTAGACATATAATTGACGCTCGAAATAATTATTATAGAAAGAACCTTTTAAGTGCCGAATTTCAACATTTTCGAAAATTAGTGTGGAATTGGCTCTTAAAAAAAGGGATTACTTACTGTCTAGGGCAGTTTTAAGCTTCATTTATTTGTAGAAAGTAGCTATAGTAAAAATTTAAATAAATTTTATTTATAATTTCTATTATAATTTTAAAACTTTAAACTACTTTTTCTCCTACGTCATTTTTTGTATATATGTTACAATTCAAAATGCAAAGGCTTTTTTAACTTCCAATCAATTGACTTCAATTTTTTTTACAGTATTGTACCATATGGTACTAGCCGACCCTTTTTCTTATACACGTGGACGCTGGAATGTGGATAATCAGCCAGACGGTGACATCAACTTCAGAGTATGCACGTGTGTTTTTGACAAAATACAGAGAGTTTTTCTCATCAGTGGCCTAGAGTTCCGTTGGTCCACCCCTTTTTCCTTCCCCTTGTGTCTGGCAATTGAGCTCAGAGATGCGATAAACAGTTCTGTGCGCTTTCCAGGAACGATTTTCCCATCGACACAGCTGGAGTTCCGTCGGTTCCCTAATCCCATGTCTGGAATAGAGATTAGCTTTTGGGAACTCAAGTCGGCATTACAGACGGTTTTTGCATCTGTGTGGGGGGTTTCTTCAGTTCTGTTGTAGACTGAAACATCTCTTGCCAGGGCTCGGAATTCACTCCCCTCCCGTTCGCAACTGCGCTTCTGCGGACCCAAGAATTTGAGAAAGAGACTGATTCTGAATTCGACGAGAGACAGACGTCTCTGTTTTGTGGAGAGCCATTGTTGTTTTGGCTCCAGGCAGGTTTTCGATTGTCGATGGCTGTGCCCTAACTTATAACTTGTAAACTTAGTTGTAAATATTTTAAATATCTCACTATATAGTTTAATTTAAACCAGCTGTCCGTCTAATTCTTACATGACGGTACAGTATACACTGCCCTCCAAAAGTTAAAGTACAGGATGTTTGTCGAAGCTCACCATTAAAAAATTGCAGTAACAATAAAATTAATACTTATTATGAATGATATTAACGAACTTTGAGAACACTAATGCTAAAACTGTAGTCACCACTTTTATTTTAAAATGGACACTTTATAAAAATGTGCAATAATCAAACTTTTGTGACTTCGTGTGAAAGTTTTGTGCATGATTGTTGAACTTCAATTGTTGTTGGCAATTGCGTTGACAATATACAGGAGTGTATAGCAATGTCCAGGAGAATTCGTTTACCCGATCGTTAAGGTGACGGTCGTCCGAAAAGCCCTCGTCTACCTTGGATGGGTGCGATGGGGAGTAGACGTGGTCGACTCGCGATTGTTTGCTCTGAAAATACCGATAATTGAGCCGGAAAAGTTTTCTTCGTGGTTTCGTGTCATCAGAGACGCACACCCAGGTAAAAAGTAATTTTTAATAATCAGTAAAAAGTAGGTTTTATGGTGCCGGGTCCTCTTAACGCAACATTATGCATTTTAAATTTACATGTAATCACGAAAAAATCTGGAAACAAGATTTCTCAGTTCATCCATTCTGTAGCTTCCGTGTCCAAATAATCAAAATGACTTATGACTTGAACGCAAAGGTATCATTTGATTATTATCAGGTGTTTTTGTAATTTGCGAGATGAAATCAAGAAAATAAATAAACGTGTTCTAAGATCCGCAGAAACAAACCAAAACTGTTTCAAAGCGGTTGTTTTAAAAATAATTAGACATTTAAAATCTCGTTTCAAGTTTCAAAAGGGCCGTAAATTTTTATTGGATTGGGATCCGGGAATTTGGGAGGAAAGTATTATATACATGGGGAACTAGTTATTCAACAAAAAATATTTTGTGCTATAATCTAGTAAAATTTCATTCAATTGCTATATAATAAAGGTAGAAAAACGCTCGAGTATTTCTCCACTACTTCAATCTATTGGGTACACCCGTAAAACCCAAATTTGTATTTCATTAATTTTGGGTTCGTAAATTAAAAAATATATGTATCTAGTTACAAAATAGGTGCATCTTAAAATCTAATGTATAAAATTAAAGATCCTCATGACGTTTTTTAACTCCAAAAATTAGACGTTCATGTTCTAATAAGGTTTTCAGTAAAGTTGTCATTAGAGTTTACTAAATACAATCAAAATCGTTTTGTCGAGAGCAATGAATATCGTCAACTGAATGAAAGAACTAGATAATTTGAAAAATGGTGTATTTTCATATATATTTAAATTAGAAAAGCTGAGATCATTCAAAATTTTATGCAAGCAATAGATAATTTATTTTGACTACTTAGGCTCTATGCTATCGGCTATTAAAAAATTCAAGCATATATATAGAACTGAGATTGGGAGAAAAATGTTTTTTACTCGTATCTCAAAACTCAAATTTCAGTTACCTAGTTCTTCCATCCAGTTATGGCGATATTATTTCAGATTAATTCTCGACAGGAGGCTGTTTTTATCGCAAATTTTATATCGGACATTATTTGAATTTGTTTCCTGCACAATTTATTAACACGCACATATATAAAATAGTTGAACATTGTCGGCGTTACACCCCCTCATTTATCTTCCTTACCATGCACAACACTTGACATCTGTCTGTTTATTGGTTGAAGTTACCTCTCCAAGTTTGAAAAGTACGTTGAAATTGAAAAGAAAAGAGTAAAGGAATATTTTGTTTAATTTAGATCACACGTGACGAATAAGAATGTTCATCTGTGTTAAAGAAATTTTGTTTCGTCTGCTGACAAATCATGTCGCTTATGCAAATTCCAATGTTGCAAGTGCCGTATATCCGTCAGTATTATGGTAACGAAAAACTGAAAAACACTCACTTTTTTTATAATAATAGAGATATTGCATTGAATATGGATGAACTCGCGTATGCGTACTTATACTTAGATTGGTAATGTAAGCTAATAAATTTGACTAAAAAAATATTACATATTTTTTAACTGTTGTTTTTACCTCGCGAATTAATTTCTTATTATTCTTAAAAGTTTTAATTAATGTTTATATTCACCTATCCGAATATAGTGCTCATAATCCTGCCATAATTAAATAGTGTAATGTACCCCAAAATAGTCACCCCACTTAAATGGCCTGATTTTTCTAAACCGCTGAGCTGACCATATGACCCATAATGACTGTATGTAATTAGATTCATCGAATTAAAATAATCCAAAATTATTTTTTTTGTGAAATGAGCTAATGGGATTTCTTTGCAATATTATGTGAGCATGATTATGTGTATGTTTTTTTATACTCGAATTCAATCAATGCTGTAATTATTCATATTGGGTTGGCATTGAGTCAAACGCATCTTTTAACAAATACCGATAGAAGGTTTTTTTGAACGAGTGTCCTTTTCAAATTAAGGCATTTCGAGATCCTTATTGTTCTGAACTTTTCTATCGCATTAAGATTTTTTTTCATACATCGTCTTCTGATCGCGTTGGGTTAAATTTAAGCTTAAGTAATTAAAAACTGCAAAAAAAAGCTAATACATACGGGTAGATTATTCATATAGGAACAAAGTATTTTAAATATTTGATCAAATTTTAATTTATTTTTCTTGATAATGTCATCTTTAAAAAAATTCGAATAACTTTTTCAGTTCCAATGAATTGTAATTTTTAATAACCATTTTTTTCTTCAGAAACACTTTAGATGTATACGATTTTTAAAATGAGTTTGTAGAAATTTAATTTGCCCGTTCAATTGCTAATTTCAGGCTTTGCACCTCACAATTTTTTTTTCCTGTAACAAAAATTGTTTTTTTCCACATAAAAGTTAATCGCTGAAAAATTTTAATCGATGATGCGAGTACTTGCCTGGATTTGAATGGAAAAATCTTCCACAGTGTGCTTGTTTTATCTGGAGATTCGAATCTATCTTTGCTAGCTGAACTACAATTTATGTGTAAACCCAGAGAACTGAACGAGAAATAATGACAAGTAGCAGCAAAACAGTTTTTATTTGCGAGGGGTTTGCCAGTTTGGTGCTCAAAATTTCAGAATAACGAGTTTACGAATCGCGTTGAAAGCAGTGATTTCTGAACTTTTATGCTTTTAAAACTATTTTTTATTCGTCTCCACTTGAATTGCAGTGTATGGAACATGGCCATCTGAAGTTATCTGAATAGGCATTTTGTACAACCTTATTTATTTATATTATTTCACTTCAAGTCCATTTTTCCTTATATCTTGTAAACCAATTCACAAGACTATTAAAGATGTTATTTTTCGATCTAAAAACAAGCACATTTGTTTGCGCTATGTTTTGTAAATTATGGTTAATAATTTGGGATTAATAGTTTTTATCAAGAGTTTCGTATCGAGAAGCCTCAAGGAGTCAATTTTTTTGTCTTGCCCTTTTATGAATACTATAAGAATATCCCAATAGTGTATGTCTATCAAATTACAACACAACACACAAGTAGTTTTATTGCACATATCATTCTTTAGTTATTTTGATGAAAAAAATGAACAATTTCAATAAAAAGAACAAAGTTTAGTCTAAAAATATTTTAAAACAATTCCCGCATTTGTCTGGATGCGGATGAAGAGTTCTTATAAACAAAGCAACAATTGTTCTCCTCTTGATGTAACTTATTTTCCCTTGACAAGTTTTACTAGAAGCGTGGCAACAGTGTTTAATGTATTCTCCACATTCCATTATACTTATCTTAAAACTGAAGGGTAAGAGATGATTCTAAGTGTTGCGATATAATCGGTGGAATAGTCTATGCAATTCAAAAGGTTTTTAAATGATTTTTTTCTTTGAAACAGCGCATAAAAAAAAGTTAACAAAGTGGATGATATGGTGTCAAGCTCGTTGTATATTACTTACAAAAGTAACCTTGATCAGTCATTACATAACAAAAGATTACTTCACTTTATGGAAAAATTAGACCATTTTTGCTTCATAGTTATTTTCATTGTTTTGTATACATAGCATACCAAACTACAATTAGACCAAACGAACAAAACTAAGTGTATAACACATTTCAGTAAATTTTCTTTACATTAAACTTGATAAAAATCTAACAAATCCATTTAATTAGTATCTGCTCAGCTTTCAGAAACCAAATCTTTGTCTTAATACAATTATTTCAAGTTAGGCGTTAATTAACTAAATTCGAAGTCGGAATACCTTTGTATAGAACTTGTTGGAAATATAATCCCTAGGTACCTAGAATATATTTTTTTATGCGTGGGCATGAAAATTTGTTTTAATTCATATAACACTTCATTTCCTCATGAAACGGCTAGATAAGTATATACCCTCATTAGTTTCTCCAGTACAGGACCCTATACAGATCGGTCCTTGACCGGGCCCCGCACACTCGGGTCAGGATGGGTTTGTGAATGAATTACCGCACCAACAGAAATCTACGATGGTAAGTCAAAATAATCTGCACTTTCGCTACATCTTAGGTTCGCTAGATCAATCGCTTAAACACGTCTTTAGGTTTGCTACATTGCTTTCTGTGCGCGATCATGCTTAGAGTTGATACTACTGTGTTTAGGTTACAGAAGTCTGACCTAATTGGGTCCGCATCAGTATAAACATGGCCTCTGCGCTAGAAGTGTGCACCAATTAGGAACGAAAAGCAGCGATTATATTTCTTGAGTAGCAAGGTGTGTCAGGAGCTAAAATTCATCGCAGGATTGTGTAAAAGTGCATGAGTGGATCGAAACCCTAAAGATGCCAGACAAGCGTGATCGCCAATCCACCTACCCCACTGACGAGTCGATTCAGTAGCTCCAGAAATGGTACTGGCAAACCGACGAGCAACAATCGACACTAGAGCATTCTTTACAGACAAGAAAGCGGTTGCACGACCCAATGAAAACCTTGGAGAGAATGGGCAAGCTTCGACCATTGGTCTAACTGCATCCAAAGAAAAGGAGATTAGAAAAATGACATTTAAAAAAATATATTTACACGAAGGTAGTGGTTGAAATTAAGTGCAGATAATTTTCGAATCCTCTGTAGTTCCAGAGGTTTCATCCACAATTACTTAGCACAGCAAAGAATGAACCAATTTGTATAACCAAGCAGCACGAAACTGAACCTAATACGACTCATTCAGAATTAGTTATTCCAGAGCGAACAACTTCCTTTAAGAGACGTTCTTTTGCTCGAGTCGGCTCTAAAAGGTTTCATTTACGTGAAAGAAAATCGGGAAGTGATTTTCCTTAAACCTTTTATTTTTTTTGTTACATCTTTTGTATGACATAAATACAATAAAATCACTACTAAACTGTTTTGGAATTCCTTTCATTATGTTACTTTAGAGTAATTGTTATTTCCTGCACCAGAATAAACTTTAATGAATGTTGAAATTTTGCCAATTTAAATTTTACGCGAAACAAAACGCATCAAAATTTTCTACGCACAATATTGAATTAAATTTAAATTAGGCAAGTGATTCATTTCTTTGGATTATCAATTAGCGACCAAATAAAGATGTGAAAGAGGATATCGAGTTCATTTCTTAAATTTATGATTGTAAGCGCTCATATTTTGTCGCATTTCCTGGTCGGAATAACAATTCAACTTTGATTTATGAAGCTATGCAGTTACTAAATTACACATATTAAAAAAAATTGTAGTCATTTCTAAATTATCGCGAAGTGGTGACTATGACACTGATAGTTGGAAAGCAGGGTACAAGGCACAACAAAAACAAATGAGAAACTTCTTTGACAAAAGGAAAATTTATCAATTCAATATTCAGTTTATTCAAGATTCTCAAATATATAAACTATTAACATTGCTTATTACAGAAGTAGTAGTCATAATCTACAAACAACTTATTAATCAAATCTACACTTGTACATCATTTCCAGCAAACAAACTCATATCTAGCCGATTGAAGTAAAACTGTCGGTATTAAAAATTTGAAATAAGCAAATTTGTTATAAAATATTCATCCACGATAGAAATTTTTATTTAATACATCAATGACAGGGTTCACGTTTTGCAACTTACAATTCTTAAAATATATACTGAATTTATCAAATTGTATTTTCATTTAAAGCGTGTTTAGAAATACACTATTTTCAATATGCTTTTCCTGCTATTGTCATGAAAGATCTGATTATTTCTAGAACTGATTGATTTGAACGTTTGATAACTCGACTAAATAATCAATAACATGAAATGCTCGATTTAATTTCGTTTCAGCTCTGGAAATATTTTTTGGATAAAAAATCTGATGGAAATTCTTTTATTTTCTGTTAACTGAAAGACTCGCGAGTCTTAAATAATCCAATTTCATTTGTGCAAAGTTTGAAGACATAATGCATGAGATTATTTGAATAATACTCGTATTTGAGAAAGGAATAGATTGCATTGTTTGACTGGCCCGATTCTCACAGATGTGCCTTCCAAAAGGACGTTGTCTCGCACCACTGGAATTCCGGGGCCCTCGAAATTCCTTTAGCACTAGAGAACAAAGCCCCCTGGATGGATTACTGTTTTAACAGATATTTAAGAATGATGTTTACTGAAACTGAACAGTATCCCAGTCATTTGAAATTTATATCCGGAACTATTATTAAACGCTACATGGTCAGTTAATTATTCTAATATCATGAATTACAGAACCCGATCTCAGAATATTGAACCCTCCACATTAGTATACACTCTAATTAGATTTGAAATGTCGTGGTTTTGAAATAACAACACGGTTACACAAACGAAATACATTGTGTTGCAACAACCTGAAGAAAAATTTCGTTTCTATACTTTTGGACGAAACGTAGACAATGTTGCCTGGTTGACGAAATCACTCACTTTCCAACCGAGGCGAGCAGCTTCCTGGATGAGAGGCGAGCAGCTTCCTGGATGAGAGGCGAGCAGCTTCCTGGATGAGAGGCGAGCAGCTTCCTGGATGAGAGGCGAGCAGCTTCCTGGATGAGAGGCGAGCAGCTTCCTGGATGAGAGGCGAGCAGCTTCCTGGATGAGCGGCGAGCAGCTTCCTGGATGAGAGGCGAGCAGCTTCCTGGATGAGAGGCGAGCAGCTTCCTGGATGAGAGGCGAGCAGCTTCCTGGATGAGAGGCGAGCAGCTTCCTGGATGAGAGGCGAGCAGCTTCCTGGATGAGAGGCGAGCAGCTTCCTGGATGAGAGGCGAGCAGCTTCCTGGATGAGAGGCGAGCAGCTTCCTGGATGAGAGGCGAGCAGCTTCCTGGATGAGAGGCGAGCAGCTTCCTGGATGAGAGGCGAGCAGCTTCCTGGATGAGAGGCGAGCAGCTTCCTGGATGAGAGGCGAGCAGCTTCCTGGATGAGAGGCGAGCAGCTTCTTGGATGAGAGGCGAGCAGCTTCTTAGATGAGAGGCGAGCAGCTTCTTAGATGAGAGGCGAGCAGCTTCTTAGATGAGAGGCGAGCAGCTTCTTAGATGAGAGGCGAGCAGCTTCTTAGATGAGAGGCGAGCAGCTTCTTAGATGAGAGGCGAGCAGCTTCTTAGATGAGGCGAGCAGCTTCTTAGATGAGGCGAGCAGCTTCTTAGATGAGGCGAGCAGCTTCTTAGACGAGAGGCGAGCAGCTTCTTAGACGAGAGGCGAGCAGCTTCTTAGACGAGAGGCGAGCAGCTTCTTAGACGAGAGGCGAGCAGCTTCTTAGACGAGAGGCGAGCAGCTTCTTAGACGAGAGGCGAGCAGCTGTTTAGACGAGAGGAGAGCAGCTTCTTGGATGAGAGGGGAGATGAGAGGAGAGGCGAGCAGCTTCCTGGATGAGAGGGGAGATGAGAGGCGAGCAGCTTCCTGGATGAGAGGAGAGATGAGAGGCGAGCAGCTTCCTGGATGAGAGGAGAGATGAGAGGCGAGCAGCTTCCTGGATGAGAGGGGAGAGGCTTCCTGGATGAGAGGGGAGAGGCTTCCTGGATGAGAGGGGAGAGGCGAGAAGCTTCCTTCTCGGGAAACTTTATAAAATTCAAGTCTTAAAATATTTTATGAAAGCCATTAATACATTGTGTATTAATGTCATGGAGATTCTTTCAATTTAATTTTAAAACGTTTGACTGAAAGTGGTTGAAGTTGAAAAATAACTGTTGGCACCAACACTTTATTTAAATGAGGGGCAGGGACGCTAACGAAAGTGGGTTGCAAGATGAAGGAAATGACGCACTGCATAGACATATCGTGACGCTCAGAGGGTTAAAAGAACTTTAGCTAATGTGATAGAGGCATTTTGTAGTCATTGCAATCATGTATTTAGGATAATCTTTGTTTGGACATATTCCAAGTAGAATGTCCCCGACAGATTAGATGGGTTGGTTTTAGGATGCAAAAGCTTATTTGGCCAAGCTGCCAAACACAAGGTACTTGATACAACTAAGGAGGTTAAACAGCAAAAGCTAGAAGGGCAGGTAAGGGAGGACGGAAGGTCACAAGGGTAGCTCGGGATTGTGATGCCCGTGTGTACTTAAAGTGTAACCTCCGAATGGAAAAGGGGAAAGCTTTTTCGTTTGAATGACCTGGTTTCGGGAAAGATTCAGATTCTTCTACCTTCGCACATTTTTCTTTGACCTGCTCATATTTAAGATAGTTAAAGCTAGTTGGTGATTTATGGCATAAGGACCATAAGCAGACGCAAACCTAACCAAGTGCACGATTAAATATACTCAATAAAAATAGTTGAAAATAAACCAGACAGACCAAGTACTAAAAGAGCCTACAGATGTAAGTCTTTATGTATAGCATTAAGACTGTTTGGTGTTCACTACAAAGTGAAAGGGCCCCACCCCCACCTCATCGAGAACTAAAAAGCATAATTAATACTAAAAATGACCTATATTGAAATACATTTAAAAAAGCCCAAGTCATCGTAGCTTGAAAAAAATGTCACTATATGTTCGTAATAGCGTATCGGGTCAACGCAAGGACAGAATTTACAGCTAAATTCGCTACAAAGAATAAGATCAAAAGTGAAATTCCATGACCATACGAGTACTTAAAATCTGAATGGGGTTTTTGCAAATTTTAGCAGTTTGACTAGGAAACAGGGTTCAGGGCTTTGACCTGTCTCTCTGCACGCTTGTTGTGACGAATCACGTGGAAACATAGCAACTGCATTTGCTTGTCATAGAAAACCGGAGGCTTTTGAAAGGCGAGATAATTTTAATTACCGTCGTACTACATCAATTCTCTTTCAAAAAGCATCCAAGTTGGAAGATAAACTTGTTTCCAGAGAATGTAAAATGGAGTACTTGTTCAGATAAAAACATTAGTCACTAAATGTTTGAGAACTAACCCACGCCCTTCCAAAAGGAACTTTGCATTAAAAAGCTACACTTCTTGCAATGTGTTATCCAATAACCTGTATAACAGATCATATTCTAAAATTAAAAAGGTTTTCCTAGTGCTTGATGTTAGCGACCCTGGGTTTAAATTTTTCATCACTTCCTCAAGATAAAATGTTTTAACAGTATCGATATTTATTGTAAAAATATATTAAACTCTGCGAAGTAATAAACCACAGTACTCTTAAAGATATTCAATGAAACACTACCACCCTGAAACGGAAACACCACAAATAGCACGCGAAGGAGCAAATAGAATTATACAAACTCACGGCAGAGCGACGGTAAAAACAAGCGGCAGAGCGACGGTAAAAACAAGCGGCAGAGCGACGGTAAAAACAAGCGGCAGAGCGACGGTAAAAACAAGCGGCAGAGCGACGGTAAAAACAAGCGGCAGAGCGACGGTAAAAACAAGCGGCAGAGCGACGGTAAAAACAAGCGGCAGAGCGACGGTAAAAACAAGCGGCAGAGCGACGGTAAAAACAAGCGGCAGAGCGACGGTATAAACAAGCGGCAGAGCGACGGTATAAACAAGCGGCAGAGCGACGGTAAAAACAAGCGGCAGAGCGACGGTAAAAACAAGCGGCAGAGCGACGGTAAAAACAAGCGGCACGGCGACGGTAAAAACAAGCGGCACGGCGACGGTAAAAACAAGCGGCACGGCGACGGTAAAAACAAGCGGCACGGCGACGGTAAAAACAAGCGGCACGGCGACGGTAAAAACAAGCGGCACGGCGACGGTAAAAACAAGCGGCACGGCGACGGTAAAAACAAGCGGCACGGCGACGGTAAAAACAAGCGGCACGGCGACGGTAAAAACAAGCGGCACGGCGACGGTAAAAACAAGCGGCACGGCGACGGTAAAAACAAGCGGCACGGCGACGGTAAAAACAAGCGGCACGGCGACGGTAAAAACAAGCGGCACGGCGACGGTAAAAACAAGCGGCACGGCGACGGTAACACAAACGACACGCGGTTCAACCACGCGAACGTCAAATGTAGGTAAATTTATTTGGTGGTAGTGTTTCAGTGGCATCTTCAAGAGCACATATCACAAAAGTTAAAAAGCTATTCTAAAAATTTCCGAACAGTTTGCTTGCTGTTCCATGACTACTTGAACGATTTAATACGGGGAAGTTTTAAATTCACTTTTTGGTTTTTGAGAGATTAGTAATATACTTTAGCATTGTCTTGCACTTTCAGCATGTCATTGATGCATCAATTAACATGGTAGAAAAACGAGTGCTCAATGCAACAAGCTATTTTTCCGATCGTCTGTTTTCCACGCTACACAACATAACAATCCAAATGAAAAAAAATAGACTATAAATACTTTACTTGTTGAGCATGCTGGTCAACAGGAAACGTGGTTTGTTTATTACGTTTCACACTCAGGCTGCTTAGTTCAAACTCTAGAATTATACTTCAATTCATCAATCCAGCTAGAAGTTCCACACACCATTTATAAACCACTAAATCCTTGCTTTCACGGATTAAATTCGGTTTCCCTGTGGATTATGAAAACTAATCGTTTCTAATACAAGTTCTGAAACGAATACTTATTTGTTTTTTTAAGTTGATGAGAAATGATGGCTTTTATTCATTGAAGCGGGTGCATAACTAGCTAACACGAGGGAAAATAGGCAGGTAATATACAAGAATGCTTTGAATTGAAATTTCGGTCATTCCAGTCTTTCAAGTCGAGATAATTTTAAAAGGGCTCTTCAGATTAAGCCTCTAGCTTCACGAAATTTCAGTTCAGTGTCGCACTGATTTTTCACACTATATTCCATTGAACGTCAGAATCACCAAACATTTAGGTTAGAAGAATCGTTTAAGGCGATGTCAAAACAGGTAAGAAAGCATGAAAGTGAAATATGGCAATCGAACCCCTCAGAGGTTTCGCTTATTACTTAAATTAACACTTACACGCATTTTCAAGTCTGGATCACTAGGCTTGATGAACAACCAAATGCTTTGCAGTAAACACAGAATGCTTTTGATTTGGTAGCACAAGATCAAATAAGAATAAAAAGGTCGGCTTTATACCCCCTAGATGCGTGGGGAAAATTCACCGACTTTCAAAATCAAGAGAAGGGATTCGTTATCTACAGAATGGAAAACTTCTAGGTACCAGGGAGAGGAAGAGAAACAAAGGAACTCTGACACATGTCTTGGACAAATATCCTCTAATTCAACCTAAGCTAGACTTATTTTTCCTGTCATTTCAAGTTGATGGGTCAGGTTAAAAGAGTAAAAATATTATACAGAAAATAACAAACACTTCTTCGTTGGTTGGATGTTCTGGTAGGTACTAAACGACCCATTCCTAAACTGACAAGGAATAGTGATATGCATTTGGCATAAGCATCACGGATTTCCATTATGAGCACTTCCTCAGATGTGTTATCTAGTCGCTTTTGCCTATTCTTTATCTGAATTTGACCCTGAATTATCAGTACCATTTTATGTCTCCACACTCCTAAAAGTAGAGTTCAGCGCATGAGGATATGGCTTTCTTTAGTCTGATATTTCCCAAAAACATTAATTTCTACTTGCTTCGATAGGTAAGTAAAACAATTGCGTTGAAATGTATTACTATAGCTTATGTGGGGTAAACTCAGCTTCATACATTATTTAAAACTGAATAAGATATTTAACTTCAATTTCTTCCAAAATAAATAATCGGTTAGATATTAAATAAAATTTTAATAAGAATTTTCTTTTGAGATTTGATTATGTATTGAATGCATAATTTGTACATGAATGTATTTCAACACATTTTATTTTTATACACATTATGCAAAATTATGTTTCCAATTAAAATTAGAGTACCTCTCCCAATGCTCCTTTTTCTGACTGCGTATGGTAAAGCTACTTCAACTTCGGTCCTTGTTTGTTTGTATGTTCAGTTTTTGTCCTAAATAAAGCTGTATAATCTTCGTACAGAATTGGTTATAGACTCATCTCTTCCACTGAGTAGAAAGAAGTTTATTAATTTTCAGTTAGTCTTTTACGTACGTGATAAATCGTAAACTAATTTTTACTTTACCGTTACAGAAGATGGATTTCAAACCACACATAGATTAGGACAACGAAGTGGGTCGAAATGAAGACACATTGAACTGTTGCTTAGACAAAATTCCGTTTTGGACACTCCAACAACACAATGCATTGTCGCGACCGATACAGATGGCGTAGAGAAAAGGACCTAAAGTCATTCAAAAAGAGTAATGCTTTTGCAAAAATTCTTGTGAGATTCATGAATAATGCAAAATGCATGAATGTAAATCAAGAATTTACAGCGACTCTGCAAAGTTGATTTCGGACAAGCTATTTTCGTACGAGCAATGCCTGGTCAGCGTGTGGGTAAGCTAATAGAACAATTCTTTAGCAGTGTTAAAGTTTCAAAGGAGGAGATTTTATGACTCTCATAACTCGCCTGCACAATAATTTGGAAGTTCAACAATGAACTCAGCTGACTTAAAAAAAGGAACTTCATGATCCGCTGCTGATGACGAATTATGTCAATCTCAACTGAAATGTTTTCCAATTTAAAGTGTCTGCGAGTCTTTTCAATTCAAGAATATACTTTAAATAAGTTGACAAAACATCGGATTAACAAAAATGAGTCTTTTAAAGTGCGATGACTCATTCTGAAAACATTATTGCCAATATGAATATTAGTTATGGAAAACTACCAAGGGAATGTTCAAAATGCCTTAAAACTGCCATTTTCATGTCACTTGCCACAACTGTCAAAAGAACAAGTGTTTCTAAGAGGCTTGGTGGATATGCAATCATGGTGTGTTTGAAGGAATTCCAGACGCACTGTTAGCTAATAAAGGTGCATCAACACACACGACAAAACGTAATTATGATTTTTGCGACACTCCAAGGCCAATCAAAAAAACAATTAAGACATTTTAGCACACTAAACCAACAGTAAATGTTGAGATACATAGGACCCGGTTATCAATTCAGCAGACCATTGACAAGATTTTCCACCTTATTGCTGGCAAGAGAAATTTTACATTCATAAGAAATGGTTGGCAAAGACAAATGTCTAAGGACAGTTGAAGGAAGGAATGCCCTCCTTAAATGAGGGTCAAAATACACAATGACCGATTCCTCATGCTGTAGATAATATGCCATCACACCAAGCAACATGTAAAATAGTTTCTTTGTCTAAACGCTTAAAATAAAGAATTGCGTTTGAGTAACCAAAGGCACAAATTAATGTACGTACTGCAGTGAAGCGGTTGCGAACGTTACGCGGTGTAGAGGGCGCCACGTGATTGTGGTCATCCTTGGAGCCCTCCTTGCACTCTTCTGAAAAAGAAATAGTTCAAATTCAGTCATGCAACTTTGTAGAGAAAGGGTTATAGAGAAATACTAAATTAGTATATTCAGACCTAAGTTAAATTATAGTTTCTGTATTATCGCAAGGAAATTTAGCTTCTACAATCATTATTTAAAGATGATTAAATGGATCATTAACAGTCACAGTATCAGAAAGTCATATTTCAAACCGGCAGTTATCTATCGACTGTTCAATTATTGTTAAATCAAAACGCCTCAAAAGCTATAAAGAATTGCGTTTAGATAAGACAAGAAACAAATGATTGAACTTACTGGATCGAAGCTGCTGCGACTCTGGGGCGGTGTGGAGGGCGGCACCGGAGAATGGTCATCCTAGAGGCCCTCCTTGCCCTCTTCTGAAAAAGAAATAGTTCAAATTCAGTCATGCAACTTTGTGAGAAAGGGTTATAGAGAAATACTAAAGTTGTATATTCAGACCTAAGTTAAATTATAGTTTCTGTATTATCGCAAGGAAATTTAGCTTCTACAATCATTATTTAAAGATGATTAAATGGATCATTAACAGTCACAGTATCAGAAAGTCATATTTCAAACCGGCAGTTATCTATGGACTGTTCAATTATTGTTAAATCAAAACGCCTCAAAAGCTATAAAGAATTGCGTTTAGATAAGACAAGAAACAAATGAATGAACTTACTGGATCGAAGCTGCTGCGACTCTGGGGCGGTGTGGAGGGCGGCACCGGAGAATGGTCATCCTAGAGGCCCTCCTTGCCCTCTTCTGAAAAAGAAATAGTTCAAATTCAGTCATGCAACTTTGTGAGAAAGGGTTATAGAGAAATACTAAAGTTGTATATTCAGACCTAAGTTAAATTATAGTTTCTGTATTATCGCAAGGAAATTTAGCTTCTACAATCATTATTTAAAGATGATTAATTGGATCATTAACAGTCACATTATCAGAAAGTCATATTTCAAACCGGCAGTTATATATCGACTGTTCAATTATTGTTAAATCAAAACGCCTCAAAAGCTATAAAGAATTGCGTATAGATAAGACAAGAAACAAATGAATGAACTTACTGGATCGAAGCTGCTGCGACTCTGGGGCGGTGTGGAGGGCGGCACCGGAGAATGGTCATCCTAGAGGCCCTCCTTGCCCTCTTCTGAAAAAGAAATAGTTCAAATTCAGTCATGCAACTTTGTGAGAAAGGGTTATAGAGAAATACTAAAGTTGTATATTCAGACCTAAGTTAAATTATAGTTTCTGTATTATCGCAAGGAAATTTAGCTTCTACAATCATTATTTAAAGATGATTAAATGGATCATTAACAGTCACAGTATCAGAAAGTCATATTTCAAACCGGCAGTTATCTATCGACTGTTCAATTATTGTTAAATCAAAACGCCTCAAAAGCTATAAAGAATTGCGTTTAGATAAGACAAGAAACAAATGAATGAACTTACTGGATCGAAGCTGCTGCGACTCTGGGGCGGTGTGGAGGGCGGCACCGGAGAATGGTCATCCTAGAGGCCCTCCTTGCCCTCTTCTGAAAAAGAAATAGTTCAAATTCAGTCATGCAACTTTGTGAGAAAGGGTTATAGAGAAATACTAAAGTTGTATATTCAGACCTAAGTTAAATTATAGTTTCTGTATTACCGCAAGGAAATTTAGCTTCTACAATCATTATTTAAAGATGATTAAATGGATTATTAACAGTCACAGTATCAGAAAACTATATTTCAAACCAGCAGTTATATATCGACTGTTCAATTATTGTTAAATCAAAACGCCTCAAAAGCTATAAAGAATTGCGTTTAGATAAGACAAGAAACAAATGAATGAACTTACTGGATCGAAGCTGCTGCGACTCTGGGGCGGTGTGGAGGGCGGCACCGGAGAATGGTCATCCTAGAGGCCCTCCTTGCCCTCTTCTGAAAAAGAATTAGTTCAAATTCAGTCATGCAACTTTGTGAGAAAGGGTTATAGAGAAATACTAAAGTTGTATATTCAGACCTAAGTTAAATTATAGTTTCTGTATTATCGCAAGGAAATTTAGCTTCTACAATCATTATTTAAAGATGATTAAATGGATCATTAACAGTCACAGTATCAGAAAGTCATATTTCAAACCGGCAGTTATCTATCGACTGTTCAATTATTGTTAAATCAAAACGCCTCAAAAGCTATAAAGAATTGCGTTTAGATAAGACAAGAAACAAATGAATGAACTTACTGGATCGAAGCTGCTGCGACTCTGGGGCGGTGTGGAGGGCGGCACCGAAGAATGGTCATCCTAGAGGCCCTCCTTGCCCTCTTCTGAAAAAGAAATAGTTCAAATTTAGTCATGCAACTTTGTGAGAAAGGGTTATAGTGAAATACTAAAGTTGTATATTCAGACCTAAGTTAAATTATAGTTTCTGTATTATCGCAAGGAAATTTAGCTTCTACAATCATTATTTAAAGATGATTAAATGGATCATTAACGGTCACATTATCAGAAAGTCATATTTCAAACCGGCAGTTATATATCGACTGTTCAATTATTGTTAAATCAAAACGCCTCAAAAGCTATAAAGAATTGCGTATAGATAAGACAAGAAACAAATGAATGAACTTACTGGATCGAAGCTGCTGCGACTCTGGGGCGGTGTGGAGGGCGGCACCGGAGAATGGTCATCCTAGAGGCCCTCCTTGCCCTCTTCTGAAAAAGAAATTAGTTCAAATTCAGTCATGCAACTTTGTGAGAAAGGGTTATAGAGAAATACTAAAGTTGTATATTCAGACCTAAGTTAAATTATAGTTTCTGTATTATCGCAAGGAAATTTAGCTTCTACAATCATTATTTAAAGATGATTAAATGGATCATTAACAGTCACAGTATCAGAAAGTCATATTTCAAACCGGCAGTTATCTATCGACTGTTCAATTATTGTTAAATCAAAACGCCTCAAAAGCTATAAAGAATTGCGTTTAGATAAGACAAGAAACAAATGAATGAACTTACTGGATCGAAGCTGCTGCGACTCTGGGGCGGTGTGGAGGGCGGCACCGGAGAATGGTCATCCTAGAGGCCCTCCTTGCCCTCTTCTGAAAAAGAAATAGTTCAAATTCAGTCATGCAACTTTGTGAGAAAGGGTTATAGAGAAATACTAAAGTTGTATATTCAGACCTAAGTTAAATTATAGTTTCTGTATTATCGCAAGGAAATTTAGCTTCTACAATCATTATTTAAAGATGATTAAATGGATCATTAACAGACACAGTATCAGAAAGTCATATTTCAAACCGGCAGTTATCTATCGACTGTTCAATTATTGTTAAATCAAAACGCCTCAAAAGCTATAAAGAATTGCGTTTAGATAAGACAAGAAACAAATGAATGAACTTACTGGATCGAAGCTGCTGCGACTCTGGGGCGGTGTGGAGGGCGGCACCGGAGAATGGTCATCCTAGAGGCCCTCCTTGCCCTCTTCTGAAAAAGAAATAGTTCAAATTCAGTCATGCAACTTTGTGAGAAAGGATTATAGAGAAATACTAAAGTTGTATATTCAGACCTAAGTTAAATTATAGTTTCTGTATTATCGCAAGGAAATTTAGCTTCTACAATCATTATTTAAAGATGATTAAATGGATCATTAACAGTCACAGTATCAGAAAGTCATATTTCAAACCGGCAGTTATCTATCGACTGTTCAATTATTGTTAAATCAAAACGCCTCAAAAGCTATAAAGAATTGCGTTTAGATAAGACAAGAAACAAATGAATGAACTTACTGGATCGAAGCTGCTGCGACTCTGGGGCAGTGTGGAGGGCGGCACCGGAGAATGGTCATCCTAGAGGCCCTCCTTGCCCTCTTCTGAAAAAGAAATAGTTCAAATTCAGTCATGCAACTTTGTGAGAAAGGGTTATAGAGAAATACTAAAGTTGTATATTCAGACCTAAGTTAAATTATAGTTTCTGTATTATCGCAAGGAAATTTAGCTTCTACAATCTTTATTTAAAGATGATTAAATGGATCATTAACAGTCACAGTATCAGAAAGTCATATTTCAAACCGGCAGTTATATATCGACTGTTCAATTATTGTTAAATCAAAACGCCTCAAAAGCTATAAAGAATTGCGTATAGATAAAACAAGAAACAAATGAATGAACTTACTGGATCGAAGCTGCTGCGACTCTGGGGCGGTGTGGAGGGCGGCACCGGAGAATGGTCATCCTAGAGGCCCTCCTTGCCCTCTTCTGAAAAAGAAATAGTTCAAATTCAGTCATGCAACTTTGTGAGAAAGGGTTATAGAGAAATACTAAAGTTGTATATTCAGACCTATAATCTACATTATAGTTTCTGTATTATCGCAAGGAAATTTAGCTCCTACAATCATTATTTAAAGATGATTAAATGGAACATTAACAGTCACAGTATCAGAAAATCATATTTCAAACCGGCAGTTATCTATCGACTGTTCAATTATTGTTAAATCAAAACGCCTCAAAAGCTATAAAGAATTGCGTTTAGATAAGACAAGAAACAAATGAATGAACTTACTGGATCGAAGCTGCTGCGACTCTGGGGCGGTGTGGAGGGCGGCACCGGAGAATGGTCATCCTAGAGGCCCTCCTTGCCCTCTTCTGAAAAAGAAATAGTTTAAATTCAGTCATGCAACTTTGTGAGAAAGGGTTATAGAGAAATACTAAAGTTGTATATTCAGACCTAAGTTAAATTATAGTTTCTGTATTATCGCAAGGAAATTTAGCTTCTACAATCATTATTTAAAGATGATTAAATGGATCATTAACAGTCACAGTATCAGAAAGTCATATTTCAAACCGGCAGTTATCTATCGACTGTTCAATTATTGTTAAATCAAAACGCCTCAAAAGCTATAAAGAATTGCGTTTAGATAAGACAAGAAACAAATGAATGAACTTACTGGATCGAAGCTGCTGCGACTCTGGGGCGGTGTGGAGGGCGGCACCGGAGAATGGTCATCCTAGAGGCCCTCCTTGCCCTCTTCTGAAAAAGAAATAGTTCAAATTCATTGTCATGCAACTTTGGGGGATAATTTTATTTTTTATTTTTTGTACGCATATATTTCGCATTGTATTTCGAAATTTTACGTCAAGAAAATTTATCTCATAAATTTTAAATTAAAGATCATTAACAGCTATCAAAATCACAAATTTTTACTCTGAGTACACCTTCGAAGGTGTTTTTGTAAAAAATTTTTCTCTGTAGAATTAAGTTTTAAATTGAAACATTGTATAAAACACAGAAAAATAGTGGGAAAACTGTATTTATGTAAAGAAAATATATTACGAAAAATGGGTGTATCTGTAACATAAACTACTGATCTGTTATGATAACTCAAATTTCAATTAAAATATCATGATTTTAAGAACTAAATAATAAATCTATCAAAGTTATCCAAGGAAAAGTATTTACTCATAATATTTCTGAAGATATTTTAAGAGTTATGTTTGTTCGAGAAATACGTTGTTGAAAAACTAATAAAATATACTGCCAACGATATGTATATAAATTGATATAAAAAATAGAAAAAATTCTTCTACAGTCATGAGGAGAGCCTATTCCGTTCATAAGCAATTAAAACGTAATCATTGCAAATTTTTAAGCATTTTATACATGAAAATGTGTTTTATAATGTTTTGCCTAAACATTATAAAACAATATAGACTAGATAAACAAAATAGACTCAAAATCTCATTGAGAAAATGCCAAAAACAAGTTTTGGTTAACAAATTTGTTTTAAAAAATGCATTTTACACACTAAAATGCACCAGATTTATATATTTCGCCCTCTTTAGAAAGGAAAAAGAAAAAGTTTTTGAATCTAAGTGTATCCGAGGTAAAATACCAAGGATTAGAAATTTTACTTTTTTTAAAACTGATAAACAGGCTTTAAAGCCATCGTTAAACTAGATCATAGTATCATACACCCCAATTTTTAAAGTTTGTAAGCAAACAAATGCATCTCTTGGTACTTTTTTCCATATCGCACCATTTAAACATTCATTTGGATCCTGTTTTTTACCGGGAAATCATTTTAACCTTTGCGCTGCGGCAGATAGACAATTGTAACCACTAAAATTTAGTTTACACCAGCGGCATGGTATAGATCCGTGTACGGTGGGTGTTATCCCCATTTAAGTGACAGCTGACATCGATCACTCTTTGTACTCTGTCAGCGACTGTTTTCTAGAGTCCCTCCTTTTGTTCGTTACTCTACCCTGTCGACCGTGAGGTGTGAACACTTTGGAGGAAAGGCAGAAGGTCGCTCCGGTTATATCCATCTCATGCCAAACGATATGCCGCACAAAACTATGAAAGGAAAGCGTTAGTCATAAATGCCACTCAAGGCTCTATCGTTCAAGTTAGGTAATTAGGTAAGGGGGATCGGACATGCAGGCGAAAGTGTCGTTCTGCAAGAAGAGTGAAAAAAATCTCAGCGCTGCAGCGTAAGGGTTAAATAAATGAAATGAAAATTTTCAAAAGAAATGCGTATTAAAATATGTGCTAACGTGAATTCAAAATATCTAAAACACACAAGTAATCAACGCAATGAATAGCTATTTTATTGCCAGTTTCGAATCACAAATTAAAAAATAATACGCTGCCAGATACTTTAAAAATCTAGTAAAATATTTAAAATTTGTATAATTTTGGCATATTTAAGTAAAATTGTCACTATTATAATAAGATTCAGAAGTAATGAGGAATGCAAACAGACATTTAAGATGACTTTCGTCTACTGACAAGCACTAAGGGTGTAAAAATCAGTTTCGACTAATTTTTAAAACGCTATAACGTCGGTTTTAAATTAGATAGAAACACGATTCAAGTAGCATTTCATAGATAAAATATTTTCATATTTTATCAAAATTAGAAAATCTATATTTTTGTCGAATATGACATTTCAAAGGTGTACTCATACCTTAACTAGGGGCCCCACTCCCTGCTCGCCAGCCCTAGGTAATTGCTCTGCAATCCAATTTGGTTTGAATGCGTTTTAGTAGCCGCATCGGAAAAACCTACCGTCATGTTCCCTATACAATTTTGAAGAAACCATGTTAATTTCGTAATTTCTGATCCATACTTTCTCGGGAAACTGTCTAAGAATCGAGCGGAAAAAGTGAGTTTTCAATGCTGCGGCGACAAATTTTTTTTTTATCGAGAAACCGACACTACCATATCGAATACTCATTAATTGAAGAGTCGAGAAGCCTCAAAAGCTGCAAAAGAATTGCGTTCGTGTAAGCCAAGGTACAAATTAGTATACTTACTGCAGCGAAGCTGTTGCAACCCTGGGGCGGAGTGGAGGGCGGCATCATCTGAGAGTAGTCATCCTCCTGCCCTCTTCTGAAACAAAGGAAATATTTAAATTCAACGTCACGCAACCTATAGGAGAGAAAGGTTTATCGAGATATACAAAAGTTGTGTACATATAGACCTATAATCTACATTCGAGTTTCCAATGTAATTTAAGTTGTACAATGATAAATTAAAGATCATTATCAGTAAAGTGTAATTAGTACTATAAATTTTTATTTAAAACCGACTATAGCGTTAGCCCTTCTAACTAGAGGGCGCCCCATAATCACATGAAGATTGATTATGTTTAGGTACAGCTTAACGTCTGACTCCGGCGAACTATGTCGGTTGTCTGAGGGGCGTGTAATCACCGTTTCTTTAAATCCTTGTAATCAGTTTCTTTGTGAATAAAAAATTTGTATTTCCGTGTGCTGGATTCACGCAAAAAATAACCTTGCCATTACACTACAAATATCTGTCAACCGTCGATTGCCTTCAAGAAATAATGGTTGAAATGTAGACAGTTGCAGAACGTGCATCTTTGTCAACTGCTCACAAATAAAAATCGTATGATATTACTTATCCAATTGGTTATGCCAGTTAGAAACTAGTCACTGCACAGCAGGCCTGGTCTATGATTAAACGCGAGGCATTTGAAATCGTATGGAGCTTGAAAAAATTGGAAGTTTGGGTGTGGTATATTGAAACAGTTCTACACAGATCATAACACTTTACCCTACTTAACTAAAAGTGATCTTGAAGATTGCAAAAGTGGACTTTTATATTACAATAAAAAACATTGCCCCTATGGAAAAATGCCTCATGCTTATGCACTCTCACGCATATTGTGAAGAGTGTAAACATTTTAATTATAATTTTTGATGGAGTAAAAAATGATTTGATTTTGTAATGGTTGATTTTCAGAGACATGTTTAGGTAGTTAGAATCCTGTAAGTAACTTTTTAGGTTCTAAAATGTATTTAAATTTCTAGTAAATGATGTTATTTTTTTTTCTTTTACCTTTAGTCTACGACCGGTACAACAGTTGTACCATGATGGCTTCAAGAAATAATTGAGACAATGCCCAGTACATCAGTTGTATCTTGAAAGTTATAAGAGTAGCGCCAAGAGATAATTTAAACAAGGACTGTTTCAGCAGTTGTAACCTAAAAGTTATACAAATTGCGTGAAGAAAAAATCCCGCTTATTCTATCTAAAGCTGCAGTCTAAACGTTAATGATCAAAGGAAATTTAATCACTCAGAAAAGAGCCCTCAGTATCCCAAATGTTTATTTAAAATCGACAGTACCATATAGACTTAAAAAATTGTAGAGTAAAAACGCTTTAAAAAAGACGCTATAGTAGTAATGCGTTTGGACAAAGCAAGATACAAATTAGTGTACTTACTGGAGCTAAGCTGTTGCGACACTGGGGCGATGCGGAGGGCGAAACTGAAGAGTGGGTGTCAGAACCGGTGACTGGATTTTGTTTGAGCGTTGGCTGGCGACGCTGAGCAGGTGCTCTGACTACTGTGTCCATTGACCGAAAATTAAACTGGCATTACCCAGGTGCCAGGCCGTGAGGTCTTCTGGCAGGAGTCCAGTAGGTGTCGAGTTTTGGCGTTGGCATCGCTGGAAGGCAATGGGCACGAACCCACCGCTGGCGAAATTTAACTGGTGGCAACTGGGTTTTGATGTATGCAAACTGCCGGTAAAATGGTTGGGCGAAATGGATCACTGCATCAGTCGACCAAACATCGGTTCTGGTCGTAGCAAGGCAATAGTGCTCTCGTGTAGTCACCGTGGTGCCATCTGGTAACTAGTGGTGTCGCTCAGCCTAGAAATTTAGCGGATGCCCTAAGCTAACACCTGCTCGGTTACGATTTTCAAGGCTATCTGGTAGAAGGCAATGTCTGAAAAGCGTCAAAGAGGATGGTAGAGGATGCTACAGCCCACGGTAAAGGATTGACGATTGCGGATAGGCTGCTGTACTGTTGGGCTCCTGCGGAGGTGCACCTTCCTAGTAGATGCCTTCGGGTGCATCTCGTGCTTTCACCGGGAGCACACGCTCCCCACTCGATGATAAGAAAACCCAGCTCAAAATTCAGCGGCTGCACTAGGCTAATACCTGCTCGCTTACGATTTTCCCAGGCTATCTGGCAGAAGGCAATGTCTGAAAAGTGTCAAAGATGGTAGAGGATGCTAGAGCCCACGTTAAAGGATTGACGATTGCGGAATGGCTGCTGTACTGTTGGGCTCCTGCGGAGATGCGTATACGCAGTAGATGACTCCGGGAGGCTTCTCGTGCTTTTACCGGAAGCACACGCTCCTCACTCGATTATGAGAAGAAAACCCAGCTCGAAATTCAGCGGCTGCACCAGGCTAATACCTGCTAGCTTACGATTTTCCAAGGCTATCTGGCAGAAGGCAATGTCTGAAAACTGTCGAAGAAGATGATAGAGGATGCTACAGCCAACGTTAAAGCATTGACGATTGCGGACAGGCTGCTGTACTGTTGGGCTCCTGCGGAGGGCGCACCTTTCTAGAAGATGCCTCCGGGAGGCTCCTCGTGCTTTTACCGGAAGCAGACGCTCCCCACTCGATGATAAGAAAACCCAGCTCAAAATTCAGCGAAGGCACTAGGCTAATACCTGCTCGCTTACGATTTTCCAAGGCTATCTGGCAGAAGGCAATGTCTGAAAAGCGTCAAAGAGGATGGTAGAGGATGCTACAGCCCACGTTAAAGGATTGACGATTGCGGACAGGCTGCTGTACTGTTGGGCTCCTGCGGAGGTGCACCTTCCTAGTAGATGCCTTCGGGTGCATCTCGTGCTTTCACCGGGAGCACACGCTCCCCACTCGATGATAAGAAAACCCAGCTCAAAATTCAGCGGCTGCACTAGGCTAATACCTGCTCGCTTACGATTTTCCAAGGCTATCTGGTAGAAGGCAATGTCTGAAAAGTGTCAAAGAAGATGGTTGAGGATGCTACAGCACACTTTAAAGGATTGACGATTGCGGACAGGCTGCTATACTGTTGGGCTCCTGCGGAGGTGCACCTTCCTAGTAGATGCCTTCGGGTGCATCTCGTGCTTTCACCGGAAGCACACGCACCCCACTCGATGATAAGAAAACCCAGCTCAAAATTCAGCGGCTGCACTAGGCTAATACCTGCTCGCTAACAATTTTCCAAGGCTATCTGGCAGAAGGCAATGTCTGAAAACTGTCAAAGATGATAGAGGATGCTACAGCCAACGTTAAAGCATTGACGATTGCGGACAGGCTGCTGCACTGTTGGGCTCCTGCGGAGGGCGCACCTTTCTAGAAGATGCCTCCGGGAGGCTCCTCGTGCTTTTACCGGAAGCAGACGCTCCCCACTCGATGATAAGAAAACCCAGCTCGAAATTCAGCGGTTGCACTAGGCTAATACCTGCTCGCTTACGATTTTCCAAGGCTATCTGGCAGAAGGCAATGTCTGAAAAGTGTCAAAGATGGTAGAGGATGCTAGAGCCCACGTTAAAGGATTGACGATTTGACGATTGCGGACAGGCTGCTGAACTGTTGGACTCCTGCAGAGATGCGTATACGTAGTAGATGACTCCGGGAGGCTTCTCGTGTTTTTACCGGAAGCACACGCTCCCCACTTGATGATTATAAGAAAACCCAGATCGAAATTAAGCGGCTGCACTAATCTAATACCTGCTCGCATACGATTTTCCAAGGCTATCTGGCAGAAGGCAACGTCTGAAAAGTGTCAAAGATGGTAGAGGATGCTAGAGCCCACGTTAAAGGATTGACGATTGCGGACAGGCTGCTGTACTGTTGGGCTCTTGCGGAGATGCGTATACGTAGTAGATGACACCGGGAGGCTTCTCGTGCTTTTACCGGAAGCACACGCTCCCCACTCGATTATGAGAAGAAAACCCAGCTCGAAATTATGCGGCTGCACTAGGCTAATACCTGCTCGCTTACGATTTTCCAAGGCTATCTGGTAGAAGGGAATGTCTGAAAAGTATCAAAGAAGGTGGTAGAGGATGCTACAGCCCACGTTAAAGGATTGACGATTGCGTATAGTCTGCTGTACTGTTGTGCTCGTGCGGAGATGCGTATATGTAGTAGATGACTCCGGGAGGCATCTCGTGCTTTCACCGTGAGCACACGGTCCGCTCTCGATGATAAGAAACACCAGATCGAAATTCAGCGGCTGCACCAGGCTAATACCTGCTAGCTTACGATTTTCCAAGGCTATCTGGCAGAAGGCAATGTCTGAAAACTGTCAAAGAAGATGATAGAGGATGCTACAGCCAACGTTAAAGCATTGACGATTGCGGACAGGCTGCTGTACTGTTGGGCTCCTGCGGAGGGCGCACCTTTCTAGAAGATGCCTCCGGGAGGCTCCTCGTGCTTTTACCGGAAGCAGACGCTCCCCACTCGATGATAAGAAAACCCAGCTCGAAATTCAGCGGTTGCACTAGGCTAATACCTGCTCGCTTACTATTTTCCAAGGCTATCTGGCAGAAGGCAATGTCTGAAAAGTGTCAAAGAAGGTGGTAGATGATGCTACAGCCCACGTTAAAGGATTGACGATTGCGGACAGGCTGCTGTACTGTTGGGCTCCTGCGGAGATGCGTATACGTAGTAGATGACTCCGGGAGGCTTCTCGTGCTTTTACCGGAAGCACAAGCTCCCCACTCGATTATGAGAAGAAAACCCAGCTCGAAATTATGCGGCTGCACTAGGCTAATACCTGCTCGCTTACGATTTTCCAAGGCTATCTGGTAAAAGGCAATGTCTGAAAAGTGTCAAAGAAGGTGGTAGAGGATGCTACAGCCCACGTTAAAGGATTGACGATTTGACGATTGCGGACAGGCTGCTGAACTGTTGGGCTCCTGCAGAGATGCGTATACGTAGTAGACGACTCCGGGAGGCTTCTCGTGTTTTTACCGGAAGCACACGCTCCCCACTTGATGATTATAAGAAAACCCAGATCGAAATTAAGCGGCTGCACTAATCTAATACCTGCTCGCATACGATTATCCAAGGCTATCTGGCAGAAGGCAACGTCTGAAAAGTGTCAAAGATGGTAGAGGATGCTAGAGCCCACGTTAAAGGATTGACGATTGCGGACAGGCTGCTGTACTGTTGGGCTCCTGCGGAGATGCGTATACGTAGTAGATGACACTGGGAGGCTTCTCGTGCTTTTACCGGAAGCACACGGTCCCCACTCGATTATGAGAACAAAACCAAGCTCGAAATTATGCGGCTGCACTAGGCTAATACCTGCTCGCTTACGATTTTCCAAGGCTATCTGGCAGAAGGCAATGTCTGAAAAGTGTCAAAGAAGGTGGTAGAGCATGCTACAGCCCACGTTAAAGGATTGACGATTGCGGACAGGCTGCTGTACTGTTGGGCTCTTGCGGAGATGCGTATACGTAGATGACACCGGGAGACTTCTCTTGCTTTTACCGGAAGCACACGCTCCCCACTCGATTATGAGAAGAAAACCTAGCTCGAAATTATGCGGCTGCACTAGGCTAATACCTGCTCGCTTACGATTTTCCAAGGCTATCTGGCAGAAGGCAATGTCTGAAAAGTGTCAAAGAAGGTGGTAGAGGATGCTACAGCCCACGTTAAAGGATTGACGATTGCGGACAGGCTGCTGTACTGTTGGGCTCCTGCGGAGATGCGTATACGTAGTAGATGACTCCGGGAGGCTTCTCGTGCTTTTACCGGAAGCACACGCTCCCCACTCGATTATGAGAAGAAAACCCAGCTCGAAATTACGCGGCTGCACTAGGCTAATACCTGCTCGCTTACGATTTTCCAAGGCTATCTGGCAGAAGGCAATGTCTGAAAAGTGTCAAAGAAGGTGGTAGAGCATGCTACAGCCCACGTTAAAGGATTGACGATTGCGGACAGGCTGCTGTACTGTTGGGCTCTTGCGGAGATGCGTATACGTAGTAGATGACACTGGGAGGCTTCTCGTGCTTTTACCGGAAGCACACGGTCCCCACTCGATTATGAGAACAAAACCAAGCTCGAAATTATGCGGCTGCACTAGGCTAATACCTGCTCGCTTACGATTTTCCAAGGCTATCTGGCAGAAGGCAATGTCTGAAAAGTGTCAAAGAAGATGGTAGAGGATGCTACAGCCCATGTTAAAGGATTGACGATTTGACGATTGCGGACAGACTGCTGTACTGTTGGGCTCCTGCGGAGGTGCTCCTTTCTAGTAGATGCCTCCGGTAGGCATCTCGCGCTTTCACCGGGAGCAAGCGTTCCCCACTCAATTATGAGAAGAAAACCCTGCTCGAAATTCAGCGGCTGCACAAGGCTAATACATGCTCGCTTACGATTTTGCAAGACTATCTGGTAGAAGGCAATGTGTGTCTGAAAAGTGTCAAAGAAGTTGGTAGCGGATGCTACAGCCCACGTTAAAGGATTGACTATTGCGGATAGGCTGCTGTACTGTTGGGCTCCTGCGGAGGTGCACCTTCCTAGTAGATGCCACCGGGAGGACGTTCTCCCAACTCCCTCGATAATGAGAACCAAACCCAGCTAGAAATTTAGCGGCTGCCCTAGGCTTATACCTGCTCGCTTACGATTTTCCAAGGCTATCTGGTAGAAGGCAATGTGTGAAAAGTGTCAAAGAAGTTGGCAGAGGATGCTACAGCCCACGTTAAAGGATTGACTATTGCGGATAGGCAGCTGTACTGTTGGGTTCGTGCGGAAGTGCACCTTCCTAGTAGATGCATCCGGAATTCATCTCTTGCTTCCACTGGAAGCACAGGCAACCCACTCTATGTTGAGAACAAAACCCAGCTCGAAATTAAGCGGCTGCACTAGGCTAATACCTGCTCGCTTACGATTTTCCAAGGCTATCTGGCAGAAGGCAATGTCTGAAAAGTGTCAAAGATGGTAGAGGATGCTAGAGCCCACGTTAAAGGATTGACGATTGCGGAATGGCTGCTGTACTGTTGGGCTCCTGCGGAGATGCGTATACGCAGTAGATGACTCCGGGAGGCTTCTCGTGCTTTAACCGGAAGCACACGCTCCTCACTCGATTATGAGAAGAAAACCCAGCTCGAAATTCAGCGGCTGCACCAGGCTAATACCTGCTAGCTTACGATTTTCCAAGGCTATCTGGCAGAAGGCAATGTCTGAAAACTGTCAAAGAAGATGATAGAGGATGCTACAGCCAACGTTAAAGCATTGACGATTGCGGACAGGCTGCTGTACTGTTGGGCTCCTGCGGAGGGCGCACCTTTCTAGAAGATGCCTCCGGGAGGCTCCTCGTGCTTTTACCGGAAGCAGACGCTCCCCACTCGATGATAAGAAAACCCAGCTCCAAATTCAGCGGTTGCACTAGGCTAATACCTGCTCGCTTACGATTTTCCAAGGCTATCTGGCAGAAGGCAATGTCTGAAAAGTGTCAAAGAAGTTGGCAGAGGATGCTACAGCCCACGTTAAAGGATTGACTATTGCGGATTGGCTGCTGTACTGTTGGGTTCGTGCGGAAGTGCACCTTCCTAGTAGATGCATCCGGAATTCATCTCTTGCTTCCACTGGAAGCACAGGCAACCCACTCTATGATGAGAACAAAACCCAGCTAGAAATTCAGCGGTTGCACTAGGCTAATACCTGCTCGCTTACGATTTTCCAAGGCTATCTGGCAGAAGGCAATGTCTGAAAAGCGTCAAAGAGGATGGTAGAGGATGCTACAGCCCACGTTAAAGGATTGACGATTGCGGATAGGCTGCTGTACTGTTGGGCTCCTGCGGAGGTGCACCTTCCTAGTAGATGCCTTCGGGTGCATCTCGTGCTTTCACCGGGAGCACACGCTCCCCACTCGATGATAAGAAAACCCAGATAAAATTCAGCGGCTGCACTAGGCTAATACCTGCTCGCTTACGATTTTCCAAGGCTATCTGGTAGAAGGCAATGTCTGAAAAGTGTCAAAGAAGATGGTTGAGGATGCTACAGCCCACTTTAAAGGATTGACGATTGCGGACAGGCTGCTATACTGTTGGGCTCCTGCGGAGGGCGCACCTTTCTAGAAGATGCCTCCGGGAGGCTCCTCGTGCTTTTACCGGAAGCAGACGCTCCCCACTCGATGATAAGAAAACCCAGCTCCAAATTCAGCGGTTGCACTAGGCTAATACCTGCTCGCTTACGATTTTCCAAGGCTATCTGGCAGAAGGCAATGTCTGAAAAGCGTCAAAGAGGATGGTAGAGGATGCTACAGCCCACGTTAAAGGATTGACGATTGCGGATAGGCTGCTGTACTGTTGGGCTCCTGCGGAGGTGCACCTTCCTAGTAGATGCCTTCCGGTGCATCTCGTGCTTTCACCGGGAGCACACGCTCCCCACTCGATGATAAGAAAACCCAGCTCAAAATTCAGCGGCTGCACTAGGCTAATACCTGCTCGCTTACGATTTTCCAAGGCTATCTGGTAGAAGGCAATGTCTGAAAAGCGTCAAAGAGGATGGTAGAGGATGCTACAGCCCACGTTAAAGGATTGACGATTGCGGATAGGCTGCTGTACTGTTGGGCTCCTGCGGAGGTGCACCTTCCTAGTAGATGCCTTCGGGTGCATATCGTGCTTTCACCGGGAGCACACGCACCCCACTCGATGATAAGAAAACCCAGCTCAAAATTCAGCGGCTGCACTAGGCTAATACCTGCTCGCTTACGATTTTCCAAGGCTATCTGGTAGAAGGCAATGTCTGAAAAGTGTCAAAGAAGATGGTTGAGGATGCTACAGCCCACTTTAAAGGATTGACGATTGCGGACAGGCTGCTATACTGTTGGGCTCCTGCGGAGGTGCACCTTCCTAGTTGATGCCTCCGGGAGGCATCTCGTGCTTCCACCGGAAGCACGTGCTCCCCACTCGATGATAACAAAACTCAGCTAGAAATTCAGTGCCTGCCCTAGGCTAATACCTGCTCGCTTACGATTTTCCAAGGCTATCTGATAGAAGGCAATGTCTGAAAAGTGTCAGAAGATGATAGAGGATGCTACAGCCCACGTTAAAGGATTGACGATTGCGGAATGGCTGCTGTACTGTTGGGCTCCTGCGGAGATGCGTATACGAAGTAGATGACCCCGGGAGGCTTCTCGTGCTTTTACCGGAAGCACACGTTCCTCACTCGATTATGAGAAGAAAACCCAGCTCGAAATTCAGCGGCTGCACCAGGCTAATACCTGCTAGCTTACGATTTTCCAAGGCTATCTGGCAGAAGGCAATGTCTGAAAACTGTCAAAGAAGATGATAGAGGATGCTACAGCCAACGTTAAAGCATTGACGATTGCGGACAGGCTGCTGTACTGTTGGGCTCCTGCGGAGGGCGCACCTTTCTAGAAGATGCCTCCGGGAGGCTCCTCGTGCTTTTACCGGAAGCAGACGCTCCCCACTCGATGATAAGAAAACCCAGCTCGAAATTCAGCGGTTGCACTAGGCTAATACCTGCTCGCTTACGATTTTCCAAGGCTATCTGGCAGAAGGCAACGTCTGAAAAGTGTCAAAGAATGTGGTAGAGGATGCTACAGCCCACGTTAAAGGATTGACGATTGCGGACAGGCTGCTGTACTGTTGGGCTCCTGCGGAGATGCGTATACGTAGTAGATGACTCCGGGAGGCATCTCGTGCTTCCACCGGAAGCACGTGCTCCCCACTCTATGATAACAAAACTCAGCTAGAAATTCAGTGCCTGCCCTAGGCTAATACCTGCTCGCTTACGATTTTCCAAGGCTATCTGGCAGAAGGCAATGTCTGAAAAGTGTCAAAGAATGTGGTAGAGGATGCTACAGCCCACGTTAAAGGATTGACGATTGCGGACAGGCTGCTGTACTGTTGGGCTCCTGCGGAGATGCGTATACGTAGTAGATGACTCCGGGAGGCTTCTCGTGCTTTTATCGGAAGCACACGCTCCCCACTCGATTATGAGAAGAAAAGCCAGCTCGAAATTAAGCGGCTGCACTAGGCTAATACCTGCTCGCTTACGATTTTCCAAGGCTATCTGGCAGAAGGCAATGTCTGAAAAGTGTCAAAGAAGGTGGTAGAGGATGCTACAGCCCACGTTAAAGGATTGACGATTGCGGACAGGCTGCTGTACTGTTGGGCTCCTGCGGAGATGCGTATACGTAGTAGATGACTCCGGGAGGCTTCTCGTGCTTTTATCGGAAGCACACGCTCCCCACTCGATTATGAGAAGAAAACCCAGCTCGAAATTAAGCGGCTACACTAGGCTAATACCTGCTCGCTTACGATTTTCCAAGGCTATCTGGCAGAAGGCAATGTCTGAAAAGTGTCAAAGAAGGTGGTAGAGGATGCTACAGCCCACGTTAAAGGATTGACGATTGCGGACAGGCTGCTGTACTGTTGGGCTCCTGCGGAGATGCGTATACGTAGTAGATGACTCCGGGAGGCTTCTCGTGCTTTTATCGGAAGCACACGCTCCCCACTCGATTATGAGAATAAAACCCAGCTCGAAATTATGCGGCTGCACCAGGCTAATACCTGCTCGCTTACGATTTTCCAAGGCTATCTGGCAGAAGGCAATGTCTGAAAAGTGTCAAAGAAGGTGGTAGAGGATGCTACAGCCCACGTTAAAGGATTGACGATTGCGGACAGGCTGCTGTACTGTTGGGCTCCTGCGGAGATGCGTATACGTAGTAGATGACTCCGGGAGGCTTCTCGTGCTTTTATCGGAAGCACACGCTCCCCACTCGATTATGAGAAGAAAACCCAGCTCGAAATTAAGCGGCTACACTAGGCTAATACCTGCTCGCTTACGATTTTCCAAGGCTATCTGGCAGAAGGCAATGTCTGAAAAGTGTCAAAGAAGGTGGTAGAGGATGCTACAGCCCACGTTAAAGGATTGACGATTGCGGACAGGCTGCTGTACTGTTGGGCTCCTGCGGAGATGCGTATACGTAGTAGATGACTCCGGGAGGCTTCTCGTGCTTTTATCGGAAGCACACGCTCCCCACTCGATTATGAGAATAAAACCCAGCTCGAAATTATGCGGCTGCACCAGGCTAATACCTGCTCGCTTACGATTTACCCAGGCTATCTGGCAGAAGGCAATGTCTGAAAAGTGTCAAAGATGGTAGAGGATGCTAGAGCCCACGTTAAAGGATTGACGATTGCGGAATGGCTGCTGTACTGTTGGGCTCCTGCGGAGATGCGTTTACGCAGTAGATGACTCCGGGAGGCTTCTCGTGCTTTTACCGGAAGCACACGCTCCTCACTCGATTATGAGAAGAAAACCCAGCTCGAAATTCAGCGGCTGCACTAGGCTAATACCTGCTCGCTTACGATTTTCCAAGGCTATCTGGTAGAAGGCAATGTCTGAAAAGTGTCAAAGAAGATGGTTGAGGATGCTACAGCCCACTTTAAAGGATTGACGATTGCGGACAGGCTGCTATACTGTTGGGCTCCTGCGGAGGGCGCACCTTTCTAGAAGATGCCTCCGGGAGGCTCCTCGTGCTTTTACCGGAAGCAGACGCTCCCCACTCGATGATAAGAAAACCCAGCTCCAAATTCAGCGGTTGCACTAGGCTAATACCTGCTCGCTTACGATTTTCCAAGGCTATCTGGCAGAAGGCAATGTCTGAAAAGCGTCAAAGAGGATGGTAGAGGATGCTACAGCCCACGTTAAAGGATTGACGATTGCGGATAGGCTGCTGTACTGTTGGGCTCCTGCGGAGGTGCACCTTCCTAGTAGATGCCTTCGGGTGCATCTCGTGCTTTCACC
Organism: Metellina segmentata; assembly: GCA_947359465.1. Lineage (NCBI taxonomy): Eukaryota > Metazoa > Arthropoda > Arachnida > Araneae > Tetragnathidae > Metellina > Metellina segmentata. The sequence continues at coordinate 11,603,749 of OX375876.1, read as the reverse complement.
GGAAGCACACGCTCCCCACTCGATGATAAGAAAACCCAGCTCAAAATTCAGCGGCTGCACTAGGCTAATACCTGCTCGCTTACGATTTTCCAAGGCTATCTGGTAGAAGGCAATGTCTGAAAAGTGTCAAAGAAGATGGTTGAGGATGCTACAGCCCACTTTAAAGGATTGACGATTGCGGACAGACTGCTATACTGTTGGGCTCCTGCGGAGGTGCACCTTCCTAGTAGATGCCTTCGGGTGCATCTCGTGCTTTCACCGGCAGCAAACGCTCCCCACTCGATGATAAGAAAACCCAGCTCTAAATTCAGCGGCTGCACTAGGCTAATACCTGCTCGCTTACGATTTTCCAAGGCTATCTGGTAGAAGGCAATGTCTGAAAAGCGTCAAAGAGGATGGTAGAGGATGCTACAGCCCACGTTAAAGGATTGACGATTGCGGATAGGCTGCTGTACTGTTGGGCTCCTGCGGAGGTGCACCTTCCTAGTAGATGCCTTCGGGTGCATATCGTGCTTTCACCGGGAGCACACGCACCCCACTTGATAAGAAAACCCAGCTCAAAATTCAGCGGCTGAACTAGGCTAATACCTGCTCGCTTACGATTTTCCAAGGCTATCTGGTAGAAGGCAATGTCTGAAAAGTGTCAAAGAAGATGGTTGAGGATGCTACAGCCCACTTTAAAGGATTGACGATTGCGGACAGGCTGCTATACTGTTGGGCTCCTGCGGAGGTGCACCTTCCTAGTTGATGCCTCCGGGAGGCATCTCGTGCTTCCACCGGAAACACGTGCACCCCACTTGATGATAAGAAAACCCAGCTCAAAATTCAGCGGCTGCACTAGGCTAATACCTGCTCGCTTACGATTTTCCAAGGCTATCTGGCAGAAGGCAATGTCTGAAAAGTGTCAAAGAAGGTGGTAGAGGATGCTACAGCCCACGTTAAAGGATTGACGATTGCGGACAGGCTGCTGTACTGTTGGGCTCCTGCGGAGATGCGTATACGTAGTAGATGACTCCGGGAGGCTTCTCGTGCTTTTATCGGAAGCACACGCTCTTCACTCGATTATGAGAAGAAAACTCAGCTCGAAATTATGCGGCTGCACCAGGCTAATACCTGCTCGCTTACGATTTTCCCAGGCTATCTGGCAGAAGGCAATGTCTGAAAAGTGTCAAAGATGATAGAGGATACTACAGCCCACGTTAAAGGATTGACGATTGCGGAATGGCTGCTGTACTGTTGGGCTCCTGCGGAGATGCGTATACGCAGTAGATGACTCCGGGAGGCTTCTCGTGCTTTTACCGGAAGCACACGCTCCTCACTCGATTATGAGAAGAAAACCCAGCTCGAAATTCAGCGGCTGAACTAGGCTAATACCTGCTAGCTTACGATTTTCCAAGGCTATCTGGCAGAAGGCAATGTCTGAAAACTGTCAAAGAAGATGATAGAGGATGCTACAGCCAACGTTAAAGCATTGACGATTGCGGACAGGCTGCTGTACTGTTGGGCTCCTGCGGAGGGCGCACCTTTCTAGAAGATGCCTCCGGGAGGCTCCTCGTGCTTTTACCGGAAGCAGACGCTCCCCACTCGATGATAAGAAAACCCAGCTCGAAATTCAGCGGTTGCACTAGGCTGATACCTGCTCGCTTACGATTTTCCAAGGCTATCTGGCAGAAGGCAATGTCTGAAAAGCGTCAAAGAGGATGGTAGAGGATGCTACAGCCCACGTTAAAGGATTGACGATTGCGGACAGGCTGCTGTACTGTTGGACTCCTGCGGAGGTGCACCTTCCTAGTAGATGCCTTCGGGTGCATCTCGTGCTTTCACCGGGAGCACACGCTCCCCACTCGATGATAAGAAAACCCAGCTCAAAATTCAGCGGCTGCACTAGGCTAATACCTGCTCGCTTACGATTTTCCAAGGCTATCTGGTAGAAGGCAATGTCTGAAAAGCGTCAAAGAGGATGGTAGAGGATGCTACAGCCCACGTTAAAGGATTGATGATTGCGGATAGGCTGCTGTACTGTTGGGCTCCTGCGGAGGTGCACCTTCCTAGTTGGTGCCTTCGGGTGCATCTCGTGCTTTCACCGGGAGCACACGCTCCCCACTCGATGATAAGAAAACCCAGCTCAAATTCAGCGGCTGCACTAGGCTAATACCTGCTCGCTTACGATTTTCCAAGGCTATCTGGTAGAAGGCAATGTCTGAAAAGTGTCAAAGAAGATGGTTGAGGATGCTACAGCCCACTTTAAAGGATTGACGATTGCGGACAGGCTGCTATACTGTTGGGCTCCTGCGGACGTGCACCTTCCTAGTAGATTCCTTCGGGTGCATCTCGTGCTTTCACCGGGAGCACACGCTCCCCACTCGATGATAAGAAAACCCAGCTCAAAATTCAGCGGCTGCACTAGGCTAATACCTGCTCGCTTACGATTTTCCAAGGCTATCTGGTAGAAGGCAATGTCTGAAAAGCGTCAAAGAGGATGGTAGAGGATGCTACAGCCCACGTTAAAGGATTGACGATTACGGATAGGCTGCTGTACTGTTGGGCTCCTGCGGAGGTGCACCTTCCTAGTAGATGCCTTCGGGTGCATCTCGTGCTTTCACCGGGAGCACACGCACCCCACTCGATAAGAAAACCCAGCTCAAAATTCAGCGGCTGCACTAGGCTAATACCTGCTCGCTTACGATTTTCCAAGGCTATCTGATAGAAGGCAATGTCTGAAAATTGTCAAAGAAGATGATAGAGGATGCTACAGCCCACGTTAAAGGATTGACGATTGCGGACAGGCTGCTGAACTGTCGGGCTCCTGCGGAGGGCGCACCTTCCTGGAAGATGCCTCCGGGAGGCAACTCGTGCTTTCACCGGGAGCAAGCGCTCCCCACTCGATGATGAGAAGAAAACCCAGCTAGAAATTCAGTGCCTGCCCTAGGCTAATACCTGCTCGCTTTCGATTTTCCAAGGCTATCTGGCAGAAGACAATGTCTGAAAAGTGTCAAAGAAGGTGGTAGAGGATGCTACAGCCCACGTTAAAGGATTGACGATTGCGGACAGGCTGCTGTACTGTTGGGCTCCTGCGGAGATGCGTATACGTAGTAGATGACTCCGGGAGGCTTCTCGTGCTTTTATCGGAAGCACACGCTCCCCACTCGATTATAAGAAGAAAACCCAGCTCGAAATTAAGCGGCTGCACTAGGCTAATACCTGCTCGCTTACGATTTTCCAAGGCTATCTGGCAGAAGGCAATGTCTGAAAACTGTCAAAGAAGATGATAGAGGATGCTACAGCCAACGTTAAAGCATTGACGATTGCGGAAAGGCTGCTGTACTGTTGGGCTCCTGCGGAGGGCGCACCTTTCTAGAAGATGCCTCCGGGAGGCTCCTCGTGCTTTTACCGGAAGCAGACGCTCCCCACTCGATAAGAAAACCCAGCTCGAAATTCAGCGGTTGCACTAGGCTAATACCTGCTCGCTTACGATTTTCCAAGGCTATCTGGCAGAAGGCAATGTCTGAAAAGCGTCAAAGAGGATGGTAGAGGATGCCACAGCCCACGTTAAAGGATTGACGATTGCGGACAGGCTGCTATACTGTTGGGCTCCTGCGGAGGGCGCACCTTTCTAGAAGATGCCTCCGGGAGGCTCCTCGTTCTTTTACCGGAAGCAGACGCTCCCCACTCGATGATAAGAAAACCCAGCTCCAAATTCAGCGGTTGCACTAGGCTAATACCTGCTCGCTTACGATTTTCCAAGGCTATCTGGCAGAAGGCAATGTCTGAAAAGCGTCAAAGAGGATGGTAGAGGATGCTACAGCCCACGTTAAAGGATTGACGATTGCGGATAGGCTGCTGTACTGTTGGGCTCCTGCGGAGGTGCACCTTCCTAGTAGATGCCTTCGGGTGCATCTCGTGCTTTCACCGGGAGCACACGCTCCCCATTCGATGATAAGAAAACCCAGCTCAAAATTCAGCGGCTGCACTAGGCTAATACCTGCTCGCTTACGATTTTCCAAGGCTATCTGGTAGAAGGCAATGTCTGAAAAGTGTCAAAGAAGATGGTTGAGGATGCTACAGCCCACTTTAAAGGATTTACGATTGCGGACAGGCTGCTATACTGTTGGGCTCCTGCGGAGGTGCACCTTCCTAGTAGATGCCTTCGGGTGCATCTCGTGCTTTCACCGGGAGGACACGCTCCCCACTCGATGATAAGAAAACCCAGCTCAAAATTCAGAATGCACTAGGCTAATACCTGCTCGCTTACGATTTTCCAAGGCTATCTGGTAGAAGGCAATGTCTGAAAAGCGTCAAAGAGGATGGTAGAGGATGCTACAGCCCACGTTAAAGGATTGATGATTGCGGATAGGCTGCTGTACTGTTGGGCTCCTGCGGAGGTGCACCTTCCTAGTTGATGCCTTCGGGTGCATCTCGTGCTTTCACCGGGAGCACACGCTCCCCACTCGATGATAAGAAAACCCAGCTCAAAATTCAGCGGCTGCACTAGGCTAATACCTGCTCGCTTACGATTTTCCAAGGCTATCTGGTAGAAGGCAATGTCTGAAAAGTGTCAAAGAAGATGGTTGAGGATGCTACAGCCCACTTTAAAGGATTGACGATTGCGGACAGGCTGCTATTCTGTTGGGCTCCTGCGGACGTGCACCTTCCTAGTAGATGCCTTCGGGTGCATCTCGTGCTTTCACCGGGAGCACACGCTCCCCACTCGATGATAAGAAAACCCAGCTCAAAATTCAGCGGCTGCACTAGGCTAATACCTGCTCGCTTACGATTTTCCAAGGCTATCTGGTAGAAGGCAATGTCTGAAAAGCGTCAAAGAGGATGGTAGAGGATGCTACAGCCCACGTTAAAGGATTGATGATTACGGATAGGCTGCTGTACTGTTGGGCTCCTGCGGAGGTGCACCTTCCTAGTAGATGCCTTCGGGTGCATCTCGTGCTTTCACCGGGAGCACACGCACCCCACTCGATGATAAGAAAACCCAGCTCAAAATTCAGCGGCTGCACTAGGCTAATACCTGCTCGCTTACGATTTTCCAAGGCTATCTGATAGAAGGCAATGTCTGAAAAGTGTCAAAGAAGATGATAGAGGATGCTACAGCCCACGTTAAAGGATTGACGATTGCGGACAGGCTGCTGAACTGTCGGGCTCCTGCGGAGGGCGCACCTTCCTGGAAGATGCTTCCGGGAGGCAACTCGTGCTTTCACCCTGAGCAAGCGCTCCCCACTCGATGATGAGAAGAAAACCCAGCTAGAAATTCAGTGCCTGCCCTAGGCTAATACCTGCTCGCTTTCGATTTTCCAAGGCTATCTGGCAGAAGACAATGTCTGAAAAGTGTCAAAGAAGGTGGTGGAGGATGCTACAGCCCACGTTAAAGGATTGACGATTGCGGACAGGCTGCTGTACTGTTGGGCTCCTGCGGAGATGCGTATACGTAGTAGATGACTCCGGGAGGCTTCTCGTGCTTTTATCGGAAGCACACGCTCCCCACTCTATTATGAGAAGAAAACCCAGCTCGAAATTCAGCGGCTGCACCAGGCTAATACCTGCTAGCTTACGATTTTCCAAGGCTATCTGGCAGAAGGCAATGTCTGAAAACTGTCAAAGAAGATGATAGAGGATGCTACAGCCAACGTTAAAGGATTGATGATTGCGGATAGGCTGCTGTACTGTTGGGCTCCTGCGGAGGTGCACCTTCGTAGTTGATGCCTTCGGGTGCATCTCGTGCTTTCACCGGGAGCACACGCTCCCCACTCGATGATAAGAAAACCCAGCTCAAAATTCAGCGGCTGCACTAGGCTAATACCTGCTCGCTTACGATTTTCCAAGGCTATCTGGTAGAAGGCAATGTCTGAAAAGTGTCAAAGAAGATGGTTGAGGATGCTACAGCCCACTTTAAAGGATTGACGATTGCGGACAGGCTGCTATACTGTTGGGCTCCTGCGGACGTGCACCTTCCTAGTTGATGCCTTCGGGTGCATCTCGTGCTTTCACCGGGAGCACACGCTCCCCACTCGATGATAAGAAAACCCAGCTCAAAATTCAGCGGCTGCACTAGGCTAATACCTGCTCGCTTACGATTTTCCAAGGCTATCTGGTAGAAGGCAATGTCTGAAAAGCGTCAAAGAGGATGGTAGAGGATGCTACAGCCCACGTTAAAGGATTGACGATTACGGATAGGCTGCTGTACTGTTGGGCTCCTGCGGAGGTGCACCTTCCTAGTAGATGCCTTCGGGTGCATCTCGTGCTTTCACCGGGAGCACACGCACCCCACTCGATGATAAGAAAACCCAGCTCAAAATTCAGCGGCTGCACTAGGCTAATACCTGCTCGCTTACGATTTTCCAAGGCTATCTGGTAGAAGGCAATGTCTGAAAAGCGTCAAAGAGGATGGTAGAGGATGCTATAGTCCACGTTAAAGGATTGACGATTGCGGACAGGCTGCTGAACTGTCGGGCTCCTGCGGAGGGCGCACCTTCCTGGAAGATGCTTCCGGGAGGCAACTCGTGCTTTCACCCTGAGCAAGCGCTCCCCACTCGATGATGAGAAGAAAACCCAGCTAGAAATTCAGTGCCTGCCCTAGGCCAATACCTGCTCGCTTTCGATTTTCCAAGGCTATCTGGCAGAAGGCAATGTCTGAAAAGTGTCAAAGAAGGTGGTGGAGGATGCTACAGCCCACGTTAAAGGATTGACGATTGCGGACAGGCTGCTGTACTGTTGGGCTCCTGCGGAGATGCGTATACGTAGTAGATGACTCCGGGAGGCTTCTCGTGCTTTTATCGGAAGCACACGCTCCCCACTCGATTATAAGAAGAAAACCCAGCTCGAAATTAAGCGGCTGCACTAGGCTAATACCTGCTCGCTTACGATTTTCCAAGGCTATCTGGCAGAAGGCAATGTCGGAAAAGTGTCAAAGAAGGTGGTGGAGGATGCTACAGCCCACGTTAAAGGATTGACGATTGCGGACAGGCTGCTGTACTGTTGGGCTCCTGCGGAGATGCGTATACGTAGTAGATGACTCCGGGAGGCTTCTCGTGCTTTTATCGGAAGCACACGCTCCCCACTCTATTATGAGAAGAAAACCCAGCTCGAAATTATGCGGCTGCACCAGGCTAATACCTGCTCGCTTACGATTTTCCCAAGCTATCTGGCAGAAGGCAATGTCAGAAAAGTGTCAAAGATGGTAGAGGATGCTAGAGCCCACGTTAAAGGATTGACGATTGCGGAATGGCTGCTGTACTGTTGGGCTCCTGCGGAGATGCCTATATGTAGTAGACGACTCCGGGAGGCATCTCGTGCTTTCACCGTGAGCACACGGTCCGATCTCGATAAGAAAACCCAGATCGAAATTCAGCGGCTGCACTAGGCTAATACCTGCTCGCTTACGATTTTCCAAGGCTATCTGGCAGAAGGCAATGTCTGAAAAGTGTCAAAGAAGGTGGTAGAGGATGCTACAGCCAACGTTAAAGGATTGACGATTGCGGACAGGCTGCTGTACTGTTGTGCTCGTGCGGAGATGCGTATATGTAGTAGATGTAGTAGATGACTCCGGGAGGCATCTCTTGCTTTCACCGTGAGCACACGGTCCCCTCTCGATGACAAGAAAACCCAGCTCGAAATTAAGCGCCTGCACTAGGCTAATACCTGATCGCTTACGATTTTCCAAGGCTATCTAGCAGAAGGCAATGTCTGAAAAGTGTCAAAGAAGGTGGTAGAGGATGCTACAGCCAACGTTAAAGGATTGACGATTGCGGACAGGCTGCTGTACTGTTGGGCTCCTGCGGAGATGCGTATATGTAGTAGACGACTCCGGGAGGCATCTCGTGCTTTCACCGTGAGCACACGGTCCGCTCTCGATGATAAGAAAACCCAGATCGAAACTCAGCGGCTGCACTAGGCTAATACCTGCTCGCTTACGATTTTCCAAGGCTATCTGGTAGAAGGCAATGTCTGAAAAGTGTCAAAGAGGATGGTAGAGGATGCTACAGCCCACGTTAAAGGATTGACGATTGCGGATAGGCTGCTGTACTGTTGGGCTCCTGCGGAGGTGCACCTTCCTAGTTGATGCCTTCGGGTGCATCTCGTGCTTTCACCGGGAGCACACGCTCCCCACTCGATGATAAGAAAACCCAGCTCAAAATTCAGCGGCTGCACTAGGCTAATACCTGCTCGCTTACGATTTTCCAAGGCCATCTGATAGAAGGCAATGTCTGAAAAGTGTCAAAGAAGATGATAGAGGATGCTACAGCCCACGTTAAAGGATTGACGATTGCGGACAGGCTGCTGAACTGTCGGGCTCCTGCGGAGGGCGCACCTTCCTGGAAGATGCCTCCGGGAGGCAACTCGTGCTTTCACCGGGAGCAAGCGCTCCCCACTCGATGATGAGAAGAAAACCCAGCTAGAAATTCAGTGCCTGCCCTAGGCTAATACCTGCTCGCTTTCGATTTTCCAAGGCTATCTGGCAGAAGACAATGTCTGAAAAGTGTCAAAGAAGGTGGTAGAGGATGCTACAGCCCACGTTAAAGGATTGACGATTGCGGACAGGCTGCTGTACTGTTGGGCTCCTGCGGAGATGCGTATACGTAGTAGATGACTCCGGGAGGCTTCTCGTGCTTTTATCGGAAGCACACGCTCCCCACTCGATTATAAGAAGAAAACCCAGCTCGAAATTAAGCGGCTGCACTAGGCTAATACCTGCTCGCTTACGATTTTCCAAGGCTATCTGGCAGAAGGCAATGTCTGAAAAGTGTCAAAGAAGGTGGTGGAGGATGCTACAGCCCACGTTAAAGGATTGACGATTGCGGACAGGCTGCTGTACTGTTGGGCTCCTGCGGAGATGCGTATACGTAGTAGATGACTCCGGGAGGCTTCTCGTGCTTTTATCGGAAGCACACGCTCCCCACTCTTATGAGAAGAAAACCCAGCTCGAAATTATGCGGCTGCACCAGGCTAATACCTGCTCGCTTACGATTTTCCCAAGCTATCTGGCAAAAGGCAATGTCTGAAAAGTGTCAAAGATGGTAGAGGATGCTAGAGCCCACGTTAAAGGATTGACGATTGCGGAATGGCTGCTGTACTGTTGGGCTCCTGCGGAGATGCGTATACGCAGTAGATGACTCCGGGAGGCTTCTCGTGCTTTTACCGGAAGCACACTGTCCCCACTCGATTATGAGAAGAAAACCCAGCTCGAAATTATGCGGCTGCACTAGGCTAATACCTGATCGCTTACGATTTTCCAAGGCTATCTAGCAGAAGGCAATGTCTGAAAAGTGTCAAAGAAGGTGGTAGAGGATGCTACAGACAACGTTAACCCGGGAGCAGGCGCGCGAAAAAAAGCAACGGGAGTAGGCGCGCAGGGTATCTCATACCCGAACTTTTCAATCGCTCCTTACAATCATAAATAGTGTACAAAATAATTTTTATAACTAAATAAAAGCAGAAATACATCTAATAACATTTGATTTCGTTTGTTGCCCAAAGATCAGTAATGATCACATGAGAGGATTTGTGAACACAATTATATAAAAGTCGTATAAACGCTTTCATTTCAGCTCTCATAGTAGCTCTTGTTTCAACTCTTGTAGATCTCGCACTCGTGAAAAACGATCCGAAATCGATGCAATATAAATGTTAGTGTAGTTCAATAAATCTTTCACCATTTTATCAGAAGTTTCTAAGATTCTAACGGTGTTCTAACATCTCTTGAAATAGCTGTGTTTCCAAAAAATTTGATTAATTAATTTTTTTTCTGAAACTCTCACATTAGTCCGATATTTCTTTTTTTTCCATGTTGTTATTTCATCTTGACCAACATAGAAATCATTTTCATTTGACGAATCTATATCTACTTCAATATCTGTGTGACCGTCTGTTGATGAATTATAATTCCTATTATATTCTTCTTCATAATCAAATCCCTTCTTTTTCAAATAAAATTTCCTCATCCGTCGAAACTGTTTTTATTTGCATAAAAGTTCTCAAACTCTTCATTTCTTCGTCGTACATTAGATTACGTACCATATTTGCAAGGTGTGTGGGTGCCATGACGGAAAAAATCTGAGTGACAAGGATGGGCGCGCTGGGTATAATATACCCGAAATACAAAATTCCGGAATTTCTATTTTTAGAATGCGCCTGCTAACCTGGCCCGTCCAAGGTCATGACCCTACATTCAGTTACACTGAGATTCGTCCACTTTTAAATGAGGGGTCGAGAAATAGAACAAAAGATGGGCGCGGGTATGTCACACCCTGCGCGCCCGTTCCCGGGTTAAAGGATTGACGATTGCGGACAGGCTGCTGTACTGTTGGGCTCCTGCGGAGATGCGTATATGTAGTAGACGACTCCGGGAGGCATCTCGTGCTTTCACCGTGAGCACACGGTCCGATCTCGATAAGAAAACCCAGATCGAAATTCAGCGGCTGAACTAGGCTAATACCTGCTCGCTTACGATTTTCCAAGGCTATCTGGTAGAAGGCAATGTCTGAAAAGTGTCAAAGAAGATGGTTGAGGATGCTACAGCCCACTTTAAAGGATTAACGATTGCGGACAGGCTGCTGTACTGTTGGGCTCTTGCGGAGATGCGTATACGTAGTAGATGACACCGGGAGGCTTCTCGTGCTTTTACCGGAAGCACACGGTCCCCACTCGATTATGAGAAGAAAACCCAGCTCGACATTATGCGGCTGCATTAGGCTAATACCTGCTCGCTTACGATTTTCCAAGGCTATCTGGCAGAAGGGAATGTCTGAAAAGTATCAAAGAAGGTGGTAGAGGATGCTACAGCCCACGTTAAAGGATTGACGATTGCGTATAGTCTGCTGTACTGTTGTGCTCGTGCGGAGATGCGTATATGTAGTAGATGTAGTAGATGACTCCGGGAGGCATCTCTTGCTTTCACCGTGAGCACACGGTCCGCTCTCGATGATAAGAAAACCCAGATCGAAACTCAGCGGCTGCACTAGGCTAATACCTGCTCGCTTACGATTTTCCAAGGCTATCTGGTAGAAGGTAATATCTGAAAAGCGTCAAGGAGGATGGTAGAGGATGCTACAGACCACGTTGAAGGATTGACAATTGCGTTACTGGCTGCTGTACTGTTGGGCTCCTGCAGATTAACATTGCAAAGGTAGTTCGTTGAATGTAAATTTTTTTAAAATTTGGGCATAACTTTTTTTAAATCATTTATCATTTTTAAATTTTGAAGGAAGGCGAATCAACACCCTAGCTAGCATACCACTCTATAAACTTCCACAAAATAACAACATTCGTAGCCACGAAATATTTAACGTCCACCGGTCATTTTCACATTTGAGAACAAGGTCAAGTGAGGACAATGAGGTGGATGAGGAATCGATCCGGAGTAAAATTCTGCAATTTTAACATTGCGAAGGGAGTTCGTTGAATGTAATTTTTTTTATTTTTAATAAAAAAAAATGTCATGAATCATTAACATGATATGATAGCAGTAATTCAAGACTTTTAATATAATTTTTTCTATCACTAATTGTAAATGTGAAAATATTTTTGGTAAAATTGTTCCAGGGAACAATTCTTCCTAAGAAAGGGGGTTGTAGGGTACCATGTTAAGTACATTTTTTTCTCAATATTACACTCATTGGTTTGCTTTTAGTAAATCCCCTAGGAGTGCCATTCAAAATGACTTTTAGAAAGAAAGGCTCATATGACTCTACTAGTGGTTATCTGGTTCTTATATTAGGTAAGTGCAAAAGTTCAACTGTTTGTTGTTACGATGAATAGCATAGAAAACAAACTGTGCATAAGCACAGAATGCATATCCGCCATTACAATCTATGACCTATTGCCATCTTTCTGATTGGAGATGAATCCCACGTCGGTAAAAGTCATGAGGTTGGGAGTGGAAGAGTCTCGGATTGCAGTTTTCATATAAAAATCAAAGATTTTTAGGTTGAAAAAGTTAGTCAACGCCGAAACCGGCGACAGACAGTAGGCGTTTAGTCCGAAGAATGGGGAAGATAGTAAAGTAGAACCTACCAATTAAACTCCATTGCGTTTTGAAGATTGATGATAGCAGCATGGGGCCTTGCGTTATCGTGATGGAGGAAAACATTTCCGAGTGACGACGCTAAGCTTCTTCGCGACCTATGTGGATTGCAGTCTGTCTAATTGAAGACAGTAGAATATTTTAATGATTGGGTTAGGTGTCAGGACCTCAGTGAATTATTCCATGCACATATCTACCACACTCCAAAATTTTTGGGATGAAATTCCGATTTCGAGGTCGATGCAGGCGGTTTCAGAAGGCCAAAACACAGTCCGAAGACGCTTTACGTTGCGGTACATAATCCACTTATCTCCAGTCACAATCAGTGTCAAGAACGGTTCATTCTTGAACTAGGAAAGCAAGGAAACACAAGGTAGCGATTGGAAGTCCCGTTGATCTGCAGTAAGCTGATGAGGAACTCAACGATCCAACTTTACGGTGAAACCCAACGCTTCCCGCTGTCTTTCGACTACTGTTGTCCAGTGAAAGTTTAGGCTAATTCTGGCACGGTTGGATTCGGGCTTCTTTATGTCTTGATCAAGTGCCTCTTCAACGAGTGAAGGATGTCCACGCCTTGACTGATCCTGACTGCTTCAGTCTCCTTCCCTGAATTTCCGAAGCCATCGACGACATGTGCTGTCGTCAACTGCATTCTCGTCATAAATGCGACATATACTACAGCTGCAGTACTGCCTTTGTCAAACTCGTACGACAAATAATGTCTCGCTTTATCACTTGTCATGTTGCAATCTGATGTTTTCACAAATGTTGTACTATCAGAAATGCAGTGCATTTATGTGCTGGATAGCTACACATTCTATTGATCAACTATTCCGGTCATAGCAACGTCGTATGAAAAGTCATTTCAACTGGAAATAGACATCTCCAAAAACAGTTAAACTTTTGCACATACCCGATATTTCCAGCCGCTCAGGCTCCACCTGCTTGTTTGCTCTGTTATCCACTATAGTAACAAGGAAATGAAACGCAACCCTGTACTTCTAAACACTATGATCGCACGGAATATGGTATGGACAATCAAGTTTTTTGTAATTTTTTTTTATCCATTAAAAACGAGGTTCCAGGGTTAGACTCGACTCAAAGGCATGGCAAATGCACGTGCACTCACCGGGAAATTTTTCCAACATTCAAATGCTTATTTACGTCTTTATTTATGTTTGAAAGTGCTTTAACACCTTAATTTGGAAGTTAAAGGGGATTAATTATCGGTCGATAGTTTCACTTCCGTCACAAATTAGATAGATTCCGATTCCCAGGAGTTGGAAGTATTGTTGAACACAAATTGTTCTACAGTAACCTATAAGATACACCCAATTGTTCTACCGTAACATAAATGAGATTTGCAATGTCTCGGGTAACAGTTTCTCTCAATCGGGTCTACAACTCTGCCAACCGGGCTACCGCGGTCCTTCAATTGAAGAGGAAAAATCCCCATTTACTAGAAGTTCGCAATTATCTTGAACTCGATAGAAGAACATCTAATGAGTGTCTTTGATGTGTGAGACAACAACTTGCTCTTCGTGCGGTCATGAAGTAAAATTCGGAAAAGACGTTGAATTTGTTCGCTTTGCAATTGTTCACGAGTTTAGGCACCTTTTCCTCGATTGAAAAAAAAAAAAGTGTACTTAGTAAGGCAATGGTTTCAATTCCCATACAGGACCACTTTTTTTTAAACACACCCTCCCAGCTCACCAAAGTGGTTCACATTAAAAGAGAATCTTTCTCTATAAATACATATTTACACAAAATTCTTTTTCATATTAAAGAAAACATTTCTCCATAAATTCATATTTACGTAAAAAGAATTTCAAATTAAAAGAGACCCTTTCTCTATAAATGCATATTTACATAAAAAAAATTTCAAATTAAAAGAGACTCTTTCTCTATAAATGCATATTTACATAAAAAAAATTTCAAATTAAAAGAGACTCTTTCTCTATAAATGCATATTTACATAAAAAAATTTCAAATTAAAAGAGAATCTTTCTCTATAAATGCATATTTACATAAACGTTTTTTTTTCAAAACAAAAAGAATCTTTCTCTTTAAATGCATATTTGCATAATTTTTTTTTTGATATTAAAAGAAAATCTCTATGAATGCATATTCACATAAACGTTTTTTCAAAATAACAAGGAGGATCTTTCTGTATGAATGCATATTTACATAGAATTATTTTTCATCTTAAAAGAGAATCTCTTTCCATGAATGTATATTTACATAACATGATTTTTCAAATTAGAAAAGAATCTTTCTCCATCAATACATTTATATAAAAGAATTTGAAATTAAAATAAGAGAATCTTTCTCCAATAATTGAAATTATAGCCAATTTCATTATTTAAACTCTCGACATTAATTTCTCATTTTTAAATCTTTAACATCATTATCAAAACCTATATTTGAAGCCCTTTCGCAGTCACTTGGATTTTATAATTAAAAAATTATAAATGTTGCATTCGTAAAATAATTAGTTTAATTTGCATTATAATAGATAGCTTTCACACTTTACTAAGTGTGAGGGAAAATAAAAACAGTTATGAAATGGTGAGGGGAAAAGTAGAGGAAGGACAGAATCCTTACTGTACCCTCCCATGTTTACTTCCACTAATAAACCCCTTTGCTGCTACAATTGACAGTATAATTAAATGCCACACATCAGTGGGCTAGGGATGACATTCCACGATATATCTTGAAGTTATGATCCAAAATCCCTTTTTTGATATGAAATCCATTCAAAATTTAATACGCTGAAGTGTAATGTAGCGAGGCTGAGGATTCGTATAGAATCTACAGAATTATTACAATTTTTCTCGAAGATCACCACTCTTCTCAGAAAAGAAATAGTTGACGTTTTGGGGAGTTTTCTAGGATATTTTTCATACTTAAGACTACATTTGAATTTGCAATAGACCAATATTTTAGCGAACATTTACTCTCAGGTGCTATTAGAAATCCAAGGACACAGTGTAAGAATGAAATCACATTTTTAGCAAACCTATAAACAATGCTAGATTTTTTTGGCGAATTTTAATCGATTTTTATTAATTTGAGCTTGCAGCAGAAAAATTAACTTTAATTATATCTTTTTTTGTTTCACAACTAGGTAAAGCCGATACTATAGAAGATTTCGATTCAAAAAATTGCCGTCTTTTACAAGAGGCTACTGGAAAAAATAGGATAGCGAAGACTTTCGTGTTCGTTCTAATAACCATTGAAACGTCTCTGCAATTATGCAGGAGCTATAATGCTAAACCGTGCTCTTTCTATTAAACTTTAATGCACTATTAAATAGTGTAAGATTAAGCAATCGAAGTTCTGTTTCATAGAACTACGAAGTACATTTATTTGTCTAAACTCATTTGAAGTTAAGTAGTTTATACGTCAATTAAATATATAAAACATGTAATTAAATTTTGTTGAACATGTGCCACCAAGA
Source organism: Metellina segmentata (assembly GCA_947359465.1). Taxonomy (NCBI): domain Eukaryota; kingdom Metazoa; phylum Arthropoda; class Arachnida; order Araneae; family Tetragnathidae; genus Metellina; species Metellina segmentata. The sequence goes on along the minus strand of OX375876.1, from coordinate 11,588,261 downwards.
TACAGGAAACGACCTATTTTCTAAGATAAGGGAATGCTAGACAAATCACCCTAAAATTATTCGTTGTATACAGAAAATACTCACGCTTTACTCTTTCGATCACGTAGATATACTTCAAGTAAGTTTTTCAATGTGCTCAAATCATTTGCTATAGTACACCGATTGTCAACGACGTTAACAGCCCTTTCCATTACAACGAGTTTGCCTTTAAGTACACTAGTAGACTATTTAAGCAGAAATTTGTTTGATTTCACGTGAACCAAACTTACCTTTTCATTAGTACCCAATAGGTGAAACTTCTGACGTTTTCAAGGATGTTAACATCACCATTCCCCTTAACAGTGTTTTAAGGTTTTATGGTATTCAAACATAAATCTATTCCATTGTAGTACCGACTCGAGTACATAATTGTCTGATAGCATCATAAGTTATGAGCAGTACAAATCGGTAACTCATAGTTTTCACCAAAACATAGGAACCCAATGCTGAATTCTCAAATGTTTGTCATTTTTAAGATTAAAACGGTACATCCAGATGGAACCATTACACATCACTTACAAACACGAGATTTTGGATGCATTAGAATTGGCAGGAGGACAAAAGATTTATAAGGTGAATGTGCAGAGTTCATTTCTTCCTTAAGCATCGGTAGAATAAAAGGGTGCGATGAACTTGGAGAGAAGAAAGTTATCAGACTCATTTTACAGTGAACGCAGCACTTATTGCAATCAGAATTAAATCTAACATCGGGGACCATTCAAAGAGGGCATAAACAGTCACTTTCTAAAGGGGTACAACAATTTCTACTAAAGTCGAAGTTAGTGCGACGTCACAAAAGAGGGAAGAAACCTTAAAGGAATAGGTCATGTGTACAAAGCCTTGATCCAAGTGTCATACAAAGCCTTGAGCAAGTTAACTCATTGAATTTCACATGGACTGTATTAAATTTAGCTAAAAAAGGATTATAAATCGATAAATCGTTGAAGAATTTCGGAACTTTTATAATCTGTCACGGATTGATTGCTCAGAGACTGGTAATTTTATCCATTGAAACAATTCTGTTCTCAACATAAATTTGTCACAACTCTTGAAATTTTTTTTTAAATTGCTACAATTCGGTGGTGGTTGTGCATTGAATAGGATTTTTTTTTAGAAATACAGCAATGTATTGCGTAATTCAATATTTCAAGCAATTTTCATCAGTTTTATTACAGAAGGGAAATATTTTTCTAATTAACACGTCGGTGGGGGGTATAGCGAAAACAGAACAAACGTATTCCAACTGAGCTTAATTTAAATTGTTCTGCTTATTATACATCATGTAACGGACATGCAGTTTAACTACGACAGGAGACAGAAATACAAACAAGGTCAGTTGCCGGAATCGAAACTGCACAGTCAAGGGCTCGCAACTCGCAAGTATGCATCATTTATATATTCTAATACGTTTTTAAGGTGTTTTTTTGCCTCTAGTTTCAAAACAATATAATGGAGGTATCAAGCAATAGACGTTGTAAATAAGTCGTCTTATTCCGGAACTTAACACTGATGGGGACATTGTCAATTTTGTAATTATCTATTCTTCATAAATCGGCTTTATAGTAGAGCAATCTGCAAATTTTATGAATCTTGATCCGAAACCCTAAAATCATTTGGCAATTATCAGGCGAGGTTGATTTGTTTGCAAACTGAATTAAAATGTTCGACAATACATGGAAAATTTATGTGCATGGGAGCTATCAATACGTGTAATTTATCAAAAAAATTTTTTTACCACGTTTAATACGAGTGTATTAGTGAAATGTAAAAATTGTACTTAAATACCCAAAATTTTGCTAGGAAAGGGTGATCTGCGAGTGCTAACTCTTACAGCATCCTGTGCATCTATTTCTAAAAAATGAGTAATAAATTAAATACATTTCTCAAACAGTACAAAACATCAAAATGATGTATTCTTTCTCGATATCTGCAAACGACAGTGGCTTTAGAACAAAAAAAAAAGTCATTTAGTGTAGACTAATTTTTCCTGTACTTTAATATCCCTCTGTCACATCAGCGTACTGTATTTCTGGCAAATGGCCAAGAAAAGTGTGTCTAGCATATTTGTATCAACAGTGCTGACTTTTTCTTTACAGTTCTATATTGCGGGTTCAGCGAGATAGCATTCGAGTCGCGAGGTTTGGGACGAATGGATTCTTTGAATTAGAGGGAAGGCTAGAAGGTGGCATCTCAGCGTAGTTTATGGTTTCAAGTTTAGTTATGTCCCAAAGCGACAGCAGTGATTACAAGTTGATGGAACAAGCGATCACACCTGTCGCAGTCTGGGTCTCCTCCCTCTTCGTTGACAATCCCTTTAGTACAAAATGTATGATCATTTACACTCACTGGAGCCGCACTATACGGAAATGGTTAGTTGTTTTGCAAGTTTCGTATTGGCGAGTTGACACTCGGGAATATAGCAATTAAAATATCAAGGGGAATCTAGTGCTTTCATACCCAAAACACCAAATTCTTAATCAAAGAAAATAAATTTATAATTATAAGTTCATTAAAATATCAAGGTTCATCAAAAGATCAAAGTTCCGTAGGGATAATTATATCATTCGCTTCAAATTAACAATTTTGTTGACACTTTTAAGACGGGGAATAAAGAAGTGCAAAACCGTGTGGCGAGTTGGCTGCAGACAATGCAGAGATTTTAACACGAAAAATTCAATTTCCGTTGGAAAAATGTGTTTTGAGTTGGTTTTATTGGTTTTCCATATTCGAATTTTTTGAATATAGAATTAAAAATATGTTAAATTTGGCATCGAAAAGAAATTGGTTGGGGATTTTGAATCTCCTTTTCCTCTTGAACAATGTTTTCCGACACACGCGATTTGGTTGAGCGTTAAGGTCGAGTTCCAAACGCAAAGGCTTTCAAGAGATTTTTTAGCTGTAAATTTCAACTTAGGTCGCATTACGAGACAACCCCCAAGGCATCCCACTCTCCAAACTTTCACACCACAACGTGAAGAAATTTGTGGCCACGACAGATTTAACGTCCACCAGCTTTTGTATGCGCGACGGTGTTTGTCTGGACCGAGTTCCGAAATCGCAAACCAATTGTTAATCCGTTACTCTTTCAACGGGGCCACCACAGCCAGTCATAAAAAGTTCGACAGTCGTTTGATGTAAGCAGTTAAACAGGTTTTGGAGGGGACGATTTTCTTCCTCGAGCCGCCATTGCAGACTTGGTCCAGTGAGTATCACCGGAAAACTCGCTTGTGAAGAAGACGTGTATTAACCGTGATGACATCCTTATTCGCGACAGTTCCACTTTTCTTCCACAGAATCACATTACCGCATTTGAGAATAAGTTCAACGGAGAATGGGGTGGATAAAGAATCGATTCAAAGCCAAATTCTGCAATTTTACCACTGCGATGGTCGTTTTGTGCGATTGTCATGAGAAGTAAAAGATATATGTATACATAGAATTTTTTTTCTTAAGGGGGACCGCTCTTGTCCTTCAAAATACCTATTAACAATAGTATCACTCACAGCTAATAAATTTCCCTTTTCCAAGCTATCGATTTGGATGATTCCTTTGATATTCGCAATAATCACCTTCTCAGAAAAGGATAAAACGGTCTTTACCTTCGTTGACACAATTTGAGTACCGTCTACTGCTTAACGGTCCAGTCGCCCCTAGCGACAGGCCGGGCCAGGCAGAGAACAAGGGAAGTCATCCGCTCAAGGAAGTGCGGCCATGCCCTCGAGTAAGAGTGGGTGTGGAAATGAGGCGTTTGGCTGGAACACCCTGTGGGACCAATGAGGAAGCTTCTGCTGGAGACTGATATTTCAATCTTCTCAGGTCTTGCAACCTGAATCTACACTTGCAAGCTGTTCAGAGATTGACCAGGAGATTAGTCACCTCCATTCCGACAGGCTTGACTAGCCTTTTTTTTTAAACCCACCACTCCCAGCTCTCCAAAAATGGTTGAGCCCTTGTAGGGAAGGAAGAGTAGGCGGCTTGGCCAAACTTTGCCGGCAGTATAAACAGACCTACTGACGTCAATCAACTGGAAGCTGGTCCTGCTCGGGATCGATTCTCAAACACGCGAGCATGTTCCCAGTAGACTGCACTTGAGAAGGATTAGTTCCTCGGTGACCCACCGATCAAAACATTCGCACGGGGTGTTGGCGTATATCAGGGCACACTAAATGTTGGTAAACGTTTTTTCTCGCAGCTCTGAACATCTGTGGAATGTACAGTTTTCAGAATAAGACGAAGAAGTTAATTAACGTCACACTGCAGCAACTCAATGGGCTATTGGCGAAGGTCCTAAATCAATATTAAAAGGAATTATCCAAGGGCTACGTTTCGTAATTTTCAACCACGGAACAAAAATTTGAGATGACACAACACTTCCAACTTCCCCACCACGCATTTTGAGGCCATGTTAGATTGAACGTGCACCATCCCTCGTCTAAACTGCGTTCCTCGGCTGGACCGAGTTTCGAACTCTCAATCCATCGGTAGCTAAATCGTTGCTCTTCCAAATGGCTACATTTGAATCAGATGGATCATGCACCAGCCTCTTCAAAATACAAAAGTCTTTGGTTGGATAGAGTGGCAATATCGTAACCATACAAAGGATTGTTGAAACGAGTCCAACTGGGCTACCCGGAATTTTTTTTCATGCGGTCGTCAAAAGGCAGCGTGTTGCTCTTCATATAGCTCATCTGGAAGGCAACAACTACGCAACCGAAACATAGCACGCGTTTCAAACGCCCATAGGCGGGGAAGCAATTGGTGTGTCGAAAGTCTCCATTATTAGTTTGCGTCCTCTGGTATAAAGGAAACATGCACCAGCCTCTTCAAAATACAAGTCTTTGGTTGGATAGAGTTGCAATATCGTAACCATACAAAGGATTGTTGAAACGGGTCCAACTGGGTTACGCGGAATTTTTTTTTTTCATACGGTCGTCAAAAGGCAGCGTGTTGCTCTTCATATAGCTCATCTGGAAGGCAACAACTACGCAACCGAAACGTAGCACGCGTTTCAAACGCCCATAGGCGGGGAAGTAATTGATGTGTCGAAAGTCTCCATTATTAGTTTGCATCCTCTGGTAGAGGAAACATGCTACAGCCTCTTCAAAATACAAGAGTCTTTGGTTGCATAGAGTTGCAATATCGTAACCATACAAAGAATTGTTGAAACTAGTCGAACTGGGCAAAGCGGATTTTTTTTTTCATGCGGTCGTCAAAAGGCAGCGTGTTGCTCTTCATATAGCTCATCTGGAAGGCAACAACTACGCAACCGAAAGGTAGCATGCGTTTCAAACGCCCATAGGCGGGGAAGTAATTGATGTGTCGAAAGTCTCCATTATTAGTTTGCATCCTCTGGTAGAAGAAACATGCACCAGCCTCTTCAAAATACAAGAGTCTTTGGTTGGATAGAGTTGCAATATCGTAACCATACAAAGGATTGTTGAAACGAGTCCAACTGGGCTACGCGGAAATTTTTTTTTTCATGCGGTCGTCAAAAGGCAGCTTGTTGCTCTTCATATAGCTCATCTGGAAGGCAACAACTACGCAACCGAAACGTAGCACGCGTTTCAAACGCCCATAGGCGGGGAAGTAATTGATGTGTCGAAAGTCTCCATTATTAGTTTGCATCCTCTGGTAGAGGAAACATGCTACAGCCTCTTCAAAATACAAGAGTCTTTGGTTGCATAGAGTTGCAATATCGTAACCATACAAAGAATTGTTGAAACTAGTCGAACTGGGCAAAGCGGATTTTTTTTTTCATGCGGTCGTCAAAAGGCAGCGTGTTGCTCTTCATATAGCTCATCTGGAAGGCAACAACTACGCAACCGAAAGGTAGCATGCGTTTCAAACGCCCATAGGCGGGGAAGTAATTGATGTGTCGAAAGTCTCCATTATTAGTTTGCATCCTCTGGTAGAAGAAACATGCACCAGCCTCTTCAAAATACAAGAGTCTTTGGTTGGATAGAGTTGCAATATCGTAACCATACAAAGGATTGTTGAAACGAGTCCAACTGGGCTACGCGGAAATTTTTTTTTTCATGCGGTCGTCAAAAGGCAGCTTGTTGCTCTTCATATAGCTCATCTGGAAGGCAACAACTACGCAACCGAAAGGTAGCATGCGTTTCAAACGCCCATAGGCGGGGAAGTAATTGATGTGTCGAAAGTCTCCATTATTAGTTTGCATCCTCTGGTAGAGAAAACATGCTACAGCCTCTTCAAAATACAAGAGTCTTTGGTTGCATAGAGTTGCAATATTTTACCATACAAAGGATTGTTGAAACGAGTCCAACTGGGCTACGCGGAATTTTTTTTTTTCATGCGGTCGTCAAAAGGCAGCGTGTTGCTCTTCATATAGCTCATCTGGAAGGCAACAACTACGCAACCGAAAGGTAGCATGCGTTTCAAACGCCCATAGGCGGGGAAGTAATTGATGTGTCGAAAGTCTCCATTATTAGTTTGCATCCTCTGGTAGAAGAAACATGCACCAGCCTCTTCAAAATACAAGAGTCTTTGGTTGGATAGAGTTGCAATATCGTAACCATACAAAGGATTGTTGAAACGAGTCCAACTGGGCTACGCGGAAATTATTTTTTTTTCATGCGGTCGTCAAAAGGCAGCTTGTTGCTCTTCATATAGCTCATCTGGAAGGCAACAACTACGCAACCGAAAGGTAGCATGCGTTTCAAACGCCCATAGGCGGGGAAGTAATTGATGTGTCGAAAGTCTCCTTTATTAGTTTGCATCCTCTGGTAGAGAAAACATGCTACAGCCTCTTCAAAATACAAGAGTCTTTGGTTGCATAGAGTTGCAATATTTTACCATACAAAGGATTGTTGAAACGAGTCCAACTGGGCTACGCGGAATTTTTTTTTTTCATGCGGTCGTCAAAAGGCAGCGTGTTGCTCTTCATATAGCTCATCTGGAAGGCAACAACTACGCAACCGAAAGGTAGCATGCGTTTCAAACGCCCATAGGCGGGGAAGTAATTGATGTGTCGAAAGTCTCCATTATTAGTTTGCATCCTCTGGTAGAAGAAACATGCACCAGCCTCTTCAAAATACAAGAGTCTTTGGTTGGATAGAGTTGCAATATCGTAACCATACAAAGGATTGTTGAAACGAGTCCAACTGGGCTACGCGGAAATTATTTTTTTTTCATGCGGTCGTCAAAAGGCAGCTTGTTGCTCTTCATATAGCTCATCTGGAAGGCAACAACTACGCAACCGAAAGGTAGCATGCGTTTCAAACGCCCATAGGCGGGGAAGTAATTGATGTGTCGAAAGTCTCCATTATTAGTTTGCATCCTCTGGTAGAGAAAACATGCTACAGCCTCTTCAAAATACAAGAGTCTTTGGTTGCATAGAGTTGCAATATTTTACCATACAAAGGATTGTTGAAACGAGTCCAACTGGGCTACGCGGAATTTTTTTTTTTCATGCGGTCGTCAAAAGGCAGCGTGTTGCTCTTCATATAGCTCATCTGGAAGGCAACAACTACGCAACCGAAACGTCGAACGCGTTTCAAACGCCCATAGGCGGGGAAGTAATTGATGTGTCGAAAGTCTCCATTATTAGTTTGCATCCTCTGGTAGAAGAAACATGCACCAGCCTCTTCAAAATACAAGAGTCTTTGGTTGGATAGAGTTGCAATATCGTAACCATACAAAGGATTGTTGAAACGAGTCCAACTGGGCTACGCGGAAATTATTTTTTTTTCATGCGGTCGTCAAAAGGCAGCTTGTTGCTCTTCATATAGCTCATCTGGAAGGCAACAACTACGCAACCGAAAGGTAGCATGCGTTTCAAACGCCCATAGGCGGGGAAGTAATTGATGTGTCGAAAGTCTCCATTATTAGTTTGCATCCTCTGGTAGAGAAAACATGCTACAGCCTCTTCAAAATACAAGAGTCTTTGGTTGCATAGAGTTGCAATATTTTACCATACAAAGGATTGTTGAAACGAGTCCAACTGGGCTACGCGGAATTTTTTTTTTCATGCGGTCGTCAAAAGGCAGCGTGTTCCTCTTCATATAGCTCATCTGGAAGGCAACAACTACGCAACCGAAAGGTAGCATGCGTTTCAAACGCCCATAGGCGGGGAAGTAATTGATGTGTCGAAAGTCTCCATTATTAGTTTGCATCCTCTGGTAGAAGAAACATGCACCAGCCTCTTCAAAATACAAGAGTCTTTGGTTGGATAGAGTTGCAATATCGTAACCATACAAAGGATTGTTGAAACGAGTCCAACTGGGCTACGCGGAAATTATTTTTTTTCATGCGGTCGTCAAAAGGCAGCTTGTTGCTCTTCATATAGCTCATCTGGAAGGCAACAACTACGCAACCGAAAGGTAGCATGCGTTTCAAACGCCCATAGGCGGGGAAGTAATTGATGTGTCGAAAGTCTCCATTATTAGTTTGCGTCCTCTGGTATAGAGGAAACATGCACCAGCCTCTTCAAAATACAAGTCTTTGGTTGGATAGAGTTGCAATATCGTAACCATACAAAGGATTGTTGACACGAGTCCAACTGGGCTACGCGGAATTTTTTTTTTCATGCGTTCGTCAAAAGGCAGCGTGTTCTTCCTCATATAGCTCATCTGGAAGGCAACAACTACGCAACCGAAACGTCGAACGCGTTTCAAACGCCCATAGGCGGGGAAGTAATTGATGTGTCGAAAGTCTCCATTATTAGTTTGCATCCTCTGGTAGAAGAAACGTGCACCAGCCTCTTCAAAATACAAGAGTCTATGGTTGGATAGAGTTGCAATATCGTAACCATACAAAGGATTGTTGAAACGAGTCCAACTGGGCTACGCGGAATTTTTTTTTTTCATGCGGTCGTCAAAAGGCAGCATGTTGCTCTTCATATAGCTCATCTTGAAGGCAACAACTACGCAACCGAAACGTAGCACGCGTTTCAAACGCCCATAGGCGGGGAAGTAATTGATGTGTCGAAAGTCTCCATTATTAGTTTGCGTCCTCTGGTATAAAGGAAACATGCACCAGCTTCTTCAAAATACAAAAGTCTTTCGTTGGATAGAGTTGCAATATTGTAACCATACAAAGAATTGTTGAAACTAGTCGAACTGGGCAAAGCGGATTTTTTTTTCATGCGGTCGTCAAAAGGCAGCGTGTTGCTCTTCATATAGCTCATCTGGAAGGCAACAACTACGCAACCGAAACGTAGCACGCGTTTCAAACGCCCATAGGCGGGGAAGTAATTGATGTGTCGAAAGTCTCCATTATTAGTTTGCATCCTCTGGTAGAGGAAACATGCTACAGCCTCTTCAAAATACAAGAGTCTTTGGTTGCATAGAGTTGCAATATCGTAACCATACAAAGAATTGTTGAAACTAGTCCAACTGGGCAAAGCGGATTTTTTTTTTCATGCAGTCGTCAAAAGGCAGCATGTTGCTCTTCATATAGCTCATCTGGAAGGCAACAACTACGCAACCGAAAGGTAGCATGCGTTTCAAACGCCCATAGGCGGGGAAGTAATTGATGTGTCGAAAGTCTCCATTATTAGTTTGCATCCTCTGGTAGAAGAAACATGCTACAGCCTCTTCAAAATACAAGAGTCTTTGGTTGGATAGAGTTGCAATATCGTAACCATGCAAAGGATTGTTGAAACGAGTCCAACTGGGCTACGCGGAATTTTTTTTTTCATGCGGTCGTCAAAAGGCAGCGTGTTGCTCTTCATATAGCTCATCTGGAAGGCAACAACTACGCAACCGAAACGTAGCACGCGTTTCAAACGCCCATAGGCGGGGAAGTAATTGATGTGTCGAAAGTCTCCATCATTAGTTTGCGTCCTCTGGTATAAAGGAAACATGCACCAGCCTCTTCAAAATACAAGAGTCTTTGGTTGGATAGAGTTGCAATATCGTAACCATACAAAGGATTGTTGAAACGAGTCCAACTGGGCTACGCGGAATTTTTTTTTTCATGCGGTCGTCAAAAGGCAGCGTGTTGCTCTTCATATAGCTCATCTGGAAGGCAACAACTACGCAACCGAAACGTCGAACGCGTTTCAAACGCCCATAGGCGGGGAAGTAATTGATGTGTCGAAAGTCTCCATTATTAGTTTGCGTCCTCTGGTATAGAGGAAACATGCACCAGCCTCTTCAAAATACAAGTCTTTGGTTGGATAGAGTTGCAATATCGTAACCATACAAAGGATTGTTGACACGAGTCCAACTGGGCTACGCGGAATTTTTTTTTTCATGCGGTCGTCAAAAGGCAGCGTGTTCTTCCTCATATAGCTCATCTGGAAGGCAACAACTACGCAACCGAAACGTAGCACGCGTTTCAAACGCCCATAGGCGGGGAAGCAATTGGTGTGTCGAAAGTCTCCATTATTAGTTTGCGTCCTCTGGTATAGAGGAAACATGCTACAGCCTCTTCAAAATACAAAAGTCTTTGGTTGGATAGAGTTGCAATATCGTAACCATACAAAGGATTGTTGAAACGAGTCCAACTGGGCTACGCGGAATTTTTTTTTTCATGCGGTCGTCAAAAGGCAGCGTGTTGCTCTTCATACAGCTCATCTGGAAGGCAACAACTACGCAACCGAAACGTAGCACGCGTTTCAAACGCCCATAAGCGGGGAAGTAATTGATGTGTCGTAAGTGTCAATTATTAGTTTGAGTCTTCTGGTATTGAGGAAAATTTTTCATGATGGAAGCCTCGACAACTAGTGGGGATTTTGATTTAAAAAAAACGCTAATTGTTTTTTTGCTTTATATTTTTGCTCTCGATTGTTTCACTTCTGTCACCTCTACTAATTGTAGTCGGATACAGGTTCCCTGGAGTTGAGAAAAATCTGGAGTAAATAGAATAGACGTAATTGTTCTACTGTAACGCAGAAAAGAGCCTTAACAAAGTAGCAGATAACCGTTTATTTCTTAACCAGGTCTATCAAATCAACCAACCGGGCAACCGTGGGCTTCTATCCAAATGGAGCAGCACTTCCCTCCGCACCACACTATTGAAAGCGGGCTAGCGGCCCTACAACTGCAGTGGAAAATCAGCCAATTACCAAGTTCGTAAAGATTATAATAACCTTGATATACGAACATCTAATAACGGCAAAGGGTCTTCGATGGACAACATTTAACTCTTCAAGCGGTCATGAAGTAAAATTAGGAAAAGACGTTGAATTAGTTGATCGTTCTTGAGTTTAGGCCTCTTTTCCTCCATTCAAAAAAAAAAGTATGTCATGAGGAAATGGTTTTAGTTGCCCATACAAGACCATTTTAACCTGCTCACCCAAAATGGTTGAGTGCCTTTACGGGAGGGAGTATTTTTTAAAAAATCATACCAAATAACAATATAAAAAGTAATAGAAACTTTATGTAAGCCACTTCAAAATAAATGAGCCATCTCATGGTTTCACGATAGAATCGATAACAAAACTGCCTTTGCATAGCGGGATTTAAAACCGTAGTTACAAAATTTGAATGAGATTTAATTTTTTTTAGCATTTAAACGCACGTGTCAGAAAACAAAGTCTTAAGTTTTAGTCATTTCATATAAAATAGTGTTCAATCAACCTTTTTAAACCATCTCAAAGCACATTCTTCCAGAAGGTTACGAATTCTATCGAATCCATTTTTGAAATTTTCATTGTTACAGATGTCACAAATGTATACTTGCAGTTTGCTCGCCAACACATCTGAAGGCTGCCCTTATGCATATATAAGCATAATTTCATTTACTATTAAAGTGGTCAGTTATTGCTATCTGTATAAATAACCCGGATAGTAAATTAAATTATAAATGTTCAATGAATATTTTAGGTTAATTAAGGTGTTCCTTCCAACCGAAGCTAGTAAATCCTCAACCAGTAGGAATCCGATATGGTGGTTAAAGAGGTCAAGATATGGCAATACATTAAAAATGGGGTCTACATTCCTAATTTTTGATGGTCGAGCTAAAACGAAAGGAATCAAGTTAATGAAGGAAAACATTAAAATTATGTCATTGGGATTATAGAAAATTCGCGACCAAGGAAGAAAATGCATTCAATCAAATACCAAACTTTGTATTTAGACACCTCTGGTTCTAATAAAATTGAAAAATTCAAACTAAGATCTATCAATCGGAAGAAATGTTATTGAAGGGTTCGAAATATGATGTAAATAATTTAAAACATTAGAAAATATAAATGCAAGAAAACCCGTACAAATAGTAATTTCAGAACGCAAGAACATTCTTGCTGATTTCCTGTGAGAAAGATTATTTCACAATTTTTTTTTTAATAAGTAAAAATACCGTAAATGTAAAGTATAAATATAAATTACCAATCCCTTGTTTCTCTGAATCCTGTCGAGTAACTGCACAAAATACCAAATAGTATAAAAAACCTCAACAAACCCGAAATAAAAAAAAATCTTCGTTATTAAAATTTATAAAAATTTCACTTGAACGTTGCTTTAAAGCGTTAAATTAACATTCTTAAAAGGCATGAATTTTTAAGTTGGCAATCTTTGAGCAATCAACTGTAAAGAATCTAATATTTTCTTCTACAAATTCTATTTTAAAATAAGCAGTATTTAATCCTTTTTTGCTAAGCTATTTGCGTCACTCTGCACACCACAGCAATTCTATACATATTAGATATATTTTAAATAGAGAATATACAGCTGGGATTATTCAGTCGGATATTTGGTTTAAAGCTTAAGCAACTTTCTTTCAAAATAGCGCATATGTACAAAGACTGGCAACATTTTGATAATACACAATACTTTTTATAATACTCCAATGATTAAGCTATCAACTTTAAAAGTAATTTCAGTGAGTGGAAGGTAATTCTCAAGACTTGTCGAAAATTGATTTTAGCTGTTCTATGAAAATAGTAGCATCTAATTTTTCCAGTTTTAAAATGAGAGTAAAAACACATCACAAGTGGTAGAAAGTTTCACGTTTTCTCAAGTCCTTACAAATATCTCGGATTAGCCATCAGAAAATTGCCATCAGCATCTCTATATCAAAATACTTCAGAAATGTCTGAGATTTTAGTAGCTCAGAAAAACTAAGTACTTCTTAGAACACATCTCCAACTCAATAAAGTTTAATTATAATTTAACCCTTTCATAATATTTAGTTTTTAATTCACTCTGCACTACAAATAAAACCAAATTAAATTGCTGGTTTATAGTTTAGATAAAATTATTTTTCTCGTTTTAATTTTTTGTAAATTATACCTTGGTGAGAAATTTTTTTTCTATTAATCTACGTAATTTGTTTGGGTCAACTCTCCTTGGGCTACACAGGAATTTTTAATGTTGCATTCATAAAAGAGCAAATTAGGTATTTTATGTATAGGATTGGTGCTGTTTCAAGCTACATGATTTCAACATCATTTATCACCATATTTCATTTGAAAATCGGTTTTTAAATCTAATTTTTTATTTTAAACTACTTTGAAGGGCTTTAGAAGTTATTCTGCATTTGAGCAACACACAAAAGGAAACAAGTTGTCCAGTAACGAAACGGTGCAACGCGAGGAGAACAAATTCAAACCCATGCTAAGATTGCAAGATTGTAAAGACATTGTACACGGATTGCTTTTTAAACTCAGATCCTTTGGACAAAAGCCAACCAAGTCTATTTTTAAATGGATTTATTGTTCTTTAACCGTTTTGTATTAAATTAAAACTTTTCAATAAAAAATATCTGTCAATCAAAAGTGTTGAATGCAACTCTACCTCCATTCATTCCAGACATTAAACGCTTAACTGATCTTGTTACTTTTCTACAGCTAAACATTCTATCCAGATGGGAAAATATAAACAAACTGGATTTCATCTTTAGAATGTAGAATGTGTGAACCATCTAAAGAAAATAGACATCACTGTACAGATTTATCAGCCAGCAGGATTCGTCGCCATTAACTTTTTTTTCGAAAATTATTCGAATATCCCATTAAGAATTTTGCTTAAATGCATGAATATAGGTTCATTAACTTTTTGGCCCAGAAAATTATCTTTATTTGATACTGAATTAGTGCCTAATAAAAAACAAATAATGGTTTACGTTTTGAAATTTTTAACACTTAATTTTAACATTTGCAAAACTGGTTGTGTAAAAATATTGCATTTCAACTCTCGTATTTGATTACAGGAAAGAGCCGTTAGTCGTATTTCTAGTCATAGACAATCGGATTTTAACAAGCATAATTTTAAGTAATTTTGATCGATAAATAAAGCAGAAGTTGGAAATACAATGCATACAGTCACAAGTTTGTTTTATAAAAAGGATTTGAATCCAGAGCCTGTTGAAAAGCCAAATCACTAACTTTTTGACTACCAAGCCAAGCACATACAAAAGGACACGTCAATGACTCATTTATAATTTTGGTGGCAATTTTTTCGTTTTGATAATCCATGCCATTTTTTTTTGGTGGCACATGTGAAGAGCGAAATGTATAGCGATATTTACATTTAATAAAAAGCCTTTTGTAATATCTCAATCCACAAGTACAGCACATTTTAAACTTTTTCCACAATTATTAAAGATATATTGGAGTTTTGGAACAAAAATACAGTTTGAAAATAAAAATTAATTTCCGACTCCATTTTTATATTATTACATCTGCAATTTAGAATTCAAAATATTTACAAGTACAGAAACCTTATGGCACTCCAGACCAACTTAAGGCAAGGGGTTTGATTGCATTTATAGAAAAATTAATGAACTTGAGGGTGTGCATAAAGTATTTTATTTATAAGTGGGAATGGAACATTGTTTCCACTTGATTAAGTCACTACTCGTGTCCAGAAATCACAGGTTCGTTTTGTAACCAGCAATCACAGGACCCTCGTGACCACCAATCCCACAACGTTACCATAAGAAAGCCGACACCTAAAAATTGGTGTTGAAAGATTATAGAATTTTTAAAACGGACAGCAAGTTAAATTTTGTAATGCATAGAACATTAAGATAATCATAATTTCAATAACACGTTTCCCTTTACTTCATAGCCTTGTCTTAGGATTTTCGATTCAGCTTTTGCAATAAGTGGAAGATTTGCAGGCAAGAATTCATTTGAGATCGAATACCTTTTATAGGGTTGTAGAATAATCACAGCACTTACAGATTGAGACAATCAGAAAGGAATCTTGGATTTATCTCTAGGTTCCATTTTAAACATGGGGTCGATATAAGACAATGAATTTGAGTAACGTTTTAATAATAAAAGTGCAATCGGTTAAATGATAGCTTTTTGTTTCAGAATTTACTGATAATCAATAAATTTATGGATGGTCTATATAATTTACAAATGGGGAAAAAATTAGCGTAATTAAAGAACAAAAAATCTTTCGTAATCAAGCAGCTTAAATTTTGTTTGCATGATTTTTAAAAGGGGCAACTCGTTTAGAGCATTTATTTGTGAAAAAATTGATTTGATTAGCTTCACGAATCAAAGAAAAGATATCTCTGCTGCACAGGGAACATATTGTGGATTACTTGCTCCTTTTTACTTTTGATAAATGCTATAAATTCACAAACGCTCCGCGTATAAAATTTGAAAAGTTTGACAAATGCTTTAATAAGGTGCAATATTAACAATACACCAAAACAACTTTCACACCTACATTAGGAAATTTAAAAGATTTTTATCCAAGATGTTCAATTATTGCTTTTTTTTTAATGTATTCTCTGCACGGCTCTAGCAGAGTACATCTTATTTGGAGTCATCACTCTACTCTGCACCACCCGGAGAACGGAGATAACGAATTAGTCCATTGGTTTGGCTGGAAAGGTCCTCTATAAGAAATAAAGAGGAGTGATGTCCCGACGGCAAATGGGAGAATCAGTTTCTCTAAGACACTCATCATGCCAAGCATCACCCACGACTTCCTGAATCACTGCCCTGATCCTCCGCTGCCGTCACCACTAACCATCCAAAGCTTCTCAAAAGGACATACCTTAGTAGTATTGAACGAAACCATCTTTGATTTTGGAGCTTGGGGAAATTGATTCGGCACAAAATTGTACCGCTCTCTCTACTACCTAAAACAAATCCACCGTTCAGCTCTCATTTCTATGACCATATGCTACGGGATGGTGTCAACAAGAGCCTTGCAAGTTGTTGCCGGTACGAGCGCAAGTGTCAAAGAGTATACGCTGTGCCCAGATTTTCCTCCCAAAAGCCAAAACTTGGGTCATTAGTGGCGAGAGATTTACACCTCGCTCTTCAACGAAAGGTGTTTGGTGTGTATATTCACCCTGCAGATCGCATAACGATTCCCTATGGCAGTAAACTTCCACTGTGCAGAGGTTTACACCGATCGATTGGGAATCAGCGGCCAAATTGGAATGGCATTTGTTGTGATGTAATACGGAACTATTGTTGCATAAATTCAGTTTCTCTGACAACGGAAAGATTTACCTTGTAGAGCAATCGATAAGGCACTTATTAATCGATACGGCATATATTAGTGCAAAGATCATGTTCGACTTTCATGCGACAAGCAATCAAAGTCCTCATAGATGACTGGGAACTAAAATGGAGACAAGCAAAGAAATTCAGGCATACCCATAAGTTCCTGCCAATACCCGACCTCGGAAGACAACCACCTTGCTTCCCAACTGCTTTCATGCCGCGGTCTGTTCCCTGATCGTATTAAAAACCAACAGACAAACCTCTCTAAATGTGGAAAAGTGGGAGATCCTCTCCATATATCCTTGAAAGCAGACTTATCGGCCAACTCCGGAATGGACTACACTTTCTTAGGAGTCGCCGCCCCCTGGATTCAGCGTTTCCATGCTCTCACTCTTGGGCAGGCATGCGATTGAGACGATGACAACTCGATATCTTAAAGGGCATCTCTCTCTGTGCCAACACAGGTTAGCAGAGAGGTAAGAAATATATTCCATTACTCCAATTACTAATATATGAATCTGCCCATGTATAACGTGCTAACTACTGATCGCTGCTGGGCGACACTATCGTGACTGCCAGTGTGTACTCTGACAGGCAAAAATGCAAATCAGGAAACCAGACAAAAATGCAAACTCTCCTGAAAGTTACCGACCTATTGCCTTAACAAGCATTCCATGCAAAATTATGGGAAAAATGATCCTCACCAGACTTACTTTTTATCTCACTGCCAAAAATCTTCTACCAAAAGAACAGTTTGCTTTCCGGAGAGGCCACAGTACCACCGATCCAGTTTTATATACCTTTATCAAAAAATCAGATTCCCAAAACATCAAACTAACCAATCACACCGTAGCAGTATTCCTGGATCCCTCAAGGGCATTTGATAAAGTCTGGTGGAACTTACATTATAAAACATCATGACAAATTTAAAATCAAGGGCAGCACCCTTTCCTAGATTACTGACTTTTTAAGAGACATTTTCGTGTCAAGTATAAAGAAACCCTTTCCAACTGATATAGAACTCACCAGGGAGTCCCTCAGGGATCCGTCCTTAGCCCAACATTGTTTTTGGCTGGGTTTGAAAAGATCATTCCTGAGGAGTGTGATGTCGGAATGTTCGCTGATGACATTGCGCAGTGGTGCTCCGGTTCCGATGTGAACAGTATAGAATTTTCTTAAATTCAACGTTAATTGATGTGTGGAACTTTGCGAACGACCACAAACTGATTAATGTCTCAAAATCATTATTGGTGATAAAGAATCCAACATAACACTTGTACTCTTATCACCCCCAGGTCCTCTTTCAGGACCATCCCATTTCCCATGTTAAACACCCAAAGTACTTAGGCTTTGTCTTGGATCAGGAGAGATCACAAGTAACTCGCACATACTAAATATAGTTAACAAGAGCCGTAAGAGACTGAATATTCTCAAGTACATCTCGTAGAGACTGGGGCGCCGATGCTAATACACTCAGGGCTACATACATAGCGCTTATCAGGCCCATCCTCGAGTATGTGTTCCCAGTGTACTTCGACATCCAACCTCCTCAAATTAGAGAGAGTGCAATTGAGTGAAGCTCGCATTATAACGGGCCTGAGAAACAGCTGCCCAAATGATATAGTACTTTACGAGGCCAATCTTCCACCCCTTAGTTTTGTTAGAAACTCTAATTTGGTAAAATATTTCAACAAATTGAGAAGCTATGAAAATCAGAACAGAACCTCTCAATATCTATCTAACTGGAGCAATAACCAGAGACTCAAAAGGAATAGCCCATTTGGTCTGGCCGTTGAAATGATTATTTTGCAACCGGTGGAATACTCATCTCTAACACCTTGTGTTAGTCCGATTGAGGGTTTACCCGGAGTTCACTTCCACTCTGAACTTCTGTTCCACACAAACAAAAACTCAGATGTCCCTGAATACATACGACAGCTGGCTCTCGAGGTTATTAATTGTATTCCTAGTGATGACACTTTGATATATACCGATGGCAGTAAAGACGAGTCAAATCACACCGCGAGCGGCATCTATATTGAGAAGCTCTTTATTCGACTCTCCAGACGAAACCCAGATAACTGATCGGTCTTTAGGAGCGAATTGATTGCCATTGGGGAGGGATTAAAGATCATCCTCCGCTCCAGACTCTAGCAATATATGGATTCTTACAGATAGCCGCAGCTCGATCCAACATCTACAGGACTGGAGACTGGCTAATGACCTCGTAGGCATTCAGATCCTCAATAACCTTAAAATTATTACAAAGCGTAGGGAGGTTCACTTTCAGTGGATCCCCTTCCACGTCGACGTCCCTTGCAACGAAGTTGCGGATATCTTGGCAAAAAATGGCTGTTCTGCAACGGCAACTACAGACTATCTTACTTTTCAAGAGATTTTCTCCATGGCGAAAAATAGTGACCGGCAGGTTTGTCTCAACCCCCCCCCCCTGCCCATCCCTCCTACGATAGGAAAAGACCAGGAGGCGTATTGGATTCCGGCAAAGACAGACAGGACCAAACGACTGTCTCAAGACTTATCAGTGGGCACCTAAGATGCATGATCTTCGATTCTGGCCACAGGGTCTTCCCAACGTGTACCAAGTGCCAACTGTTACCGGCTTCCCCCGAACGTATCCTCGATCGCTTGGGGCTCACTTTAGCGGATGTCCTCGATCGTCCACTCCTGGTGCTTGACTTTGATAGAGTTCTTGGTCTCATGGATTTGATCTAGCTGCTGCTAGATCCTGAAGGATTGGACACAACAACTGACATGCATCAATGCATTTGGCAAGAGTAGGCCAAAAAGACTAAAGGAGAAAAGGTGAACCAAAAGTCTAGACTGGCCTGTCCAAAGAGACGTATAGGAAGAAGGAAACTCAATGCGTGTAAGAGGGCCGTGATCCAGACAAAAGGATGGGGTTCGAGGGCAACTATATCTCAACCTAAGTAATGAGCTTCTGTGTTAACAAATGAAGAAATCGGGGTTCTCCAATATTCTGAAAGGTGGAATCTAAGAATTCTGGTTGTCCTAGCAAAATGGACTATTTGTATCTACCAACAGTACGGCCTTGGGCCTCGAGACTATGAAGTGCATGTGCCACAAAAGAGGTATGCCTAATTGTCTTGCATATCTGGTCTTGTGTATGTACCCTTCTTTCTTGGAAGAAAGAAGACAATTATTGGTCCAATAACACAAAAGTATATTCTTTTGAGAAACAAACCATGGGCAGTTGCTATATAATTTCCTTATCAATATATTCTAACTATACAACCAACTTGGTGATTTTTTTACTCTACATTCAATTTCCTCCAGCAGAGTATAGCACCACTCTGAAATGCCTAAACTAACTTTCATGCGAAATGGCTTCGAAAATATAGGAAAAGACACTGACATACAAGATTTAAAAATGGAAACTCGAACCTGTCGCCAAGTAAGGTCACTACATTGAAGCATTCAGTCACTACATGATGCTGCATTGATTCATCACAGTTGCTAGTTGTGGCTAGCAAATCTGGTTTCCTTTTCCAACCTGAAAAAGTGCAATGAGAATTTTCAAATACTAACACAATGAAATAGTTTTCAGATTGCCATCCATGTTATAATAATGAAAATGACTTAAAAAATTCATCCATTTTAAAATGTCAATAATTCCATAACATCTAATATTCAAGAAACGCCTGATATAGCACATAACCCAATTGTTGACTTCACTACTACCCAAGCCTAATATACCGCTTGAGGATAGGCTTTTTCAGAAATGTAATGGGGTGAAAGTAACCAGAAAGTGTGGTGATGCGAGTCACCATGTTTTATAAAAACTAAAATATGGACTAGAAACAGTCATGTAGATGGACCCAGTTGCCATTGCATGTTGAGGATGTCCATGATAACATCACTGTCAGCCATTTCCCTTGTAATGAAAAGGCATTGTGGAAATATGTTTCCAAGCTTCCTTCAAAGCAAACGTAGCTGGATTGATTGATGAAATGGTTTTCATGGCAAAAGAGCCATATATGGTCAGGTTGCCCTAGACACAAGACCGACATTATCAAATAACAGTCACACACAAGTTTTACAGACATTGAAGATATAAATGCACTCAGGGAGGCGTGTTGAGATTTAGAATGAGATGCTACGGGATGTTGAGATAATAGAATGTTCTCATTTTAATAGTCAACGACTTATACATTTTAATTCTTATAACTTGGCTTTAGAAGACATGGTTGGAGAGAATCCTCATCCAAATATTTTTAGCTTTTTACATGACATTGGTTTTATCCATCACATAATTTTATATAGTATCCATTCATTATGACTCTACTCATTTCACTTTATTATTACATTATATTGTTGATTTTTATCTCGTGTTTGGCATAATATGTCCCAAGAGGACTCAATGCCACAAAACCATATCCAATCCACATTTCCACACCAATGGGAGGACATTTGAGGCCATAATAAATTTAACATGCCCCTCATTTACACAACGGTCTTTGGCTGGATCGAGTTTTTGAACTCGCAACCCTCCCTAATCGTCATTCTTCCAAACAGGCTCTCATGCTCCCCTTTAAAGGACATTTAGATCAATTAAGGAATTCGAAGATAATATTTTCTTTTATGCTACTAGCATTCTCGTACAATATTTAGAATTTAAGTATTGTTTTCATAAGCCGCTGATTTAGTCCATTTCAATATATTCTTGCGGATTTTATTACATCGAGCGACTGATTTTGCTGACAATATGCAGTGAATAGCATGAAATGAAACTTAAGATTACATTCATTGGTTGTGTATCGATGGAATCCCTTTCAAATTCTCACATTAAACCATCCGTTTGTCAACTAAAAGGAGAAAATAGAAATTCAGTTGAGGAAGTTTAACGTGAGAATGACAGTTGCGAAAGAAAAACGACCTCCTTTATTTCGAGCACTATTCATACTAGAGATACTACACTATTCATGCTCTCAGAGGTATCATTCAATAGGGAACAAAGTCCTCTATAAATTCAAATCCAAAACAATTGCCTAAGGAGACGTCTTCATATCAAATTTTGCACAAACGTAATTTCTAATGGAACACCACTTTTGGATGCCATAATCAGATTCTGCATCGTTAAATAAGTCTAAATATGAAATTTCAAGACTTTATTATTTAGATATATTCAATCCTAAAATTCGTGTCAATATCAGGGATCATCTCGTCATAGAAAGTCGCTATCCGTAGAAAGAGATAAATTTTGGTTAGATACCCAAATTTCAAATTTGTACTGAGAATTATATTTATTATGCAAGTTCTTCCGATTTGATAATTGTATTTTTATATTTACCCTGCAAGTGCAAGCGATCCAAGAATTATAAGCGGTTTGTCAGGCTATTTTTAAACTTTTAGTTGCCTCCTAAAATTGTTATAATTAGGAATAATTAATGTAGAGCAAAGACTAACAATCAGAATGAGCCGAAATTTTGTATGGCTATACCAGTCCTTTTGAAACGATTCCCATCAAAATAAAAGGTTCCAATTCACAATTTTTTTAAACATTAATTTAATTATTATTACACATTAAAAACTATTTTCAAAATAAAATTAGGTGGATTTTGTTTACAGTAACGGTACAAAATATCAGCGCTATAGAAATATTTAGGAAGACATGCATAAAAGTGTAAAAAAAACGATTTAACACTAGGAACTAGTCTTTCTGTACTCATAACTTCGAAACGGTATGACCCAATGACATAAAATTTGATACATGAAGTTGAATTTTGTTATAGATTCGAAATTGTGTCGAAATAGGGGCGCCATTGGAAATTATGAAGTTGCTGAATTTAACAAGACAGCCGCTAATGCAAATTTCAAGCATTTGTAGGAGACGCTAGTTCCAACCAAAATACTTGTTCTTTTGTGGCGGTGAGAAACATTTATGCCATTATAATTTCTTGGGAAATTTCAATTTCCTCAGCAAACACCACATTATTTGCATTCTTTACAACCAGAAACTCATTTCTTGTAGGCAATAAGCAAAATGGATTGCAAAGAAAAACAAAGTGGAATTTTCATTTAAAAATACTAGCTTCATTTGAATTCAGTCGGATTTTTCAATTTAATTGACATCATTTCAAGGAAATATAGTTAACTAGACAAACTAAGCTTTCTCCACAGTACAAAAGCATTAAAAACGCTATTGATCATATAAACTAGTTGACGTGATACAATACTCTTTTCAAACCATTTGTTTGGAAGACTAAAGTAACTAAAATAAATCTTGGGAAAGTAAAATCAAATGTTTTCATTTTGACTGTTTGCATATTAAAGTCATTCGAAACGAAACAAGTTGAGACAAGGAATGGCGTGCAACTTGCAAGTGTACTAAACGGTTGAAATTGCATATTGCTTTTTGAAAATATGGAAGTAGAGCAATAAGATGGTTTATAATGCTCAGACATTATCCTAAAAGCGACTCTTACGTAACTAGTTCTATTGAGAATGTTTTGTTAATCATAAAACGGTTAGTTTTACTGCATAGGTGGGCTAACAAAAATAATCAGATTAAATTTGTTCAAGTCCTTACCGGTTGTAGTCGTCTGTGTTGAAAGGATTATCCTGAAAAATACAAAGTAAAATAGAATCAATCGTAAATCATCAATATTAAAAAGGTATAAATACATACATTAAAATCTTTTCATTAGTCTCTCTTGGTGCAATAATCTTCACATTAAAGTGTTCAATATATTAGAACCACTTCCGACTAGATGCATTTTTCACTCTAAAAAGTAGTATTTTAAGAATAAACTTAGATTTTTAAGAGTATCAGTTACTCATATTAAACGTAAAAGATGCACATTTTTATATTTTATTGATTGATTTTATATTTTGTTATAAAACTGTACGTGATGCAAGTTTTAAAATTATTTTTTCAGTAACTAGTATCCAAAAAATTTTTAAAACCGCTACTTATTTTTGAGACAATTTTTTCGCAGACTTGTGTAATAGGTGGTGGATTGAGTTTTTATGGCACAAAGGGCATACTTGTCCATGCCGTGCTTGGCCATCACCGAATAGTATAAAGATGCTATTGTGCATTCTGCAGAATATTTGATGAAGTTTGAATTGAACTTACTTTCCCTAGGAAACCGTATTTGGCGGCGGGGGCTGATAATCCTGTTGGGCTGAAATGCAAGTAAAACAAATTGTCAGTAATCACACACATGAATAACACTTATAACACAGCATGTCAATAGAAAATCTTCCGCAAGATCATGAAAACAAAATGGTCTTCCATTTCGATGGAAGAGCAGGTCCTACATTATGGGGACAAAGTTTAACTTTATTTACCGATTCTGAAAGCTTTCATATTATTCACCAACAGTTTGGATATTGTTTTAATCTACTCCATATAGCATGTTGATTTTATCCAATCTAATATTTATGCAACGAATTTGGATGTATCGTGTACAAACTCTCCATTGTGTAAGGTAAAATACTTATTGGGAATGTTTAAAACTGGTTTTGTAGTAGAATTTTTATATTTGAACTTTTTAAACAAATTTGCAATTTTCTTCAAATATTTTTATGTATGCTCAAGATAAAGTAGATGTAAAGAGAATTCTCACTGAGTTGAAAGGCAACAGGAATTTAAAATAGAACACGCTCCATCATAAAAATATTGTGATGTCTTATTCTTGCAGAAATGAGGAGCCTAGTAAGTGCGTATAGTTGAAAAGACAGCTTTAGCACTGTTTTTAGTGAAGGCGCCGATTGTATTACAGCATCTCTTTTAATTCTACATGTCCTAATACTTCAAACTGTCCGAAAAACTGGTGAATAATTACACTGTCGAGTTGATTGAATCAAGGTGAAGTTAGGTCAGACTTAATTTTTAAAGCGAAGGCAAATATAAGGGATGCTATTTACCTGGGAAAATTTTTGAATGCTTCTATTCAGTTTACATTGATTCTTTAAATGGGCAAGTGTTGCGTATGGTATGCAAGACGTTAATTAACATAAAACAGGCTAGTGATGACTGTCAGATCATTCCCGTCACCACCCCCACACTCCATGCTAACACAGCATGCCAAAGCGAGGACCTTCGAGGTCACAGCAGATTCAAGATGCACAAGCCTTGTGCACACGAAGGTCTTCGGTTGGACCAAGTTACGAACTCCCAACCCTCCCGTTGATCCTCGAACTGGGTTACTGTGGCCGAATAATTGAGGGAAAGCAGCAAATAAATGATTAAGCGAGTGAATTTTTCTTCCAGCGATGCGATGGTTGTCAACTAAAGCGTTAATGAAGAGTAGAACTCGTGCTTCAAGTCGAGTGGGAGCTGGCAACACTAAACACAAAGACTGAACACTGAAATGTACCTGAACATCTCAAACAGAGCTGCAAACAGTGTACAGTAAAAACATGCGTTTGAAGAACGTTAGATTGACTGAACACAAATTAAAATTTAGATTTCTTATTTGGTCTATTTGACAATGACTGCCAAAATAGATAAGAGGTGGGCAGATTTGCTTTAAGACATCAGGGTTCAAGACGACAAGAGTTCACATTGAAAGGAGAACCAGAGGCTCTCAATCGTCACTGACCTTGAAGATACAGAGCATGGCTGTTTTCCAGAGTTTTTTGTGGTGAGGGTTATAAGTGTTCCTTAACAATTGATTATCGATAACACCTTTTCAACTACACCTGGATGGTGAAAAAACATTTCCGAGCTGCTATTTGCAAGTCACTTTTGACTGAATAGTCAGAAATTCCACGAGAAATAAACTTTTTGACTTTGATACGATTTGTCCTGTAACTAGTCATTAGCTGTCATTACTAAACATTTATTTTCCTGCCTCATTTCTTTGAATCATTTATGGGATTTTTTAATATTAAGATATCGATTTCATTGATAGCAAGCACTGTATAATGTATCAATATTAACGAAAATTAGCATTACCCTGGATGGTGACACAGCTTGTGGTATCCAATACCTAAAAATAAACAAAATATATGAAAAGTCACATCGAAATGATTATATCTGCACTTCCATTATAGTATGTCTAGGGCACGATAAGCAAAGCTGAATAAAGAACAGGCAATGAAAACGAGTCAAAGCGATTATTTTTACTTTTTACGAAGCTATGCATATCAGGGTTAGCTATACATCGAACTAATTTTTTACATTTCAAAACGTGTAAAAAACGAATTTTAACACTATTTAACTAAATTTTTTAAATTGAGGTAAATTAATATTCAAGCTTCAAAAGATTAAAAAATTAAAGTTAACCAGATCTTTAAATTGGTCAAATCTTGACAAAAAACACTTCATTGAAACCAATGGGAGAAACCAATTTCGCCTGCATGGCAAAAATCAAAAGTTCAGTTTTAACTTTAATATATTTCAGAGGGATCAATTCCGATGTTCCCTATCCAACAAGAAAATTTATGATCGTCACTTATGCCTACGTGAACTGACAAGATAATATTTCATTGTCCTATCCATTAGCTCTTCCATTAACACAGCGTGTTGATTTTGTGTGCTTTAGAAACAAATTGCTCCAATAAAGCTTGCAAATTGTTAAATATTTTCTTCCTATAGGCCTGCATAATGATTCAATTTTTATTTTGTGACATCAAACACGTTTGGGGTTGCTCCTCCTTCTGAATACCATCTCGTAGAAAAACAAAAATGAGTGAGGTTGGGATCACATGTTCACAATCCGTGAATTTAACATTTTAACAGCGTGCATGTAACTGCTAATAGCGCCTTTGTAAACTTGGTCTTTTATATAATATTTACCAAACACGAGCAATGTGTAATGTGGCTAGACGCTTTCACTATGCATGCTGAAACCGATACTTCGAATATATTTTTTGAATTATGCACGTGAAAAAAACAATGACATAGAATGTGATAAATTCATTTGGAAATCAGAATTGGAATAGCGTTCTAAGTTTTTAAGAGTATTTCTTCCAATAAGGTTTAGTCTCCAAGTGTGCAACTGAAGAAAAAGCTCGTATTCAACTCTTTAATTCAATTTTTACCGATATGTCCCAATCATCCAAAAAGCAAATAAAACGTGTCTTCTTCAAATGAACAAGGAACAGACTCTGGTTACCACGTTACATCCCAACAGGTATCAACTTATTTTCAACTGCTATGGAACAGCTGGAAAAAATTGAAAGGTGCTTACCTAGACGGCGAGTCTACCTGATCCTCTTCACTGTCTGAAGAAACCTGCATCAGACGACCAGTCATCTGCAGAGAATAAGAGAACTCGTTTTAGAACCAATTGCTAGAACTGGGCTTTCAATGAACAAAGTGTTAGAAATAAGAATCCCATTTGAAGGTAAACTTTTTATCTCGTTCACACCTTAAGATATGGCCCTGAGGGCGTTACAGGGAATGATGCAGATTTCAAGTACCAATGTACCAAAAATAGATATAAATATGAAAAATAATGAAAAACTACTTGAATCTCCAACAAATTATGAAGCAACACTTTCTCTTGCTAAGATTACTATTAAAAACGATAGTATGCCAAAGTACTTGCAAGAAATTTAAGAAGCAAGAACTTAAAGAAACAGAGCAGGACCTTTTTCCAGAGCCTTTTTTGCGGTTGTGTGTGTGTGGGGGGGGGGTAGAAAAGTGTTTAACAAATCATTAGGTAGAGGCGAACCTTTTCATGGATTATGAATTATTGCCCCTGGATTATGAAAGAGCATTTTTGAGCTGCTATTTCTAGTCACTTTTGACTAAAGAGTCAGAAATGCCATGAGAAATAAACTTTTGACCTTGATACCTTTTGTCCTGTAACTAGTCATTAGCTGTCATCACTAAACCTTTATTTTCACTTCTCATTTCTTTGAATCCTTTATGGGATTTTTTAACAGTAAGATATCGACTTCATTGATAGCAGGCACTGTAGAATGTATCAATATTAATGAAAATTAGCATTACCCTTGATGGTGACACTACTTGAGGTGGTATGCAACGCCTAAAAATAAACAAAATGTATGAAAACGCACATCGCAATGAATATATCTGCACTTCCATTACAGAATGTCTAGGGCACAATAAGCAAAGCTGGACAAAAAAAAACAGGGCATGAAAACAATAGTTTTTAATTAATAATGCTCAAAGCGATTATTTTTGGCTTTCTACGAAACTATGTATACCAGTGTTGGCTATAAAGTTAATTTAGCACTATTTAATAAAACTAAATTTGTTAAATTGAAGTAAATTAATATTCAAGCTCCAAAAGGTTAAAACAGTTTAAGTTAGCCACATCTTTAAATTGGTCAGATCTAGACAAAAATACTTCATTGAATCCAATTGGAGGGTTAATATAATTAAAGTTTTGTATGAAAGTACATTTTAGATATATAGTAATTTTAGAGACAAGAAAAAGAGTGACATTGAAAAGGAAGAGATTCTGCGATGATAGATTGGTTTGATTGAAAAATTGAAAGATTCTTACCTAGACGGCGGGACTACCTCATCCTCTGCATTGTCTGAGGATACTTGCATTAAGCTTAAATCATCCGTCATCTGCAGAGAATAGGATAATTCATTTTAGAACTAATTTCTAAAACAAAGTCTTTCAATTAATTGAAATGAAATCAGAAAAATCAAAAATATTCAGAGCAATGGGGGAAATATCCACTTTGATGAAAAAAAAAAGCCATATGGCGAGATTAAGCATTCAGACCTTTTAAATGTCCCATTTTTAGCAGCATGGTCTTTCAAATTAAATAGGGTTACTTAGATAATATTGATTTTTATCTCTCAAATCAAAAACCTTGTAAAACGGCTAATTTTTTTTATTGTTTCTTCTTTAAAAATGCTTGCATTTAAGATTTTTGAAGAATACTATTTTTGTTTTACTATGGTTTGAGTATTTTTCCATATTAATACATTTCGACGCCTTTGATGTTTTTGCGAGAATAATGAACCAGGATGAAATCCGCAGGTATTTTGCATTTGTATTTAAATTAACGTCGCACTGAAGCCATATAACGGTCTCGAAAAATTTCGGACCGTTTCATAATTTTGTAACTTTAGGCTGATTTATAATATGCTATAAGGTGGAATGGAATAAACACGAGTCTTAAAAGCAGGTAGCCGAGTTTTAACGCAAGCATGTAATGGTAGTAGTCTTTTCGTTTTGGAATAGATTAAGTTGCACCAAACACAAAACAAAGTCAAGTAAAAAATGTCGAAAAACGGGGGAAAAAGAGCAAATAAAGTATAGAGTTGATAGAAAAAAAGACTTGGCTATTTCTGGGTAGGTTGGAGGATGTGGATTTTAAGAAGGAGGATCCAAAAGATCAAATGCGAAAAACACGAGAGGCAATGCATCGATTCCCTTCCAAGAGGCAATGCATCGATTCCCTTCCAAGAGGCATTGAATTTGATTTTTAAATTTTTGACACAAGGTCCCTAGCAGGTCAAGTTGAGTCAAAAGACACATGCACGCATGGATACTAGTAAAAAGTGAAGTTTAGAGGATTGAATGAGAAAATATAACATTTGAAAATTAGATTAACGAATCCTTTTGAATTTGAAGACAAAAAGAAGAGATTTAAAAACCAATAGTACGTAAACGCGAAAAAATCTGAAAGGGGATTTTCTCAATCAGATTCTTAAATGTTTTGAAGTAGAATTTTAAAGCTGATGTATAACGACAGAACATACAATCAAAATAGGATTAAAAGGAAAATGAATTACAGCGTTTCAATTGGGGAGTCTATCAAAAAGTTTGTAATTGCCTAGAAAGGAATCAGTGCAGTTCAAGGTTTGTTTTTAGTGTTACAAAGTAATGGTTGCCCTCCTTCAATTCCTAGCTCATTCAATAGACATTGCTGAATAAAATTAGATCTTAGATCGAGCTTAAATTGAAGTTTCTCAAACCAAAATATTCATCATAACCAATTATGAAAATTCAAGCGAATAACACTGATCTGCATGAAAATAAGAATCGGCAGGAACGGTGTCGGGCTTATGTAAAATGACCTCCTGAATCCGAATATGACCCCCATTTCCCCCAGCACCCCCTCCCCATGTTTATCACTTTCGATTTAATTTTATGGACATAAATTTGATTTGGAGTGGGGAAAGGATAATTTTAACCATAAAATTTCTTCTGAGGGGCTAGTGGTGAAAAGCTCTAAAACATGAACATTTGTAGCAGGGTGGGAGATTCATAGGGATATGTCCCCTAAAATGTTAAAAAAAAATCAATATAATAGTTTTTTCCATTTATTTTCTACATATTCCAGCTCCCTCTTTTCCTCCCCCCAAACACGCCCAAGTAATAAAAATATTTAGCAACAATTTAGGCTAAATGCGGGTGAGGTCCTGAATCCCTCTCAAGAAAGTTTGGAAAATTCACTGTATAACACTGTGATCTCAAATACTCGCGCGTTTCGTGGTTTACGCAGGAATTTTCATGCATTAATAATTTTAAACTTGCATTGCTTTAATGACTATAGTTGTGAACTGTAATCGTTATCTTTCCTCACAACATCTTCCGATCGCAGAGTCAACTTTTCGGTATTCTAGGCAGGGATTCCGAGTTTCCAAATTGTTTAGATTATGTAAACAGTCCAAATTTTTTTTGCTCCGGTTTTTTCAAAGTGAATTATAGTACCCGAGTGTAAGTTGTGATTAATACCTAGCATTGATTTACTGTTGAATTATGCCACTAGAGTGTAAAAATCATCCCGATAGCTTCTGCTATGTTTTAACTTTAAAAGCGCAGCGAAAACTAGTTTCTCCGCTTCTTAAAACTGCTTATCAATTTTACTTTGATTACCAATTTGGCGATCAGGACACTGATTGGGCTCCAAAGTTTTGCTGCACAACTTGTTGCATTAACTTGACCAAATGGCTGAAAGGTACCCTTTAAATCAGTGCCATTTGCTGTGCCCATATGGTTTGGCGCGAACCTCGCTGTCATCTCACAGATTGCTACTTTTGTACGACTTCCATCGTTTGGAGCCCAATCCTTGCCCTGATCAACTTGTTAATCAAAGTAAAATTGATAAGCAGTTTTAAGAAGTGGAGAAAGGAGTTTTCGTTGCGCTTTTAAAGTTAAAACATAGCAGAAGCTACCGGGATGATTTTTACACTCGCGTGGCATAATTAAATCAATGCTCGGTATCAATCACAACACTCACTTTCTGTAATTCACTTTGAAATAGCCGGAGCAAAAAAAAAATTGAACCGTTTTACATAATCTAAACAATTTGGAAACACGGAATCCCCGCCTAGAATACCGAAAAGTTGACTCTGCGATCACGAAAGTTGTTATGAGGGAAGATAACGATTACAGATCATAACTCTCTATAGTGATAAAAGCAATGAAAGTTTAAACTTGTCAAAGCATGGAAATTCTTGCGCAAGCCACGAAGCTCGCGAGTTATTGAGAGCGCCACCATCGTACAGTGAATCTTCCAAACTTTCTTGCGAGGGATTCGGGACCTCTCCCCCCTCACTCGTTCGCTTTTAGCCAAAATATTTGCTATATAGTTTTATTAGTTGGGGTGTTTTGAGGGAGGAAAAAGGGGGCTGAAAGCTGATATATGTAGAAAATAAATTACACAAATTGCGAAAAAAACTAGAAGGATTTGTACCGATTTTTTTTAATTTAAGTGTACAAAAATCTCCCTCCTACAAATTTTCATGTTTGAGCTTTTCACCTCTGTAGCATTTCAGAAGAAACTCAAGTTAAAAAATAATCATTTACCATTCCAAATCAAATTTATGTCCATAAAATTATATCGAAAAGTGATAAAAAATTTTTTTGGAGTGGGGCGAGTCTTCAGAAAACAGCGGGTGATGGGGAAAACTGGAGTCATATATAAAATGACCTACTGAATTCGTATAAGAATCAGCAGGAATAGTGTCAGGGTTCGAAAAAAGAAATAGGTTTTTGCTGAGCAGTGTAATTGCATTATATTAAGCAAATAATTTGTTTCCGTTTTCCCCGATTTGTAAATTTTTAAACTAATACTTTAACGAGGGTGAATGATTTAAGATATGATTGGTAATTATTAGTTAACGTCCTACTAGAGCAACGCAACGGGCTATTGACGATGGTCCGGGATCAATCCCTTAAGGGAAAGATCAGAGGACAACACATCGTAATTTTGAAACACGGTCAGGTGACGTAGCAACACCCGAGTTGGCACTCCACTCTCCAAACTTCCACACCAACCCAAAGTGAAGACTTCCGGCCAGTACAGATTTAAGGTGCACCAACCGCCTCGACACCAGACACTTACAAACATTCGATCTAGAGGCTAACACCTTACCACTAGACCGTTTGGTCGGCTGATTTAAGTTATCGACTTGAATCATTAAATAAAATTCAAAAATAAAAAAATGCTATAACAAGGCCAAATAATAAGTTTTTAGTTTCATCTTTTAAACATTTGCTCCGCTATATTTTCTAACGCATCATACATATTGTTTAATGTTTATCATAAGTCAATACTATCGAGAAACTACCGATTACTGTCATGTCCAACGAGTGTAAACTTAAAAGCAACAAATTAGAAATGCGATTTAATTATTAAAACACATACTATTTAAATCAAATGCAAACCAGATGTTTTATTTTTTTTTAATCCTTTTTTCAGAACCTGGTTAAAAATTTCCGTTTTTGGAGTTGGATGCCTGACAGCGACATTTCTCTCTGGAAAACATTAGAGTTCTATCCAATAGATTGTATTTTATTGATACAAAATTAACCAAAACCAATAAAATAGGAAAAGATGGGCCCTCAGTGAAATGCCATGAGACATTTTCGTACTGAAAACCGAGTAGAATCCTTCGTCCCAAGCGACTAATTGCAGTTTAAGTGCTTAAAACTTAACGTGTTCACTGAATTAATTTTCAGATATTGATTGTAATGCACAAAAAACCCTAACACTTATAGCAAACTCATCCCACAAATATGAAATTTTAGCTTTAATTAAAAGCTTTATGAAATTAGCTCAAGTTTATTTTTCTGTTAGCCTAACCAGAGGGTAGGCTCCACACACACATGACTGGACACGTATTTTTTAAAACAAGACAAACAATAACGTGTTTTAACACGACAGTTATTACACATTTTCTTTGCTTATAAGAGCAGGGAATTCTTACCATTGCCCTCTGTAACATGATATTCTCTTCCTTCTTTTTCAAAATTTTCTCCCTTATCATGAAAGATTTCTTATCTTCCTATACAAAAATGCAAGATGAAAATAAATAAAATAAGGTGTTACAACACAAGTGTATATTAACATCCACTGAAATTGCATATAAAGACAGGTGATGCACAACAGCATTTTCAACTAAAAACGTTCAGTTGGACAGAAACTAAATTAAACTTTGAATTCCATTCAAGTGCCATTTTTGTCATAAAGGGATTATCTGTATTCTCTTTTGATTATGCAAATTTTCATATTGAAAACTGAGCAGAATCCTTCGTCACAAGTCGCAGTTTACAAACACAATGGGCATCAGTTTAAGAGAGTGCTTAAAACTTAGCTTGTGCTCCAAGTGAATGAATTTGCAGTTCTTGATTCTGATACACAAAAATCCAACACTTAGAAGCAAACTCATCTTATGAAAATGAAAGCTAACATTTATGAAATTAGATTAATGAAAGCTAAACTTATTTATCCGTTAGCCTAACCAAAGGGTAGGCTCAGAGCCTGGCCCCATCTCTTAGAACAGGACAGAAACAATATAACGTATTTTAACATGATTTATTACATAATATTTTCTTTGCCTATTGTGGCAGGGAATTCTTACCTCCTCTCTCTTTTTCATCTCTTCTTCCTTTTTTTTCAGAGATTCCATCATGTTATCAACCTCGATCTTTCTCATCTCCTCTTGCTATACAAAAATAAATGTAATAAGGTGTTACAACAGAAGTATATATTAACATCCATTTCTTCGTTCATGCACATTTTTTTATGCACAACTTTTCACAAGAAATGTACTTTTATATTGCACATTAAGTCACGATATACACTTATGTAGAATTTTCCAAGAATGTTTTTCGTCATTTAACAAGAACATTCCCCATTACTTTCGTTGCGTAATTTTGATTTCGTGAACAAATTGTTTAGTTTCGTAATCATTTGCAACTATCTTGACATCAATAGAATACTTGTGTTCAGTTTACGTTCCGACTCTCGGGTCAATTTCTGGAGGTCATGAAAGAAAGCTCTTTTAAAAGTAAAAAACAAAGATTTTACAATCGAATACCGCAAATTTAAAAAAATTTCAGTACGACAGCTATAAAACTGTTCTTAGTCAAAAACTCAATTATTTTCTGTTTTAGCTGCACAAAGAATAATTAGAGATCCTTCTGCCTTGAAATGAATTTCAAACACTTTTCCCAAACCAAATTTAGTTAGCTTTCATGCTCCACCGCTATTGTTTTATTCGAGGACTACGTAGATTGGGACTTGTGTCTTAAAGTGAATTCCAAACATGCATGCCTAAAAGAATATTTAAAATCCTCCCACAAGGGCTAGAACGCAAACCACTCAGCAGGCAGACTGGTATTCTCTAATCGGGATTGGAGCCCGGTAAAGGGGGGAGATTAAATAAAATTCTAAGATTTATGGAACTTTGGTGGATTTAATTTAGCATTGCTATGTTTCTTGTTAGTTTCAAGATTTAAGAGCCAGTGTAGACTATAATATTCTAAAACTAAGCCTAAAAATGTTTAAAAGAAAACATTGATCCACTAGGGATGCATTGTGTCAAGAATTACAAGCTGTAAAATGAAGGTTACACCAGGTCGGCCTAAAGAGAAGGCAACGGGTCGTAAAAGGAAGATGTAGAGCCTCATGTATATATTCGAGTGTACACTGACATGTTGTAATAATGAGAATAGTTATGTTCTATGTGTGTGTAAGTGGCAACAGTATTTCTTGTCACGTTAAGAAAAGGGTGAGATCCTGTGTGATTTGAAGCTTTTGTTGAGTATGTAATAATTGTTACTTTATCTAATCTAGATGTTAAGAAATTACTCAAGTTATAATGACCTAGGGTTCTATTAATGAATAACTTGCTACATGCACTTTCCTTACAAGCGTAGTGGCAGGAATCTGCATAGTATGTTCTATACTAGAGACTTCACCTTTTCAACTCTGAACATTGAAATTAACGACTGTAATGGTGCTAACACAGCGAAATCCAAGAGCAAAGGGTTAAATGACTATTAGTTTATTTGCTAATTGCGTGGTGCCAAGTTTTAATTGAGTTTTCAAAAGTTTGCAATTTCTGATAAAGGGAGAGTCTGTGCTGTTTGAGATTTGCTTTAGCGTTACAAAAACCTACGGTTGCCCTTCTTCAGTACCTAGTTTATTTAACAAACTCTCCTGAATAAATTCAATGGAGCTTATATTACAAAAGCTCTTAATTGTTTTCAAACCAAAATCAATTTTAAATTCAATAATTTTTTCCAACTTTGCAAAACATTGTACCCTAGCGAAATCTCCTTGGGAATGAGGAACTTATTTAGGTTTAAATTTGTTTGTCGAAAACAAAGTCGTTCGTAAAGCCATCAGATTGATGAAAGGGCAGGGAAATTAATTCAATTTATAAAATGTTTTAAAAAAATCATTTATCCTCGTAAAAATATTACTGATTTGTATCATAAAATATAATTTAAATCAAATGAGGCTATCATAGCAAGAGTGACTTTATCCATCGACATACGCAGTGGAGAAATACACGATTTTCATGCTCCCAATACTTGTGTTTTTATCTACAATACGATTTGATATTGATCACAGATAAATAAATTTTCAGAATAAGTTATTTGGTAATTTTAGGAGACTTGTTTTATATTAAAGGCGGAGGTTTAAATGACCTTAAGGGATAATGAAATTTTGGGGATTTTGTGGGTCAGGCCACTTTTGCTCAGATAGGCTCAAATAATAAATACAGTATCATGATCCACGAATTTTAATTGGTTGACCTTTCAAACATTTCCCCTTGTATGTTTTCTAAACCACGATTTCATTTATGTATAACACATTCAATTTAAATTAAACTTATATTAATCAAATAAACCCAATTTTGTATTTCTTAAATTATGATTTTTCACTCTGGTATAGAGAAGTTTGTTTTTCGAATTGGAGGTTCGATACTATGTAAATGACATTTCTCTTTGAAAAACATTTCTTTCTTTCGAAGATGGATCAAAATTTGGATCACTCAAATACAATTCCAATCAAACAGGAAGAGATGGGCAAGAGAAATGTTTATCTTGTAAACACAAAAACGTAACACGGACACTTATTACAGAAAAAATGGAAAGCTTAAATTCGTTTCCTTGATTGGAATAGCCACAGGGTAGGTTCTGAATTTGAACCCATATCTTCAAACAGCAACTTTCAATGAAAGGAATAACGTAATGCAAAACAAGAAATCCTTACCTCTCTAATCCAACATCTCGCTCCAACAAGCCCCTTGTGTTCTTGATCAAGTATATTTTGCCATCGAGTCAGCCTCTTTTGATTTTCTTCGATCTTCCTCTTTTCCTCTTTCACCTTCTCCTCCTCCACTTTTAGGCTTTCTTCCCTGGATGTTAATAGCCTCTCTCTAGCGGCTGACTGCAATTCTCTCTCTTCTGTTCGCCTCGCCGTGTCCATAGACAGCCTCTCTCGGATGGCTGTCCTCCTCGCAGTCTCCATCAACTGCCTCTTATCAGCTTCGAGCATCTGACGCTCGTCTTCAAACCTCCTCTTCTCTTCCTCCAACTTCATCCGATAATTGAGAACTTCAATCCTCATTTCCTCCAACTTCTATACGAATGCAAGAGATATTAAGACGCATACATATGAAAATCCGTTGGAACAAGAGGCATGCAGGATGCAACAACTATTTTTACCTAAAAGTGTTCAGTTTGGCATAGAAACGCTGAAAAGCATTTTAAGGGCATTTTTGTTGTAAAGATACGTTTTTTTTCAGTTATAAACTACTTCTTTCATGAGATGTCACAAAATTGTTTTTTTTGTAGATTTTTAGGTAATAAGGGTGCATTTTAAAAGAATTTTCTACCAATTTTTCATCATCTAACGAGAACATTCTCAGAACATCAACAGCCAGTATGCAAACCCAGCTCAACCAAGGTCTAGATTACTAACCACTCGGCTACCAAGCTGGCATTCCCAGAAGGATTTTAATCCAGAGCCGGCGAAATTGAGGTAAAATTCGGATGTCATTTTGCCGCCAAGTATGGGACTGGCCCGCCAAGTATGGGACTGGCCCGCCAAGTATGGGACTGGCCCGCCAAGTATGGGACTGGCCCGCCAAGTATGGGACTGGCCCGCCAAGTATGGGACTGGCCCGCCAAGTATGGGACTGGCCCGCCAAGTATGGGACTGGCCCGCCAAGTATGGGACTGGCCCGCCAAGTATGGGACTGGCCCGCCAAGTATGGGACTGGCCCGCCAAGTATGGGACTGGCCCGCCAAGTATGGGACTGGCCCGCCAAGTATGGGACTGGCCCGCCAAGTATGGGACTGGCCCGCCAAGTATGGGACTGGCCCGCCAAGTATGGGACTGGCCCGCCAAGTATGGGACTGGCCCGCCAAGTATGGGACTGGCCCGCCCCTCGATAGGGTTCAGGTCTGCAGAGCCCAGACCTGAACCGTATCGAGAACCTCTGGGTGGAGATGGATCGCCAAAATAAGGGGTGCAAACTTCCGATATCGGTGAACGAACTTATGTCTTCCCCAAGCCGAGTGGAAGAAAATCCCGCTAGCCGTCATTCAACGGCGTGTGTAAAGCATGCCCCGGAGGGTTGAGGCTGTCATTGCCTCTTGTACTACCAACCTACTACATTGCATCTTGTACTACTTCATATTAAATAGTGCTTTACCAACTATTTAATATGAATAAAATTTGTTTGTTTTTTCTACCACAGGTGTCCAAATACTTATTGGTAGTTGGTGTATTTGGCAAGGCCGCACCAAACGTGGTAAAATTAATGCATGCCGTTAGTGTCGTAATACGAGGCATTCAGAACTACAGCGAACCAACACCACTTTCTGGTCAAACTCTGATAATCACACACCCGAACTCTTTTCAGTCGAATCTTTTTAGTGAATCTTTGAATCAAGTCCCTAGTTTCTTTCGTTACCGCAGAAGAAAAGCCTGGCGAGTAGGAAACGAACACACGATGAGAGAAGTTTTATCTCGATGTACATCAAAATGAACTCTTGTCCTCTCTAGTTTTGAACGCCTCATATATGAAGTAGAAGATAAGTCCAAAAATTCAAAGTAGATTTTGAATAGACTGAAAGTAAGTCAGATTAGAAAACTTAAATGTAGTTTATACAACCAATGTCAGTTATGAATAAAAACAATATTGTGTGAAAAGGATCCGTGAATGTCCCTTGGGTTAAGGCTAGATCCTCCGAAACGGTTTAGTCTACAATTATTAAATTTAGGGCATTCTGTTAAAACAGAATGCCCTTTAGGGATAAAACAGTGCTACATAATAAGCACACCGGAGCAGG
The DNA here is from genome assembly GCA_947359465.1 of Metellina segmentata. Lineage (NCBI taxonomy): Eukaryota > Metazoa > Arthropoda > Arachnida > Araneae > Tetragnathidae > Metellina > Metellina segmentata. The sequence continues at coordinate 11,550,311 of OX375876.1, read as the reverse complement.
CTCTCAGTGTAGTAAATGTCTACGTGCAAAATATGCAAGTCCAATTCGAAGCCTAGTCAGTTTAACAGAATGATCTCTTTAAAAAATATTTTTTTTAAAGTCTCTTTAGTGATAATTCAATGAAATGAAGTTTGTTTTGAATTTCCCACATATTCTGTCCCGATGTATCCAGCTTTTTAAACGGAACCTACATAATCTAAGGCTGCATTCAAGTTAAGCTGCATAGTTGCGCCTTTGGCCGCCACGTCCTGCTCTCTTGTTTAACTGCATGCCCACGGATGGAACGGATTAAGATCTCAAAGTAATCTAAAAGAAAAAGGAGTCTTATGCATTCAATGCATGTGGGTAAGTGATTTGTATTAAGGTTCTTTAGGGCATCTGTGCAGCTTTTAGAATCCATATATATTATGCATTTTTTTATCATTAGATGAAGTTATATTCGTTAAGGCTAAAATTAGTGCGTATGTTTCTTCCATAAAAACTGAATAGCAACCATTCAGTTGCCTGGAAAGGGTTGCAGTCTAGAACGGCCGTAGCACCAACATGATTTCCCTTCTTAGATCCGTCTGTATAAACTGTATTGTATGATAAAAACTGGGTCTGAATATAAAAGGATTGTTGATAAATGTAGGCTGGTGTACGAGACTTCGTCAGTTGGTAAAATCATGAACAAGTTATATTTCTATCAGACCAAGGTGAAGGTGCGTTGTGCGAAATACTTAAAGGTCGTCAAAATTTAAAGATGTTAAAACTTCACGAACTCTAAAACCAAATGAATGGATGAATGAACGAAGGTTTAATTTGTAGTAGCTTCCCAATTTGCGATTAGTTATATTATTAATTAATTTTGTGATGGATTTTTTCTCATTTTTTAAAAGTATTTAACCTTTAGACTGCAGCCGGTACCCTGATCGCGCCAAGAAAGAATTTAGACAACGATCAGTACATCAGTTGTACCTTGAAAATTATAAGAATCGCGCCAAGAAAGAATCGGGCTTGTTATATGTATAGCCGTCGTCAAAGGTTAAGGCAGTTTCTGACACCTAGGCTTAAATTTAGGCTCTCCGGTCATAATGTAAAACTCTGGACAGGCGATGTACGAAATGCCTCAGTTGACCTTCCGAGGCCTTGATGATGAATCGTGTCCAGAGCTTGGAGAGGAGACATGGCAGCAGATGCAAACAACGAATCCACTCTAGCTTCGACCTGGCAAGTGTTTTAGAGATTTTTAAAAGTGAATAGGGGTCAGCTCTCCAAGTAGTATTCCGTAAACTTAAAAATATTTAATTACTGTTTGCATTTTTGTTTAAATGATGTTGGAAGGCTAGCCTTAAGTCAAAAGTGATGTCAAAAATGTTAGTACGGGAATTGTAGTAACGTTTAGTAAAATTTAGGGTGAGGAATAAGCCCCGTCGTCCACTGAAATGGAGACTTTTGCCCAGAAGAGACGAAACCAATTCGATTTGCTCTCTCACTTATAAGTCTAATAACCGTATATGTAGAAATCTAGGAATATAGTTACATTAAAATAGTTATTTTTCCATCTCCTAGATAGTTAAAGATAGAGTAAAAATTTTTTTTAATTGAAACTTTTATATTTTTTTCAATACGAAAGCTTTTGCGAAGAATGTCCTTTGTTTAATTCTAGAAATCGGATTTCCTTTCCAGCGCTCAAACCATTCCATAGGGAACAAACGCAAAAAAAAAACATTTTGACTAGCATTGTTTAGTTTTTTGTAAAATCTAAATCGTTAAAGATAGATTAAAAATGTCTACGGATTTTAAATCTGCGTAATATTTTACATCAGAAAATACCTTACATTTAATTTTTTTCCTATAAATAATTTTTTAATTAAATTTTTATAATTTCGCATGAGATTGACTTTCTGCCGATTGGATCTCTTCGCAATTCGAATTTGGCCGAATTTGACAATGACGAGACCATCACGGCGTTGTAATTTCAGTTCACAATTTTGCTTGTGAAGCAAACCAGCACCACGGGCAACGCCATAATGGCCGTTATCTAATAGGCTACAAATTCCCATTTGGTTTTGCGAATAAATCGTTTCAATCACCGGGGGTTAGCGAGTGTTCTATATATTCCAATTCTATATATTCGTAATCGAAACATTCATTTGCACTTGCATAGTAAATTTAATTCTTGGATCACTGAAAAATAAGTTTGAAACTGTGTTCAAATTTGAAATTCGGGTAGCTATAAGTATATAAATATACAATTAATCACGATCTACAAATAACTATTTTGAGAGATTTGCATTATTTCTAAGATTAAATAGTTCGGAATATATTACGGTAGTAAAGTCACGACATTTCATATTTAGACTAATTTAACGATCCAAAGTGATTATGGCATCAAAACATGGCGTTTCATTTGAAATTGCGTTAACTGTGCAAAATTTTATGAAGACGTCGCCTTATGCAACTTTTTAAAATTTGAATTTGTAGAGAACTTTATTTCCGATTGAATGATACCTTTGAATTTGCTCTAGCATGAATAGTGCTCGAAAAGTGAAGAAGGTGGTTCGTTTTTTTCCTTGACAGTAAGAAAGTTGTCGAGTAATACCATTAATTAAAGCAATAAGAAAAACGCTAATGACCCTGAGGAACTCCTTCCTCTTGCGGGTAGTTATTGGATGAAATATTATTGATAAAGACCTTAAACGTTCTTGTCTGTAAAAATTTTGGAGATTACCCCGTAAGTCAATTTTATATAAATCTCACATTATTCCGTAACGCCATGTTCTGTCGTAGGTTCTCCATACAGAAACATATCGAAACTAGATGTTTTTGTGCTCACGAAAGCATCTCCAATTGAGGTTTCGAGCAATTATACGTTGTCTATGGTTCTGCGGCCAAAACGAAATCCACTTCGAAAATTGAAAAGCTGTTTTTCTGATTTTAACATGTAAATTAATCTGGAGTTTGAAAATTTTTAAGCTAATGGAAAGTAGTTTGGTTAAGTTATTTGCTTTAGTTTATTGAGATTCTTAAGGTACAAGTTCCCGAATGGGTATGATTATGGCCCTTTTCCAGGCAGTCGGAAAGACCTGCACCTACCAATTTCTATAAAAAATTGGGAAGGAAAAGAATTTTCATGCGATGCTCTGTCAAGTACTTTTCCCCCAGAGTCTAGTTTTTATGTGCGATACGATATCCATTCGATAAGCTTGAAATTTGTAAATGGAAAGTTTCCAGAGATTTTCCCAACATTGTCCCAAATGTGCTTCGATGAAATCCGACTGAACAGAGTTGATAATTTTTTACCAGAAAACCCCGACTGTCTCCTTGTCGTACGTGCCTTAACTTTAGTAGGTATCAATTCAATCAAGTTTGGTGTCGGATATCTGCGGAATTTACTCCAAGCTTTTCTTCGTTAGTTGATCGCTCGGGAACTCACTTTAGCATGGCTTACAATGTCTCGGCATCTTTCCCGATGTTTTGGTTAGATACATTAGCCGCTTTCACGATGTTGTTAGTAATCGTCAGTATACCATCGCCAGTATTTAGTGTTTTGACCCTATCATCAGAAATACCAGCTTTCGATTGGACTAGTGTCCTGTAAATGACCAAAATAAATCGCCGAGATCGCTTAGGAAGCTATGTCATTAAAATTACAAGTTAAAATGATCGATGTTATACAGGCCTTCAACTTTAAAATTCAACATGGTAACTAAACAGGTGGATATGAAAGATCAAGTGTATAAGAATGAGTCGGCTGATGAAAACACGCGACTTCAGTCGTTCAGGAGACAGTGAGCAATTAGTTTTTCTATTTGTGATCATTTACGATTAAAATCGTCACTTTGCAGAGTGATTCATGTTCATTATAATACCCAATGATAAAATAGGCTTGCGAGAGCCGAATAAGTTGGATGTATCTTGCCACGACTGATGCAATCGTTCGGTGGAAGATAATTGAACATATCCTCGGCAAAAGTGAAACCACGAAAGTCAAAATTGATTTCGGGTTTCGTAAACATCTGCAGTAAAATCATCTAAATCTATCAATTCAATTTAGTTTGTTCCAGTAGATAGCATCCTTATTACAGCATTTAGCATCCGAATTACGGTATCTAGCACATATAACATCTAGTATCTTTAATATACTATAGATTTTATATTTATGAAGAAACAAGAACTGAAAGTGAAATAAAATGAAATCTCATCATACAATTTAATAAACAAAGTAATATTTTTTAAAGTTAGAATGTAACAAACTTAAGCATCAATTTTTAGGCCGAAATATTTGCATGGCACCATTTCAAAACGCACGTCGTGAAAGATTAGAACAAAAAAAAAGGGGGGGGTAGGGCGATCGAGTAGTGGGGTAGGATGGAGGAAAAGATCGCTCGAGTGTACCGGTCGAGATTCCAGTCGGGATCGTGAAACCCGTACACACCCATAAAAGATATACCCCGAGGGAGGAAAATTTTATAGGAATGCTGCAGGGAACGATTGTTGAAGGAGTAAAATGCAAATTGCAACTGATCAATTTTAATAAGAGACTACCGTTGGTAACAAGTGGGTGTTAGCAATTATGCACTGGTACGCTTACGCAGGCTGTTGCAAGTGTGATGATAGTAATCTGCATTTCTATGGTTTATGCCGGGGTGGGCACGGATTAGGTCGAAGATCCGCCTTCCCGTATTCATAGATCGGCACCAGTTACATGTGGTATTAAATACAAATACAAATTGAATTAATATGGTTACATATTCTACACAAGTCAAGTACTATGCACACATGTAAGAAAATGTAAAAAAAAAAAAGAATAAAAAATTATTTAAAAAATAAGTCAGTAAAAATGTATTAATGAAAAGAATAGTACTTAAAGATCTTGTTCTTCACTTATTCAATTTAACAAGATTCGTGAAAAGAGAAATAAAAAATAACGTATTTAAATTTTCAATGGGAGCCCCACTTAAAGAAGAGCCGCTTTTAACCATCCTTGGTCTATGCTATAGATTAAACATTTTTGCACTCAAAACATTGAAACTTGATATTGTAATGCTGCCAATACAGCGGCACCCAAATGCAAAGGGTTCAATCATTACTCATTTATTGCTCAATTGCGTGAAGAGTAGTTGTCGGTTGGGTGCACTACAGGTGGTGGGTTGAATTTCGGTCGAAATTTTTCTAGAAGGTAGGTACCGAAAAAGGGTTTTAATTGAGACAAAACATTTTGTTATTACTACACTAATAAAACAATTAATTTCACGGAACTAAATTCAAGAAGTTTCACTAATACTATACATCCATTCGCAATCGTTAAGTTAATGCAAATTACACAATTACCTGAAGAAGTGTTGAGGCAGGATCTTGATTATCGGAGTTGGGTCTGCAATGAATAGAAAAAACGATGCAATACAGCTCTGCATGTCCATAAGACACTAACTTTTGAAATCTATATAAATAATGGAGTGTTTGTACATTATTTCAAGTTTTCTACCCGTTTTCAACATTTCCGATGCAAAATCAGTCTCTTGCGTATGTGTGTCCCCAATTCACGTCCAAACTGTTTAATACATTTTCACGAAACTTGCATACTGCGAGTACATTCTGTACTGTGAGTACGCGAAACTTGCATTTATTTAGTGACCGGACTTTGTTGCTTAAGTCCTTCTTTCCGTTCAATGTTTGATCTTCTGTTTGTGTTTGTATATACACGACATGAATTTTATTCCATATATATGATTACAATGTGCTCTAATTTATCCATCATATATTAGTTTAGTGAATGCAATATCAAAATATAAAATAAAAAAGACAGCTTTGACTGTTTTACCACTTCTGCTGAAAAGAAAAATTAAAAAAAAAAGATTTTATGGAATTTCAACTCTGTGTGTTACTTTATTTATTTCGAGTATTATTTTTGTTTTTTGTTTTTAACGAAATATAAAGGACTTCCGAATACTTGGGACAGACTAATTTTCAACGAACGGGAACGGAAACTCGTGTTGGTTGTTCACGTGCAGATACATTTTCTGTTTCTTTTCCTCGGAACTAATTTTGTATTTCGAAATGTTGTGCACTTTTATTTGCAAGTTGTAGCAAATGCCAGATCAAGAGAACAAGGAATGATTAATATCTTTAGAACAACGTTATTCGTGACAAGTTTTATTGCTTTATTTCATCGTTAACTGTTTTTTCCGTTTTAAATATCGACTATTTTAATAAATTGTTATCGTCAAACGCAACACCACTACAAAGTATTCGATTTAAAGTGGTAGACAAGTCGGAATAAATCCAATTTTAAGTGTAGTTTTGCCGTTATTGAAAAAAAAAATTTGCTACATTAAATATGAATTTATGAAGTATTAAAAAAATTATTTGTCTTATTGACAGTTTAAGGAGAATAATTTTACGAATTGAAGCTTCATTAAAGCAACTTATGTTTTAAAAGTTCATTGAAAACAATGATTTTCTTTTAATTGGTTTGCCTTTTTCAAATGGTAGAAAGTCACCTTTGTAGTTCTGTACTGATATCATTCAATTTTAAAGCAAGTTCTTTATTAGATGTGCCATTAAAGATGGCGAAATTTGACAATGCCTGATGCAAGGGTGCCTTCAAGTAAAAAAAAATACCGTTTTATTCACTAGGCCACACTCGCCATATATTAGTGATTTTTATGAATTAAGTTCTTTTCATATAAAATTGTTCAACTCAAGAAAGGGAATTCCAAATCCTCAAAATCGTGTTTGCTAGGAGTAGTAACCTGTGTCAACTTGAAACATTCACCAAGCACGAGATACACAGATAGGGATTGCAATCTGATCCGGCATCAGTTGGCCATATACCGGATCCAGCAACCATCTATCTAATTCCGTCCGGATCCACGTGGTCTCTTAGACCCCTTCACGGCATTTGCGCTACCGTTCTTGTTGAATGAAATAGTCGAAGTTGGAGTAGGGAATTTCGGCAGAGAGCCTAAAATGGCAACAAACTTTACTAAAAACGACCTGTGTATCTTGCACAAAAAGAAATTAAGGCTATTGTTGATAATGGGTCGGAAATAGAGTACTGGACAGTGAATTTTCGGATAATATTATTGAAAGCTAACACGAAACGTAATCGGAAATGTAGGCAGACGAAGAAGACATTTCAAGTTAGTCTTCACACAAGAATATTTCTACGGAAAAAATAACTTCAGATGGGTTGCCCGAGGAGGGGGGGGACACATAATCGTACCGTTAGAACACCAAACCACAACACAGTTTTATAGTTTCCAGGGTTGAAAGTCCTGCAAAATTAGGTCCGAAAGATGAGCCTGAAGAGACATGAATATAAAATGTATTTCATGTTAAGAATTAAATTTATCTGAATTTAAAATGTATAAATAATAATTATCTAAATATTCTTTCATTAAAATATTATATTAATCAACTTTATACGCACTTTACTGAGCGAGGTCCGAGAGACCCCTCCACACTAGCTACGAGACTGTGACACAGCAGTTAAGGGTTAGTATGCGTTTCACCCGAGAATACAATCTTGATCGAGACAAGAAAACCTTAAAGGTTCCCGAGCACCGTTGGTAACGATATTTTTCATAACTGGGCTGTGATCGCTTCCAACGGTAAAAATAACAAACAATTACAAAGTTAATATTAGAAACAATCTCTCTCTCTCTCTCTCTCTCTGTACCTGCAAAATAAAAGAATTACGAAAAACTATGAAGTGGTTTTCAATTTTCTAAACACCCCATCCAAACTCTACACATCTGCTTCAAACAAGTTCTTACACCCTTGCCCAGATCAGTGGCCATGATTGGGGTGGTTAGAACACAATATAGGCGAGGGATCGATAACGAGAGATTCGAGGACAACTCGTTTTGAGGCATGCTCAGATGATGGAATTGGGAGAAAATCAGATTTGTGGACATTACCTAGATGAAGAGAGGCTTGGAGCGCCGATTTCGAGCTGCTGAGGAGGTGGTGGTGGTGGTGATGATGGTGACGATGGTGGTGGTGGTGATGGTGACGATGGTGGTGACGATGGTGATGGTGACGATGGTGGTGACGATGGTGATGGTGATGGTATGGTGGCAGGCTTGGTCTCCTTCCTAACCCTCTTTGTCCTTTCCAGGGACAAAAAGGTGTAGGGCTGCAAAGTCGAAGGAGCAACTTAATATAGAAGGCACTTCAAGAACGCTCGGCACAAGAAATTAAAGACGATATTAAAAGCTGCTGTCACAACCCATAAATTAACATCAACAATCATAACAGTTAGTGATAACGCAGACATTCGTTCCTATGACTTTTTACCAGTTTCCACCCACGTGACCGATGCAATCTTACCTAGGATTCTTTTAACCAATAAATGTGGCTTATTGCCTTGTTCATGGGGTAGGTAAGTATTTAATTAACGTCACACTGGAGCAAGACAACGGGTTATTGGTGACAGGAACGAACCCGAAGGGAAATATCCCAGGACAATACCACATAATTCTGAACCACGTTTAGGTGACGATGTCACACTTCACTCCAAACTTTCACATCATGCTTACACGAGTACATTTGAGGCAAAAACAGATTTAACGTGCACCAGCTCCTCATGTTCACAGTGTTAGTTGGTTTGATTCGACCTCGCAGCCCGCCGGTTTCTAATACGTTACACTACCAACCGGGCTACCTCAGCTCGCGGGTTATGGGGAAAACGAATCTTAAGAACCATCTGCAGAACTTTTAATCTATTCATTTTATATTTACCTCGAAATTTGGGTGCGTTTGGTTGGACTGGCGTGTCTATGCCAAACTGGCTCCGTATCAAAGCCAGTTATGTGGACGATTGTATTTAGGACTGTAGGTAGATATTAAACTCGCGAAAAGTGAATAGATTCTTCAATTCGATTACTTTCGTAACTTATTAGGCGACATGAATACGAGTATGAACTATGGTAGCTTCGTGAGTGGCGATGCATCAAAAATTCGTACAAGCATCATTTTTTTTTGTGTTTTGGTTGAGCGTTAGTTTAAGGTCATTTTTATAATTATATTGTTATAATTATTTGATGCTTTCATTTGTACTCCTACGTGATAAATATCTTTGTTCCATTTCTGTACATATATATATATATATTGGTATTATTGTAGTAAATTTAAAATTACAATTTCGTATCAAACTCGAGTGAACCGAATAAATTTGCTGCCGGTTTTTGATGTTAACGGATAACTACGTTAGGGAAAAAAAATTTGTTTAAAATATTAACAGGACTGGATCCGAGGATGCAGTTATTCCACACTGATGACATTTGTATTGGATCAATCAGATTTATATAAGGGAATGGTAATTTTTAGTTAACGTCGTACTAGAGCAACACAACGGGCTATTGACGACGGTCCGGGATCAGTCCTTTAAGGGAAAGATCCGAGGACAACACCTCGTAATTTTGAACCACGGTCAGATGACGAAGCAACACCCGAGCTGGCACCCCACACTTCAAACTTCCACGCCAACCCAACGCGAGGGCTTTCGGCCACGACAGATTTAAGGTGCAAAAGCAGCCTCTACACCATACGTTTACAAACATCCATGCCCGAACCTGGATTCCAACCAGGAACCTTCCGATCTAGAGGCTAACACCTTAACCACTATACCAGTTGGTCGGCGATTTATATAAGGATACTTCAGATAAAGGTACTTTTTACCCCCTCAAATTGTGGCTCAACTGTTATTCCATCAAGCACTTTTAGATATAACACCTCCGAGGTCTGCAGGAAAACGTTGCGTACATCCATTTCAGTTTCTACTCTCATTTTGTTTCCTTCAAGTACTTATAACTCGTAATTGATCGTTTTATTCCAATTTTCTGTTTTCTGATTTCATAGCTTCTCGGGGAAAGTTCAACAGTTCTTGTGCATCTCTCGTATAACTTTAGCTGTTAGTTTTCATCTTCGAGTTTTCCCCACTCATGTTTATTCTTGCACCCATTTATTTTTATCTGGAAAGAAAACCTGAACCCTTTCTAGACAACAAAGTCGATTTTTACTAGTTATCTGGACTTTAGCCAAACCATATCGTAAAGTGTTTTGCTTTTCAAAACCTATGGTCTCCTATTTAAGGTATACAGCTCTATATTAGTTCTTTCGGCACAGAACTTCTCCAGAACATCGAAACCGAGTACGGTTCTTACTTCTTCTAGTTCAGTTTCATTGTCACGATTCGCTCTTACGTTTTGCTGTGGTGTGCATAAACGATTAACTGTTCCATACACACCTTGTTCCGCAAAGTTTATTACTTTTTTTTCTTGTACCGATGTCTACTTTATACGTATAGCACACAACACTTAAACCTTTTCTTGAAGCTCGTCTTTCGACCATTTTAACGGTACCTTCACATATTTCCCACTTCAGATTAATTTTCCTCTTTTAGAAGTAAAAATGTAGCCTCTCCAATCGATTAAGTATATATATTACATAAATTAGTGCACTAAATGTTAAGGCTTTACTTTTACTGCGTTTGAGTTGCAGTCTGCTGTCGTTGTCCTTTGACTACCCCATCCTGCTAGATATTCTCTTCTATTTTAAATGGGATATTGTTTGATTTCAAGAATGATCCTACCGTATTAATATTTTAATGCGTCAGTCTCTTGTCAATGAAACATCAATATCGATTACTTCAGCTTAAGCAGCTTTTGTTTCCATGTGATTTTATTTTTACCTAGAACATTTTTCCATGCATTTCTTGCAGCTATTGCTTTAATTACATGTTTGGTTATTTTATAGTTGTTCGATTTTTATATCCATTCAGCTGATTACAAAATTTAAAGGCTACAAGAGAATATAAATATACTTGTATTTTGATTACACACAACACATTCCATAATTCAGTCTTAGACCATTTCCTCCCATCAAGCACTCAACAATCTCCACTCCTTCAACTTCCGTAAGTCCCCATTTCAATTTTTACAGCCATTTTTATTTCTGTGTAGGGCATTATCTTGTATCTGCTGTGCATGTGCTAACTTGCACACTGTCCTAAGTATTGGGTTTCATGATCATTCATCCTAACCATTATTCTTTATCGATCCTGTTCTTTGGGCGTGTTTGTTCATTATTAGAGATTGTACGGCTTGTATCTGGCTCAGCATGACCAAATAAGACCCTTGTGCCATAAAACATACTCTTTGGATTTTTTTATACCAAGTCTTTCTGAAGATGTCCCCATCTGTTTCAAGATTAACACTATATAGATGCGTGTACACACTGCACTAGCAACCTTAAATTCCTCGGTTTGTACCATCTCTTGTGTTAGTAAAAGTGTCATTATGTGTGTATTACTTGACAATATATGTCTATGACTCGCATAGCATGACCACATGTAGCAGTCCATAGAAACACAACCCACCAGATATGTGTAGTTGAAAAGTGGATAATCTTCACGGGATTAAATTTTGTGTTTAAAGGATGCGAGTCACATTTAATGTTTCAGAATTACATGGAAGAAAAAAAAGAGAAACTTCAGTATTTTAAAGCAGAATTTACTGCTTTCACAGGTTACCCTTTCTTGTACATTGTAGGTTTCAAGAGTCACTCGCATGTTAAAAAATGGCTATGTATTAGGGAAGCGACATCGATGTCGATGTTTTCAAAACATCTATGTTTTATAAAAATATTGATGTATTTAGCATCGATGTATTGGAGCCGATAATAGACAAACATTGGCTCAAATAAATCGATGGTTAATACAACAATCGATGTTCGTTTAACATCGATGTTTTATTGTAAAGACACTGAAGTGCCAAAAGTCATGAGATAGCATTATGCAAATATACAGATCGCAGCAGCATTGCGTATTAAATGTAAAAATGGGCAGTGCATTGTCAGGACTTACATTTGAACTCAAGTGATTCATGGGAATAGTTTTCTTTTGTGATTATGGCCGCACGACAAGAATTAACAGAATTTTGAACGCGGAATGGTAGTTGGAGCTAGATGCATGGCATTCCATTTCGGGTATTGTTAGGGAATTCAACATTCTTCGATCCAGTGTCAAGAGTGTGTCGAGAAAATGTAATTTTAGACATTACCTCTCACCATGAACAAGGCAGTGGCCGACCGCGTCTACTTAAAAACCGACAGCGACGTGTGCGTAGAGCAGTCAGTGTTAACAGACAAGCAATACTACGTCAAATAACAGCAACAACCAATTTGGGTCGTAGGACAAACGTGGACAGAGAACGAAATTTGGCGTTGATGAGATATGGCCGCAGAAGACCGAAGTGCCCTTACTAACAACACGTCATCGGCTGCAAGGTCTCTGCTGGGACCCTAAATGACTGGAAAAGCGTTGGTCAGACGATTCACGATTCCAGTTGTTAAGAGCTGATTAGAGGGTTCGAGTGTGGCGCAGACCACACGAGGCCATGGACCCAAGCTATCAACAAGGCACTATGCAAGCTGGTGGTGGCTCCATAATGGCGTGGACTGGGTCCTCTGGTCAAACTGAACCAATCATTGAATGGAAATTATGTTCAGTTACTTAGACACCATTTGTAGTAATTCATGGACATCATGTCCCCAAACAACGATGGAATTTTCCAGGATGACTATGCGCCATGTCACCGGGCCAAAATTGTTCGCGTTTCAGGAACATTCTGGACAACTCCATTAAATAATTTGGCGATCTAGATGACCAGACATGAATCCCATCGAACATATATGGGACACGATCGAGAAGCCAATTCGCGCACAAAATTGTGATCTGCAAAACTTACGAAATTATGGACGGCTGTAGAGCCAGCAAGGCTGACCATTTCTTCCGGGGACTTCTGACTTGAGTCAATGCCACGTCAAGTTACTACATTTCACCGGGCAAAAGATCCATGATATTAGGAGGTATCCCATGACTTTTGGCACTTCAGTGTATATACGTATTTGTTTCAAAATTTACTAAACCTGAATCTTAAATGCTTATTTGCACATTTTCCAATGCTGCTAATAGCTTTATTGAGCTTTTGAATCGATTACATTCAATATTTGCAGTACTGCATCTTTTTTTAAGCTTAAAAAAATGCAAAACGCTTTACATGCATAGCAGATTGAAACAAGACACAAATGTAAACACTTCGAGAGCCTTGCAGTCAGTGAAGTTTGTTGTGCCAATTGTAGCTAGTTTTCTAGCAATTGGATTGAAAGTGATCTTTGTTCGGAAATGCAAAATAGGTTACCACCTAACCTTGTATTGCATTTTGTTTCAAGCTATGTATTAATTTTGCTCACTTGTGTTCTGATAACCTAGTTTATGGAATTGGAGCAGAGTAAAAGGAGGTGAGTGCCGCAAGTAAATAAAGATGGAAATATTTCAACAGGGTCATATTTAAATTTTTTTTCTCAATAAATGCATGTTGTGCATTATTGCTTAAAATGGTAACGGAATCTTATTGTTTTCATTATTAAGATACCATTTACATTTTTAGCTACATTACATCTCTGAATCAAGGTTTTCCATCTAAATAGGAAGAGGAAATGGGTTAAGTTATATGATGCCACTTAGAAACATGTGATATTCAGCAATATACGACTGCATGACGTTTGCTCTTTCATATAAGGCATCAATACTAAATTTATTTCATTTATTATTAATAAAAGATATTGGAAGGGCTACATTTAAAAACCTCACCTGCCTCTGCAGTTTCGTAAGTAAGGGATCCAATACACAAAGCGGTGGAATATTTTTAAAATGCTAGTCTTGTTTCTATTACAAAAATATGAGTGTCTTAGTCTTGTTTTCAGAGCAGTTTTACTGTGCTAGTTACACATGTTTGTATTATTAGGCCGTTTTCATTACAACTATAAGCAAGATATACCGATTGATATCAAGTGGTTTTTATTAAAAATCCGATTTTAATTATTTAATCTTTTCTAAAGAGTTTAATATTTAAAATATATTAACCTGGGACAATTCAAATCAGTTTAAAAGATATAATTTTAAGGCATAGGCCTAATTGAACTTGTTTAGTAGAACTAACATTTTTATCCTACATGTTAAAACAGCACTTTGGTTTGTAGAGGCAAATCTATATCCGGAAAATAACTCAAACCTCCAAAGTAAAAACATGCTGTAACTTCAGATATTTGATTTGCAATCGTTTCCTAATCGGCAACCAAAGGCAACCTGTCTGACGTGTGTGTAACTAAAATAATCACTAATATCTAAACATTCACCAAAAAGCAAAACAGTTCAACAAAAATGTTTCTTGTATTGGTTTCCATCGGTTTACCAATACTTTAAGCCAATATATCAATATTAGGAAAATACTTCCTAATATGCAGTAAAAAAAGTATGCAACCCTACGATTTCCCTAAAAAATATTTCAGATGAGTAATATACAGGGTGTTTCAGTGAACCGTTTCAGAACTTCTAAGAGGGGTAGGGTACATCCTGACGAACCAAAATCATATACCAATGGGCAGTCAGAAATGCTTTCCTGACGCGGTAGATGGCGTTGTGCGAAAATCCCGAGCTTTCGTGTAGGGAATCTTCATTTCGCACAAGAACGCCAAGTTAGTAGGATGGATGATTACACGATCGCAGAGTTAGCCGATATGCATTTGGCGTACGGGGCTGCAAATTGTAGTGGGCCAGCCGCACAGCGTTTGTACGCGGAACGATATACGACGAGGCGTATCCCCAGTCATAATTTCTTTGCAAGACTGCACCAGAGGTTAGCTGAGACAGGTTCATTAAAAAGAGCCGACAAGGACAGGGTAAGAACAGCACGGACTGCAGACGTCGAACAGAATGTGCTGCAGCATGTACAGGGGAATCCAAGAACGAGTACACGAAGTGTAGCAAACGCAGTCGGGGTTTCCCATTGCAGCGTCTGGAGGATTCTCCGAGAAGACATGCATCCGTTTCACGTGCAGCGTGTCCAGACACAGCAACCGGAGGATTATGCACCTCGTATTGCTTTCGCACAGTGGTACCTTGGAAAATGTGCTACAAATCCCCTTTTTCCTGCTGAAGTGTTGTTTTCCGATGAGGAATCCTTCAAAAGGGAAGGAATTTTCAACACGTATAACGACCATATCTGGGCGGTTGAGAACCCGCATGCAATACGACGTCGTGCAGCACAGATTCGATTTTCGGTCAATGTATGGGCCGGTATTATGGGAGATCACCTCATCTGACCTTACCAGTTACCGTATCGTCTAACCGGACCTAACTACTTGCTCTTTCTGCAGCAAGTATTGCCACAACTTTTGAGAGATGAACATATTTCTGCATCGACGCAACAGACAATGTGGTTCCAACACGATGGAGCCCCTGCCCATTATAGCGGAGATGTTCGTAACTACCTGGATGTCACACTTGGTCAGCAGTGGATCGGACGTGGTTGTCCCGTGCGTTGGCCTGCTCGGTCACCCGACCTATCACGTCTTGATTTTTATTTCTGGGGTCATCTGAAATCGCTAGTTTATGACACCCCTGTTGACAATGTTGAGGAGCTGGTTGCAAGAATTGCAGTAGCTGTCGGAGAAATTCGAGATATGCCTGGAGTATTCCAGAATGTTCGAATGTCCATGCGTCGGAGATACGAGGCGTGCATCGTAGCCCGTGGAAGAAACTTCGAACACTTACTTTAATCCATGTACCTTTTGCTTCTTTTCATGTATTATTAAAACGATTTATCACTTACGGTCTCTTTTATCTACGGTGCTTCTGTGTACAACACCGCTTCAGGAAAACATTTCCGACCCCACATTGCTATATGATTTCGAGTTGTCAGGATGTACCCTACCCCTCTTAGAAGTTCTGAAACGGTTCACTAAAACACCCTGTATATATATAGAAAAGTACAAAATCGTGAAATGTTCGAAAATCTAAGGGTAGAAACGAGTTTTTAGGCCTGTACTACAATGCGTCCAGGTGTTATAACTCTTTCATAAAATTCCGAAATGGAAAATTTCATTTCGCTATTTGAAGAATTTTCTAACAATATATTTTTATCCCTTCTTTAGGACTGAGAAATTACCGCCTTTTATTAACTATATTCAAGTTTCAATATCATCGACATTCCGCCATAGACGCGAATCTGCATTCTTTCGTTTTTACCTTAACGCATTGCTTTAAAATTATTCGTCGTTTCACATTACGCCAAAATCACGAACTTTAAAAAATTGAATATAATCTAAACACAATATTTTAACCCACTTTCAATGCGATTAATTTTTGTTATTAATGCCAAACTTTTAAATTGCGTTTTCTTGAAACTGATTTTACAGATGGTCTGCATCACGCCAAAAGCGCCATCAGAAAACAGCCAACTGCTAGCCCCTTGCGGAAAACCTCCAAACTATCCAACTCAAGCTTGCGTTCTCCTACAGATCTCGTTTCTCATTCTACGATTTTGAACTTGCTTCGGTACGGCTAGACAAAGTTGTGTCTTGCTCCAGGAAACTCCAATTTACTTTCTTCCATAACGGATGATTCAACTTTAGTAGTTAAGAAAGCATCAAGAATGCTAAAGTTCAGGAATTTCTAAAAATTTGTACTGTCGATGCAATTTTTTTTTAATGATAAACACATTATGGTGTCAAACTTCTAGATCAGTTATTACAAATTTACTGATCAGGAGGATCGAGTGACCATTTGACTCACGAAAATTAACTTTTGAAATTCAACAAGCTATTAAACCTTTAGGCTGATTGGGTTTTAAGGGTGCAAGTGCCATATATGGCGCAGGTGAGGAAAATACTAAGCAAGAAAAGTCAAGTTATGGATATGCACACACACAAGGGAGTTTTACGACCACTCAAGACAGATACACCCAGGGTAGGTTACAGGAATCGAACCAATAACGTTTTAGGTAATATCTTAAAGGAAATATCTACCACATTATATGATAGACATTAGCATTCGGTTTACTTAAGGTGGACACCCAAAAGATCAGTGGTTCCCAGTTCAAGAACCTCTTAAAACTGAAAGGTTTTGGACCCCTGAAAAATCATTAAATTAGACGAGAAATACGTAGACATGTATAAGACCAGAGTGATGCTTATTTTCACCTTAAAAATAGGTTGTAAAACATTCAGGTTTCAAATGAAACGTTAAAACTTCGTTAGCGATTAGTGATGCCGATCAACACTGTAAAAGAGGCAAAACTAGAGTTAGGAAGTAAATTAAACACTTGATAATACTGTCAAAGGTCGTGGTGGTGGGGAAAGGACTGGTAAACAGTATTGAGAATGAAAACAGAAAATATCTCCTGGGTATACTGGGCATCTGCAATGAATATATTTTTTTAATTCTTCAGGTAAATAAATGGTTGTTGATTTGGTTTTATGGCGTTAAGTTCAAAAGAGAATAAACTGCGCCAAATGCGAGCAAAATCAGTAAAATCCATCAAAATATAAGAACATTTTACAAAGCGAGTAATTAATCAAGCACGAGAATTTTCAGGCAAGTCAAATCTGCCATTTAAAATTTTGAAGCAGAAATTTAGATGGTAGATAAAATACTTCCTATATTTAAGAAAACAAGAAAAAAAAAAGTACTAAATAAAATTGAACTGAATTAAAACTTCAATATAAACTTTATTAAACAATTACAAAATTGGGTTCGATTTTTTCAACTGTTTCACCCTAAGCCACTTCGAGTCAAGTACATAACAAGTAATGATCAATTTCTACTCAAGCAATTCAAAAGTAACTACAAACAAAGTTTAAAATACAAAATTTTCTAATAGGACAAGTATAAACAAGACCAATATCCAGCTATCTGGAAGAATTTTTTCCTCACAATGAGATACGCAAAACTAGATTTAACTTAATATGCAAACCTCCATTATTAGACTAGGAGTTTCTGTAAATGCTCTATTCTTTCACGGCCATTTTTCAAGCAGCAGCCATCACCCAATTTAACGGAGACTAGTCAAGAGAAGTTACATCGACCGAATTAAGCCTTTAACGTCCATAGTAAAGCTATCGCAAACCGAACTAAAGACATAAGCGAAAACTAGAATATAGTATAGCGGGTCTAAGTGCACGCGAAGACAACCTAGAATACAATTTTAAAGTAAATGTAAAAAAGAAAACTTACCATTGACCTAGCCATGCTCCTTGTAACCCTAGTGACCGATGGACTTGGCACAGGGATGGACTTCAAAGACTTTTGCGATTGCATATTAATATTTTCAACAAATTTTAGCTAACTCAATATATTCCAAAAAAGATTGGAACGCACAGAGCCTGAGCTGCTGATTATATAGGAAGAAAGTGACGTCATGGGAAGAGGTGCCTAATACCTGAGAACGCAAATTTCTAATCGAGACATTCAACGAATCAAAAATTACTTCCTGACCTTTCGGCGTTTGAAAGCAAGCCCAGTTTCGGTTGCGCAGTCGTTACCTAAAAGATCAGCACCACGAAGAGCACGTGGTTCATAATTATGTGGTAATGGTAATTTTATTAACGTCGTACTAGAGCAACACAACGGGCTATTGACGACGGTCCGGGATCAGTCCCTTAAGGGAAAGATCCGAGGACAACACCTCGTCATTTTGAACCAGGGTCAGATGACGAAGCAACACCTGAGCTGGCACCCCACTCTCCAAATTTCCACGCCAACCCAACGTGATGACTTTCAGCCACGACAGGTTTAAGGTGCATCAGCCGCCTCTACACCATACGCTTACAAACATCCATGCCCTAACCCGGATTCAAACCAGGAATATTTCCGATCCAGAGGCTAACACCTTAACCACTATACCGGTTGGTCGGCCCTAATTATGTGGCGTTATGGGATTTTTCCATTCATGTTTTGATATCGGCAGTGACTAATTGCCCGTTGTGTTGCTCCGGTGCGACATTAATTAAATACCTACCTGCCATGTCTGTGCCGACCAACCGGTATAGTGGTTAAGGTGTTAGCCTCTAGATCGGAAGGTTCCTGGTTCGAATCCGGGTGCGGGCGTGGATGTTTGTAAGCGTATGGTGTAGAGGCGGCTGGTGCACCTTAAATCTGTCGTGGCTGAAAGTCCTCATGTTGGTAGGGTGTGGAAGTTTGGAGAGTGGGGTGCCAGCTCAGGTGTCGCTTCGTCATCTGACCGTGGTTCAAAATTACGAGGTGTTGTCCTCGAATCTTTCCCTTAAGGTACTGATCCTGGACCGTCGTCAATAGCCCGTTGTGTTGCTCTAGTACGACGTAAACAAAAAATTACCATTGCCATGTCTGTAGTTCTCATGTAGTACGAAATAACCGACAAACCAATCAACGCATAACAGGTGCAACAGAAACTGTTCAAATACCTTCAAACCTACCTACCTAAAAGAATGATGTCCGTGGTAGCCCACAGTTCACCGTACTCTTCCAACCGGGTTACCATGGCTACGTTATCGGATGAGAAACTGGAGGGAAAGGAGTTCGAAACTCAATGCAACCAGACTTTCGCGTACTCCAAGGTTCGAAATGACGTGTGTTCCATTCGGGTTTGATCCTAAACCGTCGCAAATGCGATTGAGTTGCTCCAGTGTGTGTAATTTGGAATTTCTTAATTAACGTCGTACTTGAGCCCCCCCCCCCCCCAAAGGAATGAACCGAGGACAACTCCACGTAATTCAGATCAACGGTCAGATGACGAGGCGACACCTCAGCTGGCACTCCACTCTCCATACTTCCACACCCACCCAACGAGAAGACTTTGGGCCACGACAGTTTTAAGGTGCACCAGCCGCCTCTACACCATACGTTTATAAACATTCATGCACAGCCCTGGATTCGAACCAGGAACCTTCCTATCTAGAGGCCAACACCTTCACCACCAGATCGGTTGGTCGACTGATCCAGTGTGACATTAATTAATTAATTACCTATCTATATCCATGTATGTAGGGCCGACCAAGCGGTATACTTGTTAATGCGTTAGCCTCTAGATCGAAAGATCCGGATCCTGGTTCGAATCCGGGTCCGAGCATGGATGTTTGTAATCGTAAGGTGTAGAGGTGGTTGGTGCACGTTAAATCTGTCGTGGCAAAAAAATTGCTCATGTTGGTGGGGTGTGGAAGTTTGGAGAGTTGGGTGCCAGCTCAGATGTTGCCTCGTCATCTGACCGTGGTTCAAAATTTCGTGCTGTTGTCCTCGGATCTTTCCCACTGGAAATTATCCCGGACCATCGTCAATAGGCCGTTGTGTTGATCCAGTGCGACTTTAGTTAAAAAATACCTACCTCCTATTTTCTGTGTCAGTAAACCTTCCCCGTGTGTTTGTCGATTACTTGACGACGGTTTGCAGGTGGATTCCTTACATCACACACCAGACGAAGGTACGTGTCAAGCATCAGCCTGCTTGTTCATTGTAGGAACTGAGTTTTTCAACAGACTCTCTCTCTCTCTCTCTCTCTCTCTCACTCACTCACTCTCTCTAATCTTGACCAGGGCATAGTTATTCGCAGTGGTTCGGTGTCCACTTTAAGGCTTAGGACCCAGTCAATTTGACGATAAGGGGCCGTAGCAAGACACCCCCTTCAACCATGAAAACCTGGACCGCGGGTTGTAGGATGTTCAGTTCGATTCTTGAAACTTACCATGGGTGTCTTTCTATTTTCATTTCAATTAAAGTTATGTAGTTGAAATTACGTCACACCGGGACAACACAACGAGTTGTTGGCAACGGTCTTGGATCAGTCCCGAAGAGACGGTTCCGAGGACAACACTTTGTCATTCTAAACCGCTGAGACAACAACTGAACGGGCACCAAATTCTATGAACGTGATTGAAATTGATATCACGACAGTTTTAACTTATACACACCCCATCCCTCACATGTCAATCATTGGTTGGATCGAGTCTTCAACTGACAGCCCTTCAATTTGCTAATCCGCTAATCCTCTATCATCCCGGCTACCGTGTCAGTTCAATTGTGTGCATGGACATTAGAGTTTTAGTCACTTTGTTTAAATCCGAAAACTAAAGTAATCGACAGTTGAAAACAGTATTGCATCTGAAGTATTTGAGACTGTGATCAACGTATTTTTTGTCTTCAATCCTTTTAGAGAACATCCAGGTAAGTGTTTCCAAATCATAATTTATTTTAGATGACTTAAAATTACATTCAATACTAAAGGTAGTAGGTATGTATGTTCTACTAGAAACTCGTTTAGAAGAGTAGCTCCTCATTTCGCCTGGTGGGTGGTAATAGGAACAGGGGTAGGCGATATTAGGATGCCACTTATGAAAATTCTGTGTGGAAACTTTTTGAACTTTTACTGGTTAACTTAATCTGACATAAGTAAAGAAGATAAAGGATCTCTGGAAACCAAAAGAGAATAGTTCCTGTAACGTCACAGGCTACGTCATCATGAGCGCCCAGAATCCTTTGCGAAAGCAGAAAAAAGAACACGGAGTGAGGTTGGTGCGGATGGGACGGCTGAGGACGTTGTATTCAACTAAATTTAAAATGTCCTTCTTTTAAATTAATGTCATGTTTGTCCGTCCAAGATGTGCACGTTCCTGCATTGTGTGTTTGTATCGTCCATGTCAATAATAGACTTGACGGTCTAATCCAGCTACCTTATTCCGTCTATGAAACACCTTGGATATTCATTTAGTTTCCAGCTTGATTTCTCAACCCAGGAGGCTGAGATACAGATAAATAGTTAAAGAAGACGATATTTAGAACATCTACCCGATTTCATTTTTATGGAATTTTGTAACTTTTTGTTTGGCGTTTTCTTAAACATTGGTTTTTATGCAGCCGAAAATCTTCCCAATTTTCTTACTTGGCAGACATGAAGTGTATTAGAGTCATTGAATGTTGAGCAGGAAAAATCTATGGCCATAGGGTGACGGATTTACATGAAATTTGGTACAAAGCAATTCTGCGTTTCTCAGAAATTTCGTGATGCTCGGTGAGTTAAATGTTGAGGTCTTTGGACACTTCAGAGAGGTACTGGTGTACACGTGCAGTTTATTTGAGTTGGTCCTGGGTACTGACTGGTCTGCGAATACTTCTGTAAACAAAAAGCTCACTGACTTCATTTTTAATTACCTTGTTTGAACGACATACCGATAGAGAGAAATATGCCATGCTGTTTTTAAAAACACGCGGTACTTTTTATTGAATTTCAGTTACTGGTCCATGTTAGTCAATACGTAAACATAATCCTCCATGAGGGTGACTCGACGAGTTATCTCGGCAAAACTGACCAGAGCAAACCATTAGCAAAACTGACCAGATCTTGATGGACGAGATACATCACCATTAGAATAAAACGAACCAGATCATCTTTGCGTTATCGTAAAATTAATCTGCAGTATCTTGATGACGAGATACCTCTTCATTCGCAATATGGAATTCAGATCAACCCCGACGCGGTTAACAACACGCGCGCTTTGGGACTTGGTAAGAAAACGGAAGGCGAGCCCAAGGTTTCTACCATGTGAACTCCACCTAGTCGGAAAGCAAGGGAAACTTCAAAAACTTTTCTTGCAAATGTGATGTCACAGAGTTCAAACTGAAAACCTCCTCCACAGGTGTTTGGATTCGCAATTGAGTGGGTGCTCTGACAAAGTTTTCGAGAGATGAAATTTGACTTTTGAGAGGAGCGGACATATCCTCCATGTCATAATAGGGAATACGCACTATGTCACAAAACGTCCGGAAATGGTACTAATTTTACAAATTCAATCACGAACAATCCGAAAATCCACTTTAAAAATCACAAAAAGTTTTAATTTAAGCGTTATAGGCGACTAAAAAACGCGTCAAAGTCACGTGACTGAAAACGGGGTGGAGCTTGGTGTGACGTCATAGTACATGAAATCTCTTGCTACATTCGCCGGCTGCATGTTATTTCAGGTTGCTTTCATTGATTTTACGCTAATTTTATTTTTTAAGTAATTATGTTGAATTATAGTCTTTACATTATTATTATTATGCAGATTTCTTCTTTAAAAATGACGACTGTAGAACAAGTCTTTGTAAAAGGACAGTTTGATCATCTACCTAAATTGGATGGTATATCCATGTTTTCTTTCCTGGGAAACCATCCAAATTTTATGGGAGTAGAAATGAAAGGCGTAAAAGCGAAGGGTAAGATAATATTTTGCACAACATATTTATTTTAAAAAAGTGTATTTTTATATTGCTTTTAAAGAGTAGTGCTATCATTAAAAAGTTTAGAATATTAATAGTTGTTCTCTTTTCCTTAATAAGTAACACAATTCATTCTGAAATAGATTTTTTTATATAGATAATTAGAATGGTATATCAAATAAGAGCTTTATATTAGGAAAATAAGTTCAAAGTAGATTAAAATTGTAGGGGTATCAAAATAGTGAATTTCGAAAGCTAACTTAAAATTAATTTTCTACGTTAATTTTTTAGCAAATTTATTTTTGTTAGTTAATGAACAATAATTTTTAAAATATGTAAGCCGTAAAAAACGTAATGTACTAAAGGATGGTCCAAAAATAACATGTGTAGAGAAACTTGTTGCGAGAATTGCAACTGCATTAAATATTGAACACAACATTTGGTAGTCCAACATTTTAAACCATGAAGAAGGTAGTGTGATAATTGGATTGAAATTGCAAGAATTTGAAGCCTTGCAATTTTATAAAATTATGCAAATTTAAAACAAAATTCGTAATTGTTTAAAAATATTAGTTTTAATGCTAAATAAATGAGGTGAAAGCTATGTTGCTTCGTACTGCAAGAGAGACGATACTCCCAGTAGTTTTCCATGTCATTCTCCAAATATAAAATAAAGTAATATATAAATTAAAAATTTTCACTTGTACCACTATTTATCAAAATTTGTTAACACTAGTTTTTAACTTCAATTTCTTATTTTTAATAGAAATATTTGTACAATGCTTTTTTTTAATAAATTAATTTTTCGTTTATTCTAACTTTTCACTTTAAAAATAATTATATTGATATACATTTATGTAATGTAAAAAAATATTAAAGTTTTAAATTTCAAATTTAGAAGATTTTTTTAAATTGTAAATTTTAATTCTAATGACACTTATTCCATAATACTTATTATTCAGTTTAAAGAAGAAATATGACACAGTTTTACCAAGTGTATGAATAACTGCAAATTAATTATCATGAGTATAATAATTCAATGTTTATTGATGTTAGCTCTCTCTATATTTTTTAACCAGTTTTGATTTATAAATATATAGCATTCCTATATTTATTTATTAAATTCTTTTCATGAAACAATAAATTCTGCATTATGAGTGACTTGATACAGAAATAATGTTTACGTTTTCGCAAAAACGCTAGTAGTTATCCACAAGATTAAATCACACAATTTTTATTTAAAAACAATTAAAAATACAAATAATTTTTGGTATTTAACTTACCGAAAAATTATCTTCACAGCAATGCAAGCAAGAAGTAGAAGACAGCTTTTTATTTTTATTTTCATCTCTTTTCATAACGCTGCACCATCTTCTACGAACTTGTTCATATTTTGGTACAACAAAAAATACTTTTTGGTGTTTTAATCGTTGAATTATGAACACAAACGGAACAATAAAATATTTGTAATTCTTCTTTTTAACTATTTTTGAATCTTTCATTACTGTGAATTAATCAAAAATCTGTAAAAATAAGACTACTAAAAAGATACCCATATTGATAACATAGTTCAAGGAACGCTCGATGGGAAAATCGTGTACGATGACGTCACAGGCAAGAATCGTCAGCGACTGCAGTTTTTCGTTGAAAGTGACGTCAGAGCAATTTAAAAATCGTTTTAAATATAATTAATGTCGTCAGATTGCAGTTTAAGTGGCATTTTTCTACATAGTTTTTCGTGCTCTTTCATTTTAAAATGAATTTGAAAAACATGCATATTGTCCATTATCCTCCATGTTATTCTCCATCCAATGTTAAATTTTGGAGCCACTTTCCTGGCTCCTAGCGAGGTCGTGTGCGAAAGCTACCATTAGGCCTGAAGGTTCGATTTGTGACGCCACAGTCGACAGCCTCTCCGTAGTTAACATGCTGATACGACTTACGGCAGATGCTCATTACTGAGTCAGTTTTTAAAGTTGAAAATGAGCTAGTAACAAAAGCATTGTGTGAAAAAATAATCCATGTAGCACATTGAAAACAAACATGCATAGCAACTTATATCTCATAAACTTTAGACCAATCTTTTTGTATTTAAATTGAGTCAAAGCATATGTTTTGATTTTGGCAATGGACTTAGCTAGTGTTTGGTTATTTCAGCAGTCACAACGAGAAAAAATTGTTTTAGAAACATTTAAAATAAAATAAAGAACTTCCCTTTCCTCTGAAGGAAAAATAAAAACTGAATTTAAATTTAATTCTTATAAATTTCTATCAGCATTATGAAATGTAATATATTTATATTTCATTATTAAAAAATTTAGTACTCAAAACAGCTTTTCACATCACCCTAGAGATACTGTTTTAGGTTTAGGATGCTCTACCCTTTTTTAAAAATTTTGAAGGCGGGTTCCCAAATAGGCATATTTTCTTCAACTGCTAAATGATTAATCAGTTAATGTTGTTAGTTTTCGTTTCAAAATTTTAGCATTAAATTGGTCTTTTTAACTTTTGTGTAATTGCTTAAAAACACGTTCGCTGAAACAAAAATACGTTGCTTAACAATTGCGACTATACTATTTCCACAGACACATGAGACATCTAGAATAAAACGTATCAATTCCATTTTATCAAACACCAGGTATTCTAAGAGCTGCTTTTCATTCTTTGCTATTAAAAATGTGTCTTCAAATTCTTTTGGAATCAGTTTTCTAAATATTTGGAAAGTTTTTTTACAAGTATTTCCAGAGCATATTCAGTAGGCCATTTTAAACCTACTCGGTCTAGAAGTGATACATATTTGCAAACAGTTTCAGTTTCATATTCTAACTTTTTAGTAATGATAACTTTTGATTTAGAAATATCACAACCTAGTTTTTTGCTAACTTGCTTGCAAACACATCCTGATACATATATAAATGCAAGAATTTCCTCTGACGATATTTGTACATCAGTATGAGTGTCATAAATTTCATATAGTTTTTCATCAATTTCAAAATCATCTGAAGTTTCTGCAATTGCTTCAAAGACTTCTAAAGATCTTATTTGAAACTAGCAAAATACCCGACCGTACTCGGTTTGAATTGGTTTACTCTAAATTGGAGAGATAATCAAAATATATAAAGACACGTTTTTTGTAGAATAAAAATTTATTTGAATACCTTACCCCATCTTTATAGTTTCTATAACTTACTTTGGACACAAATCCTACACATGCATATCCATTCATGTAATGAATTTCACTTACATCGCACACTTGCTGTATGACAAAGCTACAAAATGACGAAAGGTGACACTAAGGTTACTACTACAAAAGACGATTTTGAGGGAGATTTGTAATTCCCTTTCTTAAGTTTTTTCATGTTCCACTCAATTAATAAAAATTATGATTTACGGCAAGTGCTCTCGCAATCAAAGTCAACAAAACAATATTTTTTTTTACTTGTGGCATTCTTGCATCCGGTATGTGACTTATGAAATTTTGCAATCTTCTCCTGTCATTATCACAACGAATATTTTTAATGTTTGAAAAGCTCTAGTTCGGATTTTTTAAACATTGTCATTTCAATAACGGCATTATTCTTTCAATAACTAGATTATTCTTTCAATAACTAGATTATTCTTAAAATAACGGCATTATTCTTTAAATAACGGCATTTTTCTTTAAATAACGGCATTATTTTTTCAATAACGGCATTATTCTTTCAGTAATGGAATAACTACACTTAAAATTTATGAAAATTTATGAAAAAAATTTTTTTTCTGACTTACCTGCCATTTTTATGTCGAACACTTTGTAGCGGTGTTGCGTGTGATCAGACGGAAAACACATTTATTAAAATATATTTAAAACAGAAAACAGCAAAATAAAACAAAATAAAAGATGTCAGAAAAAATTATTCTAAGATATTAATTTGTGATTCATTTTTATCCCTTAATCTCGCACAGTTGCTACAACTTACTACTAAAATTGCACAAAATTTATAAATGCGAAATTAATTCAGAGCGAAAGAAACAGAAAATATCACTGCTCGCGCGATCTTGTTCATTCCCCGTTCGTTGAAAAATATCGTCTGTCCCTAACATTCAAAAATCGTTTTCATTGCTCAAAGAACAAAACTAAGACTCGAAATAAATGAAATATCAAAGCTGAAATTCCATTTAAAAAAATAATTTTTTGAAGAATAATTACTTTTTTAGCAGTATTGATAAATCAATCGAAGTAATCGTAATATTCAATATACATTCCAATTTTTCCAAAACTACCAAATTATGGTTGATTTACGAATCCTTACTCGGGTGTTTTAGCATGAAACTCAACTAAATATAATTTTAAAGAAATGTTTAATATTTCATTCACTAATCTAATAAATAATGTATAAAATAAAATATATTGCAATGAAATATCTGGAATATCTGGAATAAAATTCATGTGATGCCCACACAAACACACAAACACAAAATCGAACATAGAACAGAAAGACGGACAGACAGACTTTCGCAACCAATTCCACTCACTAAATGAAGATAAGTACTCACTATATGCAAATTCCCATGAAAATATATTAAAACGCGTGTACGTGTATAGGCCACATACATACATACAGACAGACAGATGGACAGACAGACAGACAGACACCAAACGAGAAAAAGGCGGATTTGGCAACAGAAGGGTCCAAAACGGATAGAAAACTTGAAATGGGTCGAAAATATTGAATGTACAAACAAACACTCCATTCTTATTTGTATAGATTAAACATAATAATTTCTCCCAGACATTTGTCGATATTGCCTAAATCTCCAGACTCTCTGTTTTTGGGAGTGGACGACGGAAGGTGACGTCAGCGCGCGATGATAGACACCTGGTTCACATGGCGTTGAATAACCGTACAGCTTCCTCCAGGCAGTTGGCAGCACTTTGGTCTACTGCTACAAGTGTACTAATGTCGACTTCGTCAGTTCGCCGATCAATTCTGCTGCACTGTGGACTGCGTGCAAGGATTCCTTTATACAGGATCCCCCTCACGCCAAACCATTTTTTCATTTTAATAAGTAGCTTTATAATTTGTGTCCAAAGTTTTGTTTTCTTTCGCAACTAGCTAACTAGATTAAGACACACGGTTAAACAATTATTTCGATGAAATTAAAATCTTATAATCACATCTATATTTATAATTAGTTGGGATAATTTTTCAGTGTGAGGTAGGGCAATGAAAATTTTAAAAAAAATGGTGAAGATCCAAACAAGATTAACACATTACTCTTTCAGATTAACACGGATACTTTTTGAAATACTTATGTAAAGCTGATTCGGAGATTGAGATAATTTTCCAATGTTTCTGAAGGTTTTATAAACAGAAAAAGTTTGGAATAATTTCTAATTAGGATTGTAATGACTAAAATTTTTAACATATTTCGAAAAAACAATTACATGCCGTACTTACCTTAAGATTTTCGCGTGACTTTGTGGCGAAATGATCACATACAACTCTCTGAAAAAATAACATTGATATAAAATGAACCATTAAACCCACACCAATTTTTTTAAACGAATTTTATGTCAAGAATGTTCCTGAATCGAAAAAATTTTTTGATTGAAAAGACAATGTGGATATATTTCACTAACAAACGTGGCTGAGAAATGGGCACTGTTTGTATATTCGCGAATGGTGACGATCGGTAGGTAGTTAATTAACGTCGCAATTTAGAAACACAACGGGATATTGGTGACAATATCCAAGGTCAGGACCTCATAATTTTGTATCTGTCAGATAAAGAGGGTGACGATCGTATAAAAACAATGTAAAGTTAACTGCTAAGAGACCCATTCCTCAATACAGTATAACCTCATTCTAACGGACTAATAAGGGCTGAAGGTTTTCCGTTTTAATGAAAGTGCGGCGTTTTCTGCGATATAGTTCCTTTTCGTGTCCTTACTGGTACTGAAATCTTCAGTTAATTACTAACGGAGTTGCCGTAAGTGTTGATAATATGCAAACATATTTTCATTTACCGATTGTTCAACCGTTGTGTTGCTCTAGTACGGCGTTATTCAAATTACCTACCGATTTCATTTCGCTCACTGTCGGTTAAGCTACGGTTTCCTAAGAAAGCGGGGTCGTTATTTAGCAGTCATAATGTAGCTGTGGATGACGTCACTAAAACATTGTTTTTACAAACAGATGGCGTTGGTTTCCTAGAGAGCGTTGTTTGTGAGCGTAACGAAAATGAGCGGAGCCGCCATTTGCATGACGATCGTCATAGCGGTCTCAAGCAGTTGGTGAAACTTTTTTCTCTTGTAGCGGCAACATTTTATTTCCGAGCGGAGCGAAGCAAAAAAAAATTTTGACTGACATTGTTTAGTTTGTTTTTGTAAAATCGGGATCGTTAAAAATTGAAAATTCCAACGGATTTGAAATCTGCGGAAAATTTTTCACCTGATGGATACCTTATATGTGATTTTCCTTAACTAAACAATTAATTATTTAATAAATAATTAAATATTTTAATGAAAAAAAGTTGAACAATAAATCTGTTTTTGGTATTGTTCTGCCGTAAAATTTTACGTTGACTTGAAATCCGTTGACATTTTCACTCTATCTTCAACGATCCCGAAGATAGAAACTTGGGACTGGAGAGTAAGAAACCACTTTGTTTTGTTTCACGAATACAATAAACCACGACAGCCGTCTGTGTTACCCATTCTCTACCGTATTCTGTCCGTCTAAATCAGGGTGGCCAACCTGTGCGCATGCGCCAGACGTGGCGCATTAAATTATTACAAGCGGCGCATTGCATCCTTGCGTCTACTTATTCTTTTGTAGGCTCCATAACTGAAACCATCTTCGTATTTTCCACACCAGAGTGCCTCTCAGTTCAATTCATACAACCTTCTCACTTGTCAGTTCGCCGCAATTTTTTTGAGTTTATCATTGATACTTTGTGTGATACAACGTACGTACTTATGATTTGTTTGTTCTACTTTTCTGTTTTTTTACATTCCTTATGTCCACCCCAGTGCCAACGAAAATGAGCAAAAGAAGCACAGAAAGTGATAGTAAGCGTTAATTTAATGAACTGTGGGAAAACGAGTTGCTATTTATAGAAAGTCCATCAGGAAAACCGTTTTGCATTGTTTGTGAATGTACTCTTTCACATAAAAGGAGGCATGATCTTAATAGATACTATAAAACACAGCATCAGAACTAACAGTAACACAGAAGGGAAAATGAAACTCGTTTTGGGGTCTGAGTTGCGAAAAGAATATGTGACAAAGAAAAGGGAAGGAACCAGAAGACAAAATATTTTTGCTAAAGTATGTTATGAAGACTTGGCGATGACAAAAGTGTCCTATGAAGTTGCTTTAGCCATTGGCGAAAAAAAAAAAAAACTTTTTTTCTGACTAAGAAGAAATCGTTAAGGCGTTGACTCCAAATATTTACATGCCATCTTAGTAATAAAGGTATTGAAAGGAATGTAGACGAAATTGCTATATCAAGGCAGACAGTTACGAAACGTATCGAGGAACTCTCTCAGAATGTATCTCAGCAACTGGAAGACATTGTCCATTAATGTACTTTCTTTTCTCTAGTTTTGGATGAATCCGAAAACATATGTGATGTAGCCAAATTAAGCATTTTTATGAGGATAATTGATGACAATTTTAATGTATTTGAAGAATGATTATAACAAATAATGATTTATAACAAATCATTTTATTTTTACATTAATTATCTTCTTGAAGTTCATACTATAAACTATTTCCTTGATTTTTAGTTAAAACAATTAGAAAAAATTAAAAAAATATATATATTTTGTTGAATAACTACATAAAACACATAGTATACAAAGTTCGAAAAATTATAGAAAAATAATCTCTACTATTTTAAAAGGAAGTGTTTGTTTGTCTGTCTGTTTCTTGCCGCAAAATCCTGACAATTCTATGGCACTTACAGCAATGAGATTTGGCACACAGGTAGTCCGAATTTTAAAATTCGATCTAGAAGATTTTCAAATGAATTTAATAGTTTTATTCTCCATCGGTTTTTCAGCGCGTTTCTTCCGGAAGAAGAAACACCCGAATCTGGACTTTTTCTACCCACGTGACCTTGCAATCAGCCTTTGGAACCATGCCAAGTTTTTTTCATCGCGTGGAACTCGGAGAAAATTATTGTTTTCGTTTCCGCTTTGATTTTACGCGGAGGAATAATTTTCCAGCCAGACGATAAATCTTTTAACTGGACTCACTTAATTCTTTTTTCTATCTCCTAGACTGTCTGAATATAAATAGCGATATTTATCTTAAAGACAAAAAAATTTTAAGGGGATAATGGAATTTCAAAATCACCAAAATTCATTTCTTAATATTAGCGCTAAAATTTAATTGATATCAAAGTCTGGATTGCAAAAAGAATGTTTACATCGCGACCCATTTTGTGAATTACAAAAACATGAGCATCAAAGATATAGTAAACAGTATAGTAAATCAACCACAAAAACGCGTTTGTCTCCGATGAGTAGAGTATATGTTTCAAATGTCGCCCCTGTGATTAATATTGCCTACTCGTGTTTGTAATCTACTATGAGCGACATATATGAGTTTATGTAGTTACCTTAACGGTCTAAGTTTTTGCCACGCCTAGCGCCATCTGCAAGTTTCCTATCAGCTATTTCTTGATAAGGTATGGATCAAGGGTTTAATTTACAAACTTATCAAGCCAAACTTTCCCTACTGTATCATCCTTCTCATCACATCATACCTTGCAGACACTTCGTCGTGAAGATTAACATCTCCAAATCCACCACAGGAAAAATTATCTCAGGAGTCACACAAGGTTCCAAACTCGGACCATTCTTGTTTAATTTATTCATGAATGATATTCCCCAGTCTGGCTCCTCTTTGCTTAGCATGTTTGCGGACGACACTGCCATCCTTGTGCAACAAAAACAAATCAAAACACTTGTATTCCTTCTCAACAAACACATACAAAAAATTGAACACTGGCTCATCCAGTGGAAAATCAAGTTAAATGCTGATAAAATTGCAGCCATTATTTTCGGAGTCACTCCACCCACGCACCGAATCAAAGTCTATGGACAAACTATCAAATGGGTCACCCAAACTAAATATCTAGGAGTTACACTCGACAACTACCTAAACTGCGACAGGGTGGCCTGGTCGGTAGGGCATCGAGCTCGTGACTGACTGATCATGAGTTCGAGCCCAGCTGACCGAAAACTCCCGTGAACGCTGAAGGTGACTGGTGCACGAAAAATCTGTCGTGGTCACAAAGTCCTCCATGTTCCCATAGTTAATCAATACCTCGGATGGTGCCGAACCAGGGATTAGTTGGTCTCTGGTTTGGATCAAAATTACAACCGTGTGCCTGACGGTTAAGTTTCCTAAACGTACGTCATCTGAGCGTACAGGCCAAAAACGTGTCCTGAGCGTCCAGGACTTCTTACCCCCTATTCAGGGCGTGTTCGGAACGCGTTCTCGCCAATTTTCCGAGGGAACGGGGAGGTGTCAAAAAAGAAAGGGGGAATCTCACTAGAGACAAGTGGCCTAAAAGTAGATTTCATTTTAAAGTTTCCTTTCTTTTTGTTTCTCACTTCTTCAAGAATATACTTATGTTAATTTCTAGAACTTTCCAATTTTCGAATGTTCGATTCATTTTCGGTAAAGGTATAAAAGTAGATGTATCACTCAATTCAGGTAAATAATAAAGTCTCGAGTTGAGATCAGTAATACTTGTCCTCGCTTGCCTTTTGCAAATATACACGAAGAGGTTAGCTTACCTACAATAAATCTACACGACATTTTGGTGGAGGGGCCGGGTAAAATAAATACGGCGGAAGAATTTCGCAGAAGTCTACGTCTTCCAGGACTTCCTAAGTAAGTTTGGCTCTTTACCAAATCCAAGTAGAGGCCCGAGGAAAATGTCTGACCATGAAGACATCGAGCAAAAGCTCCCAGTTTCCAGCTCCGCTCCAGTCACCATCGCACCAGTGCCGTTCCTAACCTACCAGCCACCCAGAAGTCCATGCATATTCTCTGGAGACGACCAACCAGATGTTCGCCGGTGGCTCAAGGACTTTCAACGAATCGCCAGCTACAACCGTTGGGATGAACATATGTGTCTGGCAAACGTCATATTCTACCTCGCCGGAACAGCCCGACAATGGTTTGATAACAATGAGGACACTTTTGCTGATTGGACTTCGTTCAGGAATTCCCTGAACAACACGTTTTGCCAAACAGATGACATAAAGCGTCAAGCTGAGAGACTATTGGTTACACGTGCTCAACAAATTGGCGATACATCTGAATCATACATCCAAGACGTACTCGCTCTATGTCGAAAAGTTGATCCTTCCATGCCAGATGTCGAGAAAGTAGCCCATCTCATGAAGGGGATTGCAGAGGACTTGCACCAGATCCTGTTGGTTCAGGACTATGAGACCGTCGATGCTTTGAGAAACGCTGCCATCAAATAGAAAGCCTCCGACGAAGACGTATCACCCGACCAAGATTCCAGAGGTTGCCAAATGTTCTACAGTTTCGGTCAAAACAGACATTGGTGATATAAGATCGCTGGTACGAACAATTGTCAGGGAAGAGCTTCAAAAGCTCTTGCCAGAAGTGCAAAACTACACGAACGACGACTCTGCATCACCAACGGACGTCGCATCTCTGGTCCGGGAAGAAGTTATGGAAGCTCTAGCGCCACTCACAGGTCCAAGAAGACGCAACGCCCCTCCCCGATTTTCAGTTCCAGTTAGGTCACAGCCCAGACGTGAGGCCAGAAACAGCGCCGTTTCACAGCGTAAGACAGACCTGTGGAGAGCTGCCAATAATGTGCCTATCTGCTACCATTGCGGATGCCCAGGACACGTGCTGAGGTACTGTAGGGAGAGACGACAAATATTTGCAGATACAAGAGCCCTCAGAACATCTAACCCTCGACGAGAAATTGACACTGAGTCCCTACACAGCTTTGACGACAGCTATGTAGAGCATGCACAGCCTACTTCTTACAGTTTCAGAAGTAGCTCACCATACCCTCACCGCTCCTTCAACCGCCGACAGTCACAGTCGCCTGTTCGCCGCTCCAGCCGTTCTCCACGCCGACCAAATGAGGAAAACTAACAAAGGCGACCTGTCCAGGAGGTAAGGCCGCAGTTGAAGAAAATTCTCCGACGTATACTACAACCAAGTTAAAGACAAATTCCACCTATATCACAGTGAATGGACAATGTGTAAAAGCCCTTGTTGATTCGGGTGCCGATTACTCCGTCATATCTGAAGAATTACGCGTACAATTGAATACTTCTATGTTTACTGATGATGGACCTGTACTGAAAACTGCCTGTGGAAAATCTGTAGCCGCCTCAGGACGCTGTGTATTAAAAGTCAACTTGAATGGGACTGTGAAACCGTTTGAATTTCTGGTATTTCCACAGTGTAGCCACCAAATGATACTTGGATGGGACTTTTTCCGTGCCACTGATGCTGTCACAGATTGCGGAAATGAAGAACTTCAACTTGCAGAAATCCTTCCAGACAACCAAGTGTCAAGTAAATCAGATTGGTCTTGCTCCTTGTTTGCCGCAACAGATTACGTAGTTAAAGCCAATTCGACAAAGCAAATATGAAATCTTAATCCCGAAATTCCAGAAGCAGATAAAGCTATGATTATTGTAAATACACATATCACGTGTGAAAGAGAGCTGTCTATACCAGCCTCAATCTTTAACGTTGAAATTGGCTGTTGTAAAGTATGGGTTACAAATTTCTCTCGACGAACCCAACTGATACCAAAGGGAATGAACATAGCTTGCTTAACGACAGTAACAAACGATGCAATTTGGTCTTTAAATGAGGAAGATAGAGAAGGTTCTAAGAGACACAATTCCAGAAGGCGATTAAAACGAGAAAAATCTAAAGAACTTTTAGATACTAAGTTGAATACTTTTGAAGAAGACGAGTTATTGAATCTGCTGGAAGAATTTAGTGACATTTTCGACTTAAACAGGCAATTGAAGAAATCCAGTAATTCTGTGAAACACAAGATCGACACAGGTGACAGCGTCCCATTCAAGCAGAGACCTTACCGTATATCAGCCACTGAAAGACGTGTGATTGGAGACAGTACAACGGATGCTAAAAGAAGACGTGATACAGCCATCAACCAGTCCATGGTCATCTCCAGTCGTACTTGTGAAAAAGAAAAATGGTGAATGGCGCTTTTGTGTCGATTACAGAAGATTGAACAAGGTCACTAAAAAAGACGTATATCCACTACCACGCATCGATGACGCTTTGGATTGCCTAGCTGGTGCAAAATTTTTCTCTATGATGGATTTAAAGTGCGGCTACTGGCAAATAGAGGTTGATGATAAAGATAGAGAAAAGACAGCCTCTGTAACGTCAGATGGTCTTTATGAATTTAAAGTCATGCCATTCGGCTTATGTAACGCCCCTTCTACATTTGAACGGATGATGGACACGGTACTACGAGGCCTGAAGAGGAATATCTGTCTTTGCTACATAGATGACATCATTGTGTTTGAACCGAATTTACAAGAACATCAAATACGCTTGAGGAAAGTTTTGAAATGCATCCAAGAGGCCAGACTGACGCTAAATTCAGCCAAATGTTCATTTGGCAAAAAGAAACTGACGATACTGGGACACCTTGTTGAACAACATGGAATCTATCCCGATCCACAAAAGATAGCCGCTGTAAAGAATTTTCCTGTTTCAGAAAATATCGCAGATATTCGAAGTTTTCTGGGCCTGTGCTCGTATAACCGACGATTTGTCAAAAAATTCGCTGATATTGCAAAAAACCCTGCATGATTTATTGAAGAAAGATGTGAATTTTTCTTGGAGTACTTCATAGAAGGAATCTTTTTCAACTCTCAAAAAATTACTAACAAGGTAACAAGTGAACCTGTTTTTAGGAATTTCCTTCCAAATGCAGAAACGAAGATACATTCAGACGCTAGTGGTTATGGCATCGGTGCAGTACTAATACTTATCCAAGATGATAAGGAAAGACCAATAGCCTACGCCTCCAGGTCCCTAACAGTCACTGAAAAGAACTATTCTACAACCGAAAAGGAGTGCCTTGCTGTCGTCTGGTCGATCAGTAAATTCAGACCGTATATCTTCGGAAAACCCTTTACCGTAGTAACGGATCACCACTCTTTGTGCTGGCTAGCCAATGTTAAGGGCCCATCTGGAATACTTGCACGATGGGCTTTAAGGTTGCAGTACGACATCACCATAGTCTACAAGAGCGGTCACAAACATTCCGATGCCGATTCGCTGTCGAGAAAGCCTCTTCTCGAAACAGTAAACTAAAACGGCGATGAAATCCCCTTCCTTTCAGCCATCACAGATTACAGAAAAGAGCAGCTAAAAGATAAGCAGCTGAAGCCCATAATTAAAATTATTAAAAGAGTTGACGGATACCGAAGTTATCAACTGAGAAACGGTGTGGTTTACAAAAGAAACTATGATCCTATGGGACAGCAATGGCTCTTGGTCGTACCGAAACAACTCCGAAGCGTAATTTTAAAGAGTCTTCATGATGCCCCAACCGCCGGTCACCTCGGATTCGCCAAAACCTACGACCGAATTAGGAGGAAATATTGGCCAGGACTATATGGGAGCACACGCCGATATGTGTCACATTGCCGAGAATGTCAAAGACGAAAATCTCCATCTCAATTACCACCGGGGCAACTTCATCCGATAAAACCCCCTGACATACCATTTGCTAAAATTGGGATTGATC
Source organism: Metellina segmentata (assembly GCA_947359465.1). Classification (NCBI taxonomy): domain Eukaryota; kingdom Metazoa; phylum Arthropoda; class Arachnida; order Araneae; family Tetragnathidae; genus Metellina; species Metellina segmentata. The sequence continues at coordinate 11,513,453 of OX375876.1, read as the reverse complement.
TACTTGGACGCTTTCCAGTTACCCGAAAGGAAACCGCTGGATCATGTTCGTACCCACAAAATTTGTTCCGTTTGTCTGAATAGATTAAGGATGACCTTACCCTTCTAGCTATGAAGCGTCGGAGGGTCTGCAAGGAGGCCTCAGTCGACAATGATGTCACACACTCCAAATGTACTGCATGGGACACAGCACATGTGTAAAGTACAATCCACGCTTTTTGACCCCAACCCCCTTAATATAAAGAGGGCCGGGTAGATCAATTCCTATTATTTGAAATATAGCTGCATCTTTCACTCGATCCTCGGGTAATGATACAGGAATCGACTCTGTCTTCTTTGCACTGAATCGTTTACATCGAACGCAACAAATATTTACAGAACGTATGGTTTTTCTAGCCTTTAAAATCAAATAATCCTCTCTCAATTTTGTCGTTAATTGAGATACACCTATGTGTAGAAATTCCCTGTGTTTACAAGAAATTAAATAATTGACAATAGGGTTATCTGAAGGCAAAATAATTGGTTATCTAAAGTTATCTACATCATGTCGATAATCAACCATACATTTTACTCGTAAAATACCGTATTCATCAATAACTGATCTCAACCCGCGTATTCTATGATCAGAGTGACCATCGAAAACTTCTCTCTGAATTAAAACCAATTATTCTTTCACCCTTTTCAATTTCCGAATATGAAAGATCACACTCTTTACTAATTTTCTTAGAAGTGTTGATGAAACGAAGAATCCATCCAAACATACGTCCAATTTTTAAATATGACGAAAAAAACCTGTAGTACCAATCACAGTTCTCGGGAGTTTTAATTACAGCCGTTATAATTGTTTTTCGTCTCTCAGAATTAACCAAATCCTCATTTGGGTTTTCCTCTAAATTTGGCCAATTTTCCTTACCTTCATACAACCACTCTGGCCCCTCCCACCAACGCCTATGAACCAATTGCGCAGCAGAACATCCTCTAGAAGCAACATCGGCAGGATTTAATGCTACTAGGACTTGATGCCACTGCGTGGATAAGGTCATGAATCTTATTTCTTTCACTCAGTTATGTACAAAAATGCCCCAATTTTGGTTATTGCGTATCCAACATAATGCGGTGGATGAATCAGTCGCCCAGCAATAAATACTTAAATGAGCCAGATCCAAATCCTTCAAAACAGGTGACAAAAGTCTAGCCTCAATTCAACAAGCAAGAAGTCCAAGACGAGGAATCGTCATAAGTTTCAATGGAGCTACTCTACTTCTTGCATGTATCAAGTTAACAAAAATACTGTCATTGTGTTCAACCCGTATATAGACGCATGCAGCATATGCCACTTGGCTTGGGTCACAAAAGAGGTGTAAGCTAATACAATCACTAGCTGATCTAAGATTAAACCATCTGGGGACCTGCACTGCGGAAAGCAAATGAAGTTATTTATACCAGGATTCAAGATTTTTTAAAAGGTCATCTGCAAGTACATCATCCTACTTAAGTTTTCGATTCCAGGTTTCCTGCAAAATCAGTTTAGGTATGAGCATTACAGGCGCTGTAAAACCTATTGTATCAAAACACTGATGTGCCATAGCCAAAACTATTTTCTTCGCAACTAATTCACCTGGATTAATTATTCCATCTAATTTGCATTATAATGTATCACTTTCTGTATTCGATAAAAGCCCTAAAACAGGTACAATTTTGTTTCCATGGGAGACTTCCTCGACCATTTGGTTTGGCAAATTGGATTGCCATCCTCGTAAATTGAAGTGACAAGAAGACATTATCATTTGAGATTTAACTACAAATTCTTTAATTTCTTCGACAGAATTTAAACTTGTTAAACAATTGTCCACGTAAAAAGATTTCATGAGAATCTCAGCCGTTTCACTTAAATTCTTAGGCACATGTCTTAAATGAACACTCAGGGTTGCAGCTAATAAAAAGGGACTCTGCGTAATCTCAAACGCTACCCTTCGATGTCGGTAAATTTTAATTTCCTCCGAATCATCATTGCTGCACCACAGAAACCTTAAAAAAAATCTCCGTCCTTGTCTCTGATAGAAATTTGTAGGAAAGCCTTTTCTATATCCGCTATTAAACCTACATAATGTTTACGATATCGGTTGAGGACAGACGGTATAATTTCGATAAGATTTGGTCCGGTAGCTAAACAATCATTTAAAGATAGGGATCATGTCACATGTGCTTACGCGTTAAACACTGGTCTAATTTGTGATGTACTATTTTCTTTTATTACTGGCCTGTGAGGCAAATAGTGGACGCCTTATGTTCATCATCATCAACATGTTCAATTATTCCCAAGCGTATCCAGTCCTTAAAAACATCACAATAAGCTTTAAAATTTCCTGCCGAAGCTAACTTTTGTTTTGTACTCCCTAAGGCATTTTTCTGCTAAACTCCTATTGTCTGGCAAGAGCGAATTATCCAAGACCCAAGGCAAAATCACTTCGTACCTCTCCTCGGCATCGACACTTATTGTTTCATGAAAATGGTTTACAGTTTCGGTTTCCAATTCTGTTTTGGTTTGACTCAGTGTAGGGTCACGAATTCCCGAAACTTCTAATTTCCAGAGTTCAGAAATGCAACGTTGTTTTACCAACAAAGACGAAACAATAAAGAGGCAATTGATTCATTCGGCCTTGTACCAGACATTTTTCCCATAAGGGTCCAACCCAATAAAGTCTCGACGGCCACAGGCAACGCCTTCTATAGATAAGATATCTTATCTATAGGAGGTGTTGCCACAGGTCTTGATTGTACATGCTTAATTTTACCAGTAAATAATTTTCCCGCAATATCAGCCCCAATTAACAATTTAATTTCGTCCTTTATCTTAAATAAATTACCTTCAACATCACTAATCTTAATACCGTGAGTTTTGAGCGCTTTAATCCAAAGGCAAGAAGGGACCCGATCTATTTTAGAGCAAATTTGTTTTTGACTTAGTGCTTCAAATTTACACTTATAACTTTTATCAATATCACTTAATTGTACGAGATACTTTTTATGAACACTTTCACTAGTTTCTATACAACTAAAAAGTTATTGCTTGAGTTTAACTTCACTTAGACTAGTGTAACTCATGTAGTCTGCTACATCATTTCAAATATAAGATTGCATACAGCTCGTGCCATGCGTGCTTGATTACAGCACGTACTACTAGTTCCCGATTCTTATTCTCTAATCGTAATACCAGTGTTTGTAATAACACATTTCAAAAGCTTATTTGGTTATTTAACGTACTAGTTTTGATTTCATCAGTTTGTACCTGTGCCTTTGAAGAAGGTAAATCAGAACATAAAACTGCAAAATGTCGGTTCTTACAAATAATACACTAATGTTGAATCTTCTCAATTCAGATGTCTGGGGTAGAAATAAAACGCTGAGGATAAAACAAATCTAACGTTTATTAACAGAAACATAATGAGGGAACATGAAGTGAGACGGCAGGTGAGAGAAAGCGTAACGTAATCGCCACCGCGTACCATATTCAGTTCTCAATCTGAGACTTCCAGAAATGCGGAAGTACAGACATTAAATACAAAATTAGTGCATGAGCGCTTTAAGCCACACGTCATTGCTGTTCAAGACTGCTCTGCATATTCAACAGGAAGATTAATCAAAGCAACATCTCCATTTGAAAGATTAAATTTTGATTTCAAAGGTCCTCTACCAACGGTTTCTAGAAATCGTTAACATCTGATGGAGCAAAGCCTGTGTTTCTGCAGCATTCTTAAACTATCATCGGTAGAAATTAAATTTCCCAAGAAACGTACGGAGCTCATGGATGGTTACTGGTAGCTTATAATCACTGATAGCTTGGATTTTTTGCAGGTAATGGACCTGAACCTTTTTCTGTAACAAGGTATCCCAGGTATTCCACTTGGTTAACACCCATCGCAGATTTGGCGATATTAATGCGAAGTCCATATGTGAAGTCTGTCGAAAACTTGTGCAAGGTGTTGCTTGTGCTCTTGCTCTGGAGTTGAAGCCACTAACACATCGTCTAAATATGGGAACACAAAATCCAGTTCACTTAGAACCTCTGTGATGAAGCGTTGGAAGGTGGATGGTGTATTCTTCAATCCAAAATTCAGCACGTTGAATTCGTAAAGTCCAAATTGTGTAGTTATTGCCGTTTTACACTTGTCCTCTTCTGCAATTGGAATCTGGAAATAAGTTTTCACTAGGTCAATCTTTGAAAACATCTTGGTGTCTTGTAATATGTAATGAAAATCATCTATTCGCGGAATAGGATATCTGTCTGGTACTGTTTGGGTGTTAAGCCCTCTGTAATCACCGCAAGGTCTAATCGTTCCACCTTTCTTGTTCACCAGATGTAAGGGACTAGCCCACTGTGATTTGGAAGGACGAATGAAGTCATTGTTCAGCATGAATTCAAATTCTTGCTTGGGCAGTTTAAGTTTCCCAGTTGCCGTGCTCTTGAGTAAGTCGGTTGACCAGTTGTCACAATGTGATGTTTGACATCATGCTTGGTAAACTTGTTGAGTAATTTGGGTTTAGGGAGTTGTAATAATTCGAAGTATTTTGTTGATTTGTTTACCGTGCTTAAATTGCTATTCTTTAATGAATCTAACTTCCCCTGTGATTGAAAGGTTGGTTACACCATCAATTAGTTTTTTGTTGTGAATGTTTATCGACAATTTGAATTTGTTTAGAAAAGCAGCACCAATTATGCCTTTTGACACTTTTGCTGTGACAAATGGCCATTGAAACTGGCGACGAAGGCCCAGATCTAAGGTTAAGATTTTTAAACCATAAGAAGGGATCTCTGTCCCGTTTGCTGCATACAGTTTGAACTCAGTTTTTTTGTGTCGAACCTGGAAGGTGCGATCATTGAGACATCTGTCCCACTGTCCACAAGAAATTGTTATCTTGTCGTACGGTCTTGCACAAATAATATGTACTTGCGGCCATCCAAACCCTTCGCAGCATGATTTGCCGCTTAGTCTACTGCTGTGAAAATTTTTCCGACGGATCCTTCCAGCGACATCGCTGTATAAACTGTTCCGGCAAGCAGTTCTTTCGAAATCGGTGATGGTAGAAACAGTACTTCCATTTCAGGTAGAATTGCTTCCTGAATTACTGCGATTCCTATTGGCTCTGTAGTTTCCTCTGTTGAGGCTCCTGAAATTTCGCGTCTGCAGTGCTTCGATTTTCATCTCCAACGCAACAAGCCTTTTGAAAATCAGGTCTTCGACTAGAGCTGGGGGCTTCTGAACAGCCGACAATTCTGACACTAGTGGGGAAATCTCGATGCTCTTGTCCGCCATCGTCGCTAGTTTCTCCAGTAAGAGTGATTCGACACTGATAATCAATATACTCTTCATTTCGCACGGCAACTGTCTAAACATAAAGTTCGCAGAGCTTTGTCCGAAACCACGTCGGTTCCGCCGCCGAGAGATCTCATATTCCTCAGGAACTGGCTGGGCAGCATGTCTCCGAGCTCAAGTCCCGTCAAAAGGTGCTTTATCTTCTTATTTTTGCTTTCGGTGAAAATATCCAACAGACGTTCTTTTGCAGATGTATATTTGGTGTTGGAATCCTCTTTTATTATGTCCCAGATATTTTCCATATATTTAGGTTCTAGCTGTGCAAAATTGAATTGTAGTTGAATTTGGTCTCATCTTGGGTGATTCCGCATATTTTGAACTGTGCCTCTACTTGGTAAAACCGGATTTCCGGTTTGTCGCTCCAAAACGGTGGAAGTTTTATACTGACTGCACTCGCTTGGGCGTCGTTAAATATCGTGGGCACCGATTCGTCCACCAGTTCGCTGTCCGATTAATGTTCTGTCCGATTCACCAATTTATGGGTGTTCTTTTGACTCCAGTTGGTTTAGGTGATTTGCTTAAATCATTCCTTCTGATGATTCATGAATTTTCAAATCATGAGCTCAAGGTCTTCATTAGCTCCGCTTAGGCTGTGGTGGGCTGCCTGCTTACTAACGAAGCATTTGTAGCGACTACTCTGCAGTTTGGACCGCTTGCCAATAGTTGTTGATAGCAACGGCGTTACCAGCACATTTTGTCATCCTAGCTTTCTCCCGAGACTTTGAGAAAACTTTTGCTCACAAAAGTAGAAGCCTTTTCTGTGCCTTCGAAGTTAAGAACACCATTTTGATTTAACCTCGCTTAGCTTCCGTCTGTTGAGTCTAGTTCTAAATTCTTCAGGCTTTCTACATTCCATTCCATTATCTCTAATGGAATGAATGTCCTCAATATCCCTAATCAGGAAGTTTTTTCTCCATTTTTTTCTCCAGGCGTTCTTGTCGAATGCGGGAATCGGTTCTCCAGCAAAATACCGTTTTACTTCGACCTCATGGGAGAAATAAACCTTTTGCGGTAACTCGTCATATTCGGTTTGCACTTTAACGCTTTTCGTGCGCACCTTCTGTTTCCTATCCCATGGCTTTGGTTTCACGACGAAATCACGTTCCAGTGCGACCGCAAATACGTGTTCCGGATACTTCTCTTCTGGCATCTCGTCGCTTTCACTTGGGTTCTCTACTTTTTCTGTGCAAGTCTCTTTAAGGAGCCTGTCAGCGACGCAAGTCTCTCCGAGAACCGGGTCAACAACGCAAACCTCTTCGAGGACTTCGACACATGACATCAAGTCTTCTTTGTCGGTTGCGTTGGTGATGGCAGAGTATATCGAGCGCCAGGAATTCGCGACCTCGTGCGAAGATGTTGCCACAATCTTGCGAGGAATAATATGCTATATAGGAATGCGAGGAATATAGCCACACGCTACACAGAGAGCCACCATTCCCCACTTTTCCGCGTAGACAATCTTAGCGTCGTTCTCCAGTGTGAGGCTGCGTGCACGTTCCCCATCACTTTCGGCTGACCTCTCATTGAATATGATACTACTGTCGGGTTGAGTGTTGTTTCCTTTATATTCAACGATCACCCAGTCGTGTGATGCTTCTTCAGACTTGTCTGTGGTGTTTTCTGTGGCTAATTGTAAGACCAGGCTGGCATGCGTTGGGGAGTTTCTGATATCTTTACGGCTTTTCGGGTGACGTGGCAGGAGCATTTCCACAAACATCATAAGGCTGCCGTTGTCAGTCACTTGATGGTCCGTTTCCATCCATTCAACAGGTTGTTTTTGAGGGTTTCCTCCGAACATCTGATGGTAAATCTGCAAATTCATTTCACACGAATACATTATTTCTACCAATGGATATGCGTACAGAATAATTAATTGGCAATACATTTTCAACTATTGCATTGTATGTGGAGATAAGATGTGTGGGAAAATTCAATATGCGAAATAAATGAATGTTTCTTTACGGAAAAATTTTACACTTTGAAACATGTTTTTCACATAAACCGACTTTATTTTTATCTTCTTTAAACCTTTAAAAGATTTCAATACTTAAATTGTTTAATACACTTGAAATACTTAATTTTTAAAACATTTAAAAAACTTTTTCCAATAATCTATTGAATTTTTTTAATTATTTAAATTCGGTTAGTTAGATTCCCTTTTAATACTTAGTTACTACAAAAATTAACCAATTTGCAACTTATTGGTACAACTGCTTCTCACTCTTAATTGAAAACTCAGGAACTTCTGTTACTATTGGGCTGAAATTAAATACTTTTGAAAAGTTGGAGCTGTATCCGGATAACTTTCTGATATTTATTAAGTAAAATGCGCCCGGGGTATGAGTTCTTCTACCGGGCGCGTCGGCAGGTGGCGGATAGCTGAATGTCCTGAGCAGAAACTTACTCAGGATATCCTCGAATATTGAATAAGGGGTCGCGGAACAGCTCCCGTCAACCCAAAGTGTTATGCGACCCGTGCTGATGCGTGCATGGTACCGACGGTTAATTGGTGCCTTTCACGGAGCCACCTAGAGTTCTTGGCGACCTCTAGGAGTAACTTGCCTTACCCTGTCATGCAGGCTTTGGCGGGGTGGACTGCATAATTCCTGCAACAAGTACACCAACCCATGAAAAATATTAAAAAAAAAAAAAAAAAACACCGACTCCAATGAGGTAGGCACCCAGACCTTGATGGAGACCCAATCTTCAGGACCAGGCCCTGCAACCCCACAGACAGACCTTGAAGAAGATCATCTCCAAAAGATAGTCTCGTGGCTTGACAGAATCGATCTACAGAAGAAAAAAAATCTCTGGGGCTGCCAAAAAACGGCTGACCAAAGAAATAAAGCTAGCTGAGGGCACATGGGTAGAAAACAGACCCAAACCAAAAGCTCAAACCACTCCCAGGGGAAAGGAGTTACAGAACCCGATCAGGCCTTCTACCAAGAGGCCAAGGTCGGATGGTAGTACTCCCCACTCTCAGGAGAAAATGTCCACAAAGAGGGCTAAACCCGGAGACGGGACAAACCCTAGCTGCAGTGACACCTTATCAGCTGTGAAGATGGCAGTTGTCGTGGAAGGATATCCAGACCAGAAACTGTCAGAAGAACAGATGATTACCTTCCAACTAGACGCAATGTCTAAGATTGAGGGCGTTCCTCCGGGAACCGGACCTTAATTCAAATATTGTAGATATTGTAGAAATAATTCAAATATTGGTAGATATTGTAAATTTTGTATAGGCTTTACCCAAGTGCAGGCTAGTGTTCTGGAAAAACCTGCTGCTGCTTCCGCTGATAATGTCACTAAAGCTCCTGCAGGCCAACCTACAACATAAAAGACTTGCTGCTGCCAACCTCAGTGGGGTTTTCTTGTCTGAGGGAATCCACATTGCCCTAATTCAAGAACCTTGGCTGTATAAAAAAGGCATCAGGGGATTAACGGACATTGGAGGTAAGTTAATTTATGATTTTGCAAGCTCTTCTCCAAGAGCTTGCTTACTTATTAACAACAACATAGATGCAATGCCGATCCATGAACTTTGTTCTAGGGACTTTATAATAGCAAAGATAACACTTCATAATGGTGGGAGAACCAGAGAAATCTTGATAGGCTCTGGGTACCTGCCATATGAAGAAAAAGATCCTGTGAGTGGAGAGCTGAAGAGATTGCTGACAGTGTGTGCAGAACAGAAATCGGGATTGATCCTTGGTTGTGATGCGAATGTACACCACACAATCTGGGGCAGCTCCAACATCAATGACAGAGGTGAGGCTCTTTTAGACTTTGTACTTGAAAATAACCCAGATATCTTAAGGGGTCTCAGGACTCTTAAAAATTATCCATGTATGCAAAAAAACATCCTTTTTCAAACCAATATAACTTATTAATGAAACAAAGCAGAATTTTTAAACTTTTACCATATAATATTCACATATATTTACATTGTTTCTCAAATTTTTATTTAATTAAAAAATGTTTTAAAAAAGTTATTAAGAAATTTAAATTGGACACTTTTTAATATCAATATTTTACTGCACGCAAGATTCTGAAGTACAAAATTGATCAAAATGTACAAAATTAATTTTATCTAATAGAAAACTGTTCAGTTTCGATGTTATACACACTTTTTAAGAAATTTAAAAACAAAAAATATGTTTTAAATAAATTTTTTTTTAAACATTTTTAATTTTAAGAAAATTTTTAACTAAAACTCCTAAAAAAAAATTCTGTTAATAATTAGTCTGAAAATTGGTGTATAAGTCATAAAGGAACTAATTGTGAGCATATGTATGAAATTTCAGATCAATATGGTAAATAGTTTCTGAGAAATCCTGCGCGCAAACTAAAATTTTATGTTTTGAGTAAAATGAAGTTAAAGTTGAAAATTTTGATAAAAAAAATTCTGTTAATAATTGGTCTGAAAATTTATGTATAGGTCATAAAGGAACTTATTTTGTGTACAGGTATGAAATTTCAGATTAATATGATAAATAGTTTCTGAGAAATCCAACGCGCACACTAAAATGTTGCGTTTTGAGAAAAATGAAATTAAAGTTGAAAAATTTATTAAAACAAAATTCCCTTAATAATTGGTCTGAAAATTGATGTATAGGTCATAAAGGAACTTTTTTTGAGTATATGTTTGAAATTTCAGACTAATATGATAAATAGTTTCTGAGAAATCCAACGCGCAAACTAAAATTTTGTGTTTTGAGAAAAATGAAGTTAACGTTGAAAAATTTGTTCAAACAAATTTCTGTTAATATTTGATCTGAAAATTGATGTATAGGTCATAAAGGAACTCATTTTGAGTATATGTGTGAAATTTCCGATTAACATGATAAATAGTTTCTGAGAAATCCAACGCGCAAACTAAAATATTGCGTTTTGAGAAAAATGAAATTAAAGTTGAAAAATTTGTTAAAATAAAATTCTGTTAATAATTTGTCTGAAAATTGATGTATAGGTCATAAAGGAACTTATTTTGAGTATATGTATGAAATTTCAGATTAATATGATAAATTGTTTCTGAGAAATCCAACGCGCAAACTAAAATGTTGCGTTTTGAGAAAAATAAAGTTAAAGTTGAAAAATAACATAAAATGAAATTAAATAAACTATGGTTAATTAAAAAGCTCCAGGATCATAAGTGCAGCCCTCAGTAACCTTAAATTGTTCTATTTCTACTGCTGCTTTAATTTTTTTGGCCTTACGAGCTTCAAAGGATGCTTCGGTTGCTCGCCTCTTTGCAGTCGCAATGCGCACTTTGTCCATATTAATACATTTCACAACATTTGTCTGGCAGATTTTCAAACCTAAAGCGCGTATAATTTCAACTCGGCTTTTGCATCCGTCATTGAAGTTACATACAGCCATATATGCAGCTATTTTGCCATATACAGCCATACATGCAGCCGTCAGCCTATTTATGACAGCATCATAAGGAACCCTTTCCACCGATCGTTTTTGCATCCGACAACTTCAACTTCTTTTTACCAAGTGATGCCTTTAATTTACGCAAGTGGCTGCCCATTCGCTTTTGGACATGTCCCACGCACTCTATTTTTGCAACTGTAACATTGTCACCATATGGCTTTTTTTGGACGATTGCCGAAAACGTCTTGGAAACTCCATCCCCTATGTACTGCTGGTATTTTAAACCATGCTTGTTTTCTGATCGACAGAAAATCCTTTGCATGCCGCTCACTTCCATTTGTCCAGCAGACCCACTGTGGTTTTTTTTTGCAGTTATGCTGGTGTTTAGCCAGAAAGGCACTGTATTTAAGGCCGAACTTTGGGCCCTTGTAGGTGTCGCACCCCTTGCAGTACGACGACATGACTTTGACGACTTTTACGCAGTCAGCCCTGATCAAAGTACATACACCGACAAGAGATGTATAACCGCGGGTTTTCCATGTCCTATCACCACTAACTGCAATAGAATTTACGGTGCCGTCAATGATTTTTTCTTCCACAGCAGCTTTCCTCGTCGATGCATTTGCGAGCACCTCACTCACGTCTGCAATTTTTGAATTAATCTTGTCGTACGCCTTCTGAGACATGGGCTTTGCAAACACATGCCGAAGCCCATGTCTCAGAACACAAACACACAACTTGAACAAAATGTCTCGAGTGAAGATAACCCTTGGCCTATAAATCTCATGGCCAACACTGACCGCCTGTTCACTTCTGGTACATTTTTTTGTGTCCAATCAATTCACAGGAATGGAAATTCTGTTGAACCGTGCACTGTCTACAAACTAAAATAAATTTTGAACACAATCCAATAGTGGATTTCTCAATAATCTTAACATTCCCATGGCACACAGAGCAACAGATATGTTTTTCTAGTTGTGTGAACAATAAATAAATATCCACTAATCTGTAGCCATGAAATTCAACGCAAACATCGTTTTCCAATGACTGCAAAACATTGTGTGCAGTCGGTAACTTTCTAGCAGCTGCACTTTTGTTTGGCGAAAGATTTTTAAAAATAACTTGGTCACTTTGAGACTTAGATTACTTCAAGAATTTATTTCCTTGAAATCTTTTCTTCTTCGGTCTCTTTCCGGATGATCGTTTTGGCCGATTTTCCATATTTGAACACTTTTCATAACAGATGAAAAAACGTGGAAATTCAAAATCGCAAAGTAATAAACAAACAAGGGAAGAAAAAATAGAAGTTGAGTTGTTATTATACTACTCATTCACAAGATTATTTTGATATTAAGTGTGGCTGTTCTGCTAAAAGAATTCATCTAGAGAAGAATGTTTTAGAAATGCTCTCCCAGCTGTCAAAAGTTGGGAGCGGCAGTGGCAAGTTTTTGTTTACTTTTCAACAGAGTTGTTTTATTCTTTTCTCGATAACTCCGGAAGTTTTGGGAGTATCGTTAAACTTTTAGTACCAAAATGTTTAGAAAAGATGGGGCTTCCACATATATTTTTTTCAAGAAATCGAAAATTTTGAGATTTAAGGGTCCTGAGACCCCTTAAATGTAGGAAACAAACCGACCTTTATAACTAGTGTAAGAAAGGAAGTACTTGATATAACCTTAGCCAGCCCTGAACTAGGTAGTTATATTGACAAATGGCATGTTGATGAGAAGCCTTCAATGGCGGACCATCAATTTATCCACTTCTCACTGAAATCTGAATATCACTGGGAGAAGACGTTCAGAGATCCCAAAAGGAGGAACTGGACCTCATTTAACAACGAACTCCAGAATTACCTGGAGGACTTCTCTCAGAAAATCTATGATACTTATGATCTAGAACTGTTCGCAGACGGTCTGCAGCAGGAAATCTATATCTCATATACAAATAACTGTCCTCTGCTTCTAAGGAAAGGCAAACAACCAACTCATGGTGGAGCCAAGACCATATGAGGCAGAGAAAGGCAGTAAGAAAACATTTTAGGAAAGCAAAGAAATTTGTCAAGTGGGAAGAATACAAGTGCCTACTTTCAGAATACAACAAAGCTGTTAGAATGGCCAAAAGGAATTCATGGAGGAAGTTCTGTGATTCGGTTGAAAGTACCACTGAAGGTGCTAGACTCCACAAAATTCTTAAAAGAGCTACACCAATATTGGTGGGGACCCTGAAGAATAATTCCGGTGGATATACCAAAACTGGCAGAGAAGTTATAGAAACTCTGGTCGAGACACATTTTCCAAACTCCAACTTGGTACCTAATGAGTTAAACCCTTCTCCTCTGAGATATCCAATAAGGGTAAGAAGGGAAAACTGGATAGTTGCAAAGAAAATTTTTACTGTTAAACAGGTATTATGGGCTATCAACTCATTTGAACCATATAAAACTCCAGAACCAGATGGGATAATACCGATTACACTCCGGAAATCGGCCAAACTCATCTTACGGGTCTTGTGTAAAATGTTCAGAGCCAGTCTAGCTCTTGAATATATCTCCAGACCATGGAGAAAGGCAAGGGTAGTCTTTCTGCCCAAACCTGGAAAAAGCCAATACGACCAGGCGAAGAACTTTCGTCCTATCAGTCTATCGTCTTTCATACTTAAGTGTATGGAAAAAATAATTGACAGACACATTAGGGATGTAATGAAGAGCACCATACCTCTTCACAAAAACCAATTTGCCTATCAACTCGGTAAATCTACAGAGGTGGCTTTGCAACACCTGGTTGTAAAGATTGAGAAGACACTGGAGAACAAGGAAATGGCTTTGGCAGCTTTTCTTGATATTGAGGGTGCTTTCGATAATACCTCTTATAACTCAAGCGCTGCTGCTGCTGCTAGCAGAGCTATTGAACCACTAGTCTGCAAATGGATAAACTCCTTTCTAGCAGACAGAGTTATTACAACCGAGTTGTTTGTGGCAACACTTCAGGTTAGACCCACTAGAGCTTGCCCTCAGGGAAGACTTCTCTCCCCTCTGTTGTGGAATCTGGTGGTTGATGACCTATTTGCAGACCTCAATCAAAGCGGCATTTATGCCCAGGGATATGCAGATGACATTGTCGTCTACATATCGAGCATGGATAAGAAAACGGTGATAAATATCATGCAGGGGACCCTGAACAGAATCGCAAGATGGTGCTGTGAAAAGAATTTGAGAGTAAATCCTCAAAAGACTACTCTTGTCCAATTTACACGATGATAACCTGCATTGACAAAGGTGATATACCTACCCTACTAGGGGAAAAAGTAAATATGCTGAGCGAGGTTAAATATCTGGGAGTTATTCTGGCCACTAAATTAACCTGGAATCAGCATTTGAAAAGTAAAACTAAACAAGCAAAAGTTGGACTTCTACGATGTAGAAGAGTTCTTGGTAAATCATGGGGTCTAATGCCAAGGATGACCTATTGGCTTTACACTATGTCTATTAGACCCATTGTGACCTATGCGGCTGTGGTCTGGTGGAAAAAGACGGTACAATTAACTGTTAAGACCAAGCTAGACAGTCTTCAAAGAGCTGCCTGCCTGAGTATAACAGGTGCTATGTCCTTCAATCCCACCAGAGCCATATAAATTATTCTATCCGTCTTCCCACTTGATATCTTTATCAGTTGTACTGCCAGAAGAAGTTCCTACAGACTGGAAAATGCTGGACTGTGTATGAAGTTTGCCAGCCAAAAGTCCCACACCAGTATTAACCAAACATTCTTTGACCCTATACTTTTGATGCCCTTTGACATCATGGAGACAAGATTCCTCTTTCAAAGATCCTTTGAGGTACTTATTGACCTAAGAGAGGAATAGAAAGAGGAAAACTACAAGCTCACAAATGGAGACATTGTGTGGTACACAGATGGCTCCAGACAAAACGAAAAAGCAGGTGCTGGAATCTGTGGGGTCAGACCTAAGGTAAGAATTGCCCGAAAATTAGGAAAACATGCCACAGTATTTCAAGCGGAACTGCTTGCTATCATCTACTGTCTACTTGAATGTTCTAGAAGATCCTACTCAAATAGGAAAGTATACATATTTAGTGATAGTCAAGCAGCCTTAAAGGTGATAAACACATTTCAAATAAGCTCCAAACTTGTTTGGGAATGTAGGAACTTTCTACAAGACTTGGGGACCCATTATAGGATCTTTCTTACTTGGGTGCCAGGGCATACTGGTGTAGAAGGAAACTAAAATGCAGATAAGCTAGCCAAACTGGGGACTGCAGACCTACCTTTAAGCCCTAAACCTTTTTGCGGGATCTCTAAGACTACCGCAAAAAAGGGTGATAGGAGAAAAAATGCTTAAAGAAACTACAAAAAAGTGGAAGCAAACCACCGATCAAAAACATGCGAGGCTTATGATTCAAGAACCTTCCATGAAAATATCATCTCAGATCCTTCGTCTTAGCAGGGATAAGATGAGGGTGATAGTTGGATTTCTCACAGGCCACTATCACCTAAGAAAACACCTTCATAGGTTAGGAATCTTTAAAGATGAACCTCTATGCAGGAAATGCAATATGGTGGAGGAAACAGCCCACCATATACTTTTTGAATGCGAAGCTCTGTTTCACATAAGGCACTCAAGTCTAGGTCTTGGAACAGAACTTGATAAAATTCACGAAGAACCTGTCAAAAGCCTTTTGGCCTTTCTTAAGGAATCTGGCTTTCTTTGACAGGAGTGTCGAAAAACAATAGGCTTTGGTTCTATATTCCCTAGTAGAATCAGCACCTAGGGCTTTCCTGACCTCCCCTCTCAATATGACTATAAGTAAAAAATGCGAGGTGACATTCTGCTAAAGACGGACTTCACAAGTTAAATATTAAATCGCAAATATTAAGAAATGAAGCAAAATACGTAGAATTAACAAAATCACATCGACAATTCAGATAGAGACTGTGTTTATATAAGTTTACGAGTACTTAAACACACGAACGACAGTACGCATAAAATTACAAGTTCTTATATATCAATATCTTTCACCAATTTAAAATTGAATCATAGTATAGAAAATGTTCTACAGGGTGTCCTAAAAGTTCCCGTACTCCAACTTTAAAAAACTTTCGTTGAAAATTTCATTTTCTCGAAAAGTTGAAGTTACTCATAGTCATACAGTTTAATATTTTATTTGAAGTACACTCTATAACAAAAAAAATCGACACACCAAGAAGGAGTTGTCCGATGGAGAAAAAAAGTGGTGGATAGGAAAATTATGTACAGAATAGAAAATGATTAAAATTACAGAACAATTGAAAGATTTATATTTCAGAAAGATTTCAGAAAGTTACAGTAACGAGTTCAATAAGGTGTTGACCCGCCTCTAGTCTGGATGCAAGCTGCCACACGGTGTGGCATAGACCGATAAAGTTCCCGGATGGTCTCCTGCGGTATTTCTTGCCAAATTTGCTCCAATTGTCGGACTACGTCATCAACATTCCCTACCGGATGCAGTCGCCTTCCCATCATATCCCAGACATGCTCGATGGGAGAGAGATCTAGTGATCTGGCTGGCCAAAAAAGTTTTTGACAAGCTTGAAGACAGTTCATAGCAACACGTGCCGTATGTGGTCTGTCATTGTCTTGCTGAAAAATAAGCCCGGGGTACTGCGAAAGGAACGGTAGCAAAACAGGTCTTAGAATGTCGTCAACGTACCGCTGTGCAGTAAGTGTACCTCTAATGACGACCAAAGGGGTCCGGCTATCAAGGAAAATGGCACCCTAGACCTTAACTCCTTGTTGAGGGCCCGTGTGGCGTGCAGTAGTGAAAGCAGGATCGACACGCTGCCCTGGGCGTCTCCAGACACGTCTTCGATGATCGTCAGGACACAGTTGTAAGCGGGATTCGTCGCTAAAGACTATACGTCCCCAGTCAGCATCATTCCAGCCTGATCGAGCCAAGCACCTCTGTAATCTGGCTCGACAGTGTGTAGGCGTGAGTGGCAGGTGGCGTAACGGTCGGTACGAGCGTTGATTTCGCTCTCTCGGCCGTCTGTGAATGGTCATGGTGGACACTCGTCTGTGGGTCGCACGACTGATGGTTGATGCATAGCGATGAATCAGGCGTTGTGACAGCTGATCTGACAATCACTCTGTCCTCGCGATCTGTTGTGGCCCTACGTCGACCGCTACCATCACGACGCTGAAATCTGCCATTGTCCACCCACTCTTGCCAGCATCTTCTATTCGCCGCATCGCTTCGACTCACATGAAGAGCGGTTCTCCGATTTGCCCAACCTGTCTCTTTCAATCCAATGATACGACCTCTTTCAAACTCTGAAAGTTGCTCGTAATGAGCTCGAATCCTGCGGCGAGGCATTTTTTCAGTCGTTAAAAGGTATCCTAAATCGCAATGCAGCAGAAATCTTTAACAACAGTTCGAGATCGCACTATTCATTCATTGGACACCAAATTTTAATCATTTGCATATTTGGTCAAAACATGTTTGCATACGTATTTCAAAGCAATCGGATGATTCCTTCTTGGTGCGTCGATTTTTTTGTTATATTGTGTGAGTGTATTTCATTCAGTTTGGCAGTCTTATGAACCAACAGTAAATGCGTAAATAAGTGAAAACAAAAGTTGATGCAAATCAAAACGCATTAGTAAGTTGTTGACACTGTTGTGATTGGGTTTGACGAATTGTGTGATGCAGTGGATTTTAGTCTTTCATAACGGTATATGTTGTTTCTTTTCTTAAAATTAATTATGAGTGAATAAATTTTTTTATAATAAAATAAATA
The DNA here is from genome assembly GCA_947359465.1 of Metellina segmentata. Classification (NCBI taxonomy): domain Eukaryota; kingdom Metazoa; phylum Arthropoda; class Arachnida; order Araneae; family Tetragnathidae; genus Metellina; species Metellina segmentata. Next base: position 11,495,909 of record OX375876.1, on the reverse strand, counting down.
TGTTATTCAGCTTAAAAATTATTACAAAACATCAAATAAGTGATGGGATTGTATGTATCCCACCATGCAAGTTATTAAAAATAATAATTTACAAACATATAAATGTACTATGTACCTTAGTAGCAAAACATGGTGGCACCTCATACTGTTCTATTTTTTGGGTGCAGCTGTTGTTAGTGCATCTATGGTTTATAAACAATTGGGTCAAAACATAGAGCTGAAACATTTCAAAGGGCAATGCGCTGCAGGGTTTGTTGCCCAGACTTCAATTGATAAAATGCAACATCAACCAATTGAACATATATACACAACAGATAAAAAAATCTAAACCTACTGTTTCATGGGAAATACGAGGAAAAGACTCGAAACATTTACCAAAACGTACTACTCGGAGAAGATGTGCGTTCTGCAGCAGCACAAAAAAAGAAGTTCCCACTTCCTGGTGCTGTACTGTCTGTGCAAAGTTCCACTTAGGTTTGGGTCATTCCACGTCAGTTCAACCAGGGTCCGTCGCCCATGGTCTCAGATTTTGATGAAACTTGGCATGTTTGTTCCTTTTATGGATTTAAGAACACGTATAATTTTTTTTGCTCTATCTCAAATGGCTTATGTTTTAAAGCCTGTTAAATTTTTTGGAATTTTCCGGTTTTTATCGATCAGACGGAGGAAACCAAATTTGTTTTTTTATAGAAAATAAATTATATCTCCCTTGTTTATCAACCAATGTTGATGAAATTATTTAAGAGTTTACATCAATATGTAAGGAGTCCAGAAAAAAATAAATTATACCTGCAAGTATCTTATACATAGTCAGAAAAAAATTCCAAAGTTCTATTTAAAGATTTTAAAAATAAAATGGCGAGTTCTACGCTAAGTGGAATATCTTCAAAAGGGTTAAGGACAATCAAAAAAAATTTTTTTTTGTATTCTTGTTCTAAAAGATATGCTCTACCACATGGAAAAATAAAAAGAATGGTTTTTTCACTCCTCTATTATTTTTTCTCACTTTAAAGATAGAAATCACTTGACTCACTCATTTTCTTAAAACGTTAAATTAAAGTTACAATTTTAGTAAAATTTTAACTACAAATATCACATATATCAACCAATTGCAAATAAAATTAGACAAAGCTAACACAAATTTAAAATTATTAAAGTAATATTGTATAATTAATATTGTTAATCAGGCCTGTGTGTGTGTGTACAAAAAATGTTTTAAAATAGGTTGTCCACAATTATATCTTGAGGTTATTTAGAAATAAGATAATTAATTTCTTTATTTTCAACAATTAGGTCTAACTAAAGTCAATAAAATTACATTACAATTTAAATTTATTTTTAAAACTTGTTCTAAACTAGTCAACTCACTAACACAGTAACTTATTTCAAGAAATATTATAAGCAATAAATACACTCACGCTGCGACAAAAAAAAGATGTTTCTTCAATTTTGATTAGTACCTGATATGGTGTGTTTTGGCTGGTGCCACTAGCACACACTTAGTGATGTTTGCACAATACATCAAAATGTGATTTTATTGATTCACTGAGCAGGTATTGAAGAGGATTACAAAGACCTTTTTCGTATATTGTTTGTGAAGGAACAGTAAGAGAATGTATGCTAAGGCATTGCGACAAGTGTCCATCAAAATATAGCCTTGTCCAGTTTTTACAGTCAAAATTTGAGAACTATGATGATGAAGACCCTGTCGAGTACAATCGGTGGGTTTTGACTGATCGAACTGAAATGATAGGGTGCTCGAGCTCAGTTTATGAGGTTAGTGATAACTTAGTAGAAAAACTGAACAGGTCAATACCTCATTCATACATTGCTAAATCACAAGATTCATTTATTAAAAGTTTAAAGGAAATAGTTTCCTTAAATACAGCTGTTATCTCTGGATTTTAGTGAAAATTATGCTTTCACAATACAAAAAGAGGCGCAAGGTTACCACTGGACCTCAGATTCATGCACTATTCATCCTGTCATTATTCATTCACTGCAATGATGCAAGCAATAAAAAACTGAATTTACCACTTTGTATCAAATCTGATGACCTTAAACATGACGCGAGTATGGTGTATGAGATCCAAAAAACTGTAACTACCTTTCTGAAAGAACTACCCACATAGCAAACATTCACTACTTCAGTGACTGATGTTCTCTCTCTCTCTCTCTCTCTCTCTCTCTCTCTCTCTCTGGGCAATATAAAAATAAATACAACTTCATTAATCTGTGTCTGCATGAAAAAGACTTTCAACTAAAAGCCCAGTGGTCATTTTTTGCAACCAGTCACGGTAAAACAGAATGTGAAGGAATATGGGTTTAACGTAAAACACTTAGCTTCAGATAAAATGAGTGATATTTATTCTTGAAACCCCGAAAGAGAATATCTACTCGCCTGAGCAGGACTATAGTATTAAATTCCTTCGATGGGGTAGAATAAAGAGAATAAGAACGACAAACTGGTTGGGTAATTAGGTTCCACATGGGGATTTTAATTGGACAAGCAAAAAAACCAAAATTTATTTGCATTTTCTGAATTCATGAAATTGATTTTTATTTACTGTATACATTTGCTTAAGAGATTAATTTCTCAAAATCTCAAGTCTCTGGAAAACGTAAAAATTGGAAATAATACACATAATATTATTTACATTTATAATACTAATAAGTACATATAGTATATTTATATTTTTATATAGAAGGACAACAATGATGATGAATCTGAAAAAAAGAACACGTATTGTTAGTGAAGATGGTAAGATACACTGTTCAAATCCGATTTTCCATTTCAATATAATATGCCATTGTTTCCTTTTTCACCAACAATGAAATCCTAACAGTGAGGAGTAGGTAACAAAGAGCTCGATGATGCGTTCCACACAACTTATTTTATCTTACGAATGCTAGTTTGTATATGCGATTAACTTGTATGCTAACTTGAATTCTTGAGACAAAAGCGATTTATCTGCATCCAGAGCGATGAAGATCTTTATTATTACTGCATTTTGCATTATTTTCATGCAAAACGCGATATCAGCTCCGTTTCGAGGGACCGAACAGGTAACTAAGCCTTCCCTAGCTATATTCAAAACGAAGTTTGTGTTGCACAAATTTCTACATTTTGATATTTAAAGCTTAATGAGCTTATTAAAAACTTATTACTTAAGATTATTAAAGCTTAATTACAGGGTGTCCTAAAAGTTCACGAACTGACTTTTCGTGAATTTATCATACAAAAACAACAAACTTTGAAACAATTATTTTTAGGCCAATGGTATAAGCACTTAACCCCTATTGTGAGAAAAAAAATTTAAACTTACATTTGTAATAAATGCTCAAAATTTCCGCCTTTTCATGGAGGCAAGAATGAAGTCGTTTGCTCATGTTTTTAGAAACGTGTTTCAAGATGCTAGGAGTGACTTCTTGTATTCTTTGAGCAATGGCAATTTTCAGATCACCTATTGTTTGTTGGTTACCTTCATAAACTTTGTTTTTTAAATATCCCCACGAAAAAAAGTCAGGGATGCATAGATTAGGGAACAGATGGCCAAGGGTTTCTTGAGACGAGTGGATCGCCAAAAAAATCTTGAAGCAAGCATGCCCATGGTTTCATAACTTGTATGGCAGGTTGCAACTTCTTGTTGGAACCAAGAGTCTCGTTCATTCACTTCTAATAATGCAACAAATTGTTGAATAAGTTCATATAGCGTATCTTTACTCGGTATTGCATCATTTGGATATTTATGTCGCCATATTTCTTTACATCTTTCATATGATTTACATTCAAAATAAGCCTCAAACAGAGCAATTCTCTGAATGCGTGATAAATTCATCTTGCAATGAAGAACAAAATGACGTGGAACTTTATTATCGCACAACTTAAATGCGAAGGAAATCAAACGATAAAAATTAAAGAGTCGATAAAACTATAAGCAGACGATAAAATTTAATAATTAATAAAACATTGGTAATAAATTTTTTTAAAGCACGGGAACTTTTAGTACACTCTGTAGAACATTTCTATATTATGATTCAATTTTAAATTGGTGAAGGCTATTGATATATAAAAACTTACTTGTAATTTTATCCGTACTGTCGTGTGTTTAAGTACTCGTAAACTTATATAAACACAATCTCTATCTGAATTGTCGATATGATTTTGTTAATTCTACGTATTTTGCTTCATTTCTTAATATTTGCGATTTAACATTTAACTGGTGAAGTCCGTCTCTAGCAGAATGTCACCTCGCATTTTACTTAATAAATATAAGAAAGTTATCCGGATACAGCTCCAACTTTTCAAAATTTTTTAATTTCAGCCTATAATAACAGAAATTTCTGAGTTTGCAATTAAGAGTGAGAAGCCGTTGTACCAATTAATTACTACAAAATTAATCAATTTACAACTAAGTATTTAGAGGGAATATAATTAGCAGAATTTCAATTGATTATTTGAACAAGTTTTTAAATGTTTTCAAAATTAAGTATTTAAAGTGTACTAAACAATTTAAGTATTGAAATCTTTTAAAAGTATAAAGAAGATAAAAAAAAAGTCGGTTTTTGTGAAAAACGTGTTAAAAAATTGTGTAAAGTTTCTCCGTGAAGAAACATTCATTTATTTCGCATATTGATTTTCCCCGCACATCTTTATCTCCACATACAATGCAATAGTTGAAAATGTATTGCCAATTAATTATTCTGTACGCATCTCCATTGGTAGAAATAATGTATTCGTGTGAAATGAATTTGCAGATTCACCATCAGATGTTCGGAGGAAACCCGCAAAAACAACCTGTTGAATGGACGGAAACGGACCATCAAATGTCTGACAACGGCAGCCTTATGATGTTTGTGGAAATGCTCCTGCCACGTCACCCGAAACGCCGTAAAAATGTCACACACTCCCCAACGCATGCCAGTCTGGTCGTAAAATTATCCACAGAAAACACCACAGATCAGTCTGAAGAAGCATCACGCGACTGGGTGATCGTTGAATATAAAGAAAACGACACTCAACCCGACAGTGGTTTCATATTCAATGATAAGTCAGTCGACAGCGATGGGAAACATGCACGCAGCCTCACACTGGAGAACGACGCTAAGATTGTCTACGCGGAAAAGTGGGGTATGGTGGCCCTCTGTGTAGCGTGTGGCTCACTGGTGTGCATAATATTCCTCGCACGATTGTGGCAACATCTCCGCACGAGGTCGCGAATTCGTGGCGCTAGATATACCCTGACATCACCAACGCAACCGACAAAAGAAGAATCGATGTCATGTGTCGAAGTCCTCGAAGAGGTTTGCGTCGTAGACACTTTTCTCGGAGAGACTTCCGTCGCTGACAGGGTTCTTAAAGAGACTTGCGCAGAAAAAGTAGAGAACCCAAGTGAAATCGACAAGATGCCATAAGAGAAGTATCCGGAACACGTATTTGCAGTCGCACTGGAACGTGATTTCGTCGTGAAACCAAAGCCATGGGATAGGAAACAGAAGGTGCGCACGAAAAGCGTTCAAGTGCAAACCGAATATGACGAGTTACCGCAAAAGGTTTATTTCTCCCATGAGGTCGAAGTAAAACGGTATTTTGTTGGAGAACCGATTCCCGCATTCGACAAGAACGCCTGGAGAAAAAAATGGAGAAAAAACTTCCTGATTAGGGACATTGAGGACATTCATTCCATTAGAGATAATGGAATGGAATGTAGAAAACCTGAGGAATTTAGAACTAGACTCAACAGTCGGTAGCCAAGCGAGGTTAAAACAAAATGGCGTTCTTAACTTCGAAGGCACAGAAAAGGCTTCTACTTTTGTGAGCAAAAGTTCTCAAAGTCTCGGGAGAAAGCTAGGATGACAAAATGTGCTGGTAACGCCGTTGCTATCGACAACTATTGGCAATCGGTCCAAACTGCAGAGTAGTCACTATAAATACTTCGGTATCAAGCAGGCAGCCCACCTCAGCCTAGGCGGAGCTAATGAAGATCTTGAGCACATGAATTGAAAGTTTATGAACCATCAGAAGGAATGATTTAAACAAATCACCGAAACAAACTGGAGTCAAAAGAACACCCATAAATTTTTGAAACGGACAGAACATAAATCGGACAGTGAAATGGTGGACGAATCGGTGCCCACTATATTTAACGACGCCCAAGCGAGTGCAGTCAGTTTAAAACTTCCACCGTTTTGGAGCAACAAACCGGAAATGTGGTTTTACCAGGTAGAGGCACAGTTCAAAATATGTGGAATCACCCAAGATGAGACCAAGTTCAACTACCTCGTTGCGCAGCTGGAACCTAGATATATGGAAAATATCTGGGACATAATAAAAGAGGATTCCAACATCAAATATACAGCTGCAAAAGAACGTCTGTTGGATATTTTCAACGAAAGCAAAAATAAGAAGAACAAGCACCTTTTAACGGGACTTGAGCTCGGAGACATGCTGCCCAGCCAGTTCCTGAGGAATATGAGATCTCTCGGCGGCGGAAGCGACGTGGTTTCGGACAAAGGTCTTCGAATTTTATGGTTAGACAAGATACCGGTCGGAGTGAAAAGTATACTGATTGTCAGTGACGAATCACTCTCACTGGAGAAACTAGCGACGATGGCGGACAAGAGCATCGAGATTTCCCCAATAGTGTCAGAATTGTCGGCTGTTCAGAAGCACCCAGCTCTAGTCGAAGACCTGATTTCCAAAAGGCTTGCTGCGTTGGAGATGAAAATCGAAGCACTGGAGACGCGAAATTTCAGGAGCCGCAACAGAGGAAACTACAGAGCCAATAGGAATCGTAGTAATTCAGGAAACGTTTCAACCCGAATGGGAAGTGCTGTTTCGACCATCACCGATTTCGAAAGAACTGCTTGCCAGAAAAGTGTATACAGCCATGTCGCTGGAAGGATCCGTCGGAAAGCTTTTCACAGCAGTAGACTAAGAGGCAAATCCTGCTGCGGAGGGTTTGGATGGCCGCAAGTACATATTATTTGTGCAAGACCATACGACAAGAAAACAATTTCTTGTGGACAGTGGGACAGATGTCTCAATGATCGCACCTTACAAGTTCGACACAAAAAAAACTGAGTTCAAACTGTATGCAGCAAACGTGACAGATATCTCTACTTATGGTATAAAAATCCTAACCCTAGATCTGGGCCTTCGTCGCCAGTTTCAATGGTCATTTGTCATAGCAAAAGTGTCAAAAGGCATATTTGCTGCTGATTTTCTAAACAAATTCAAATTGTTGATAGACATTCACAACAAAAAAACTAATTGAAGGTGTAACCGACCTTTCAATCACAGGGGAAGTTACATCCATTCAAGAAAATAGCAATTTATGCGCGGTAAACAAATAAACTAAGTACTTCGAATTGCTACAAGTGACAAAACCCAATTTACTCAGCAAGATTATCAAACATCACATTGTGACAACTGGTCAACCGACTTACTCAAGAGCACGGCAACTGGGAAACTTAAACTGCCCAAGCAAGAATTTGAATTCATGCTGAACAATGACTTCATTCGTCCTTCCAAATCACAGTGGGCTAATCCCTTACATCTGGTGAACAAGAAAGGTGGAACGATTAGACCTTGCGGTGATTACAGAAGGCGAAACGCCCAAACAGTGCCAGACAGATATCCTATTCCCCGAATAGAAGATTTCCATTACATATTACAAGACACCAAGATATTTTCAAAGATTGACCTAGTGAAAGCTTATTTCCAGATTCCAATTGCAGAAGAAGACAAGTGTAAAAAGGCAATAACTACACAATTTGGACTTTCCGAATTCAACGTGATGAGTTTTGGATTGAAGAATACTCCATCCAACTTTCAACGCTTCATCATAGAGGTTCTACGTGGTCTGGATTTTGTGTTCCCATATTTTGACGATGTGTTAGTGGCTTCAACTTCAGAGGAAGAGCACAAGCAACACCTTGCACACGTTTTCGACAGACTTCAAATATGGACTTCGCATTAATATCACCAAATCAGTGATGGGTGTTAACCAAGTGGAATACCTGAGATATCTTATTACAGAAAAAGGTTCATGTCCATTACCAGAAAAAATCCAAGCTATCACAGATTATAAGTTACCAGTAACCATCCATGAGCTTCGTACGTTTCTTGGTATATTAAATTTCTACCGACGATATTTTTAGAATGCTGCAGAAACACAGGCACTGCTTCATGAGATGTTAAAAGGTGCGAAGAAAAAAGATCGCCGGAAAGTTCCATGGACTGAAGAAGCCAACCAGCAATATGAGAAATGCAAGTCTGACCTAGCACATGCTGTCCTGTTAAATTTTCCAAAGTCAGCGTTACCTCTGTCCTTATCCACAGATGCCTCTAATTTTTCAATTGGGTCAGTATTACAACAATTGGAGGATGACAGCTGGAAGCCAATTGATTTCTACTCAAAAAAGCTGAATAAGGCACAAAAAGGCTACTCTACCTATGATCGAGAATTGCTAGATATCTACCTTTCTGTAAAGAATTTCAAACATCTTCTAGAAGGACGAGAATTCACTATCTATACCGATCATAAGCCCATCACTTTTGCTTCTAGGCAAAAGTGACTTCTGCTCGACAACTGCGCCAGCTTCAATACATTTCTGAGTTCTCCACTGACATCCATCATGTAGATGGAAAAGAAAACGCGGTTGCTGATGCTTTGTCGCGGATTAAAGAGCTGGCAGTGGCAGCTATCGACTATCATGCCATAGAAGATGCCGAAGTCAAGTCGGACGATTTCAATCTATACGTTAAACAACTGGAACATATCGAAGACGGCAAGAACGTGTCTGTATTTATATCAGCCATTGGATCAAATACCTACAAACTTCTACAGAATTTGCTTCTTCACCGAGAGAATGCTCGTATCCTGGACATATTGAAGCAACATTTCAAACCTGCTCCAAACATCATTGCGGAGCGCTTTCGTTTCCATCGGCGGAACCAGACAGTTGGGGAATCAGTTTCTCAATATTTAGTGGAACTTAGAAGGTTGGCGTCCACATGAGAGTTCGGTGCGTTTCTCGATGAAGCACCGAGGGATCGTTTCGTCTGTGGACTGTGCAACGAAAATATTCAAAAGAGACTCCTGGCAAAGAAAGCTCTAAAGCTATCGGATGCAGTAGAAACGGCTGTCGCCATAGAAATAACTGAAAGCGACACTGTAAATATGAAGACACTTACACCGGCCGTCAACAAAATCCGTCAGAGCTCATAAGATGTGTCCAAGAAATATCATCAGCAATCAATAAACGCTTCTTCGAATAAACAGTGTAAGAAGTTTTCCAAATGCTATCGATGTGGGGTTGATCATGACCTTGCCAATTGCAAGTACTGCGACCTGTCATGCTTGTGGAAAAAGTGGACATATCTCACCTGTCTGCATGAGCAAACAAAAAGGCTCATCTTCAAAAAAGGTAGAAAGGGTTGAATATGACTACGAGGCTTCCCTTTATGTCGTGAACTCCATAAATCAAGTTTCAGGCAAGAAAAAAATACATTGTTAATGTTATTGCTAATCGCAAACAGTTAGACATGGAACTGGACACTGCAGCTGATGTTTCCATATTATCTGAAGTGTGGGTGACAAAATATTTACCCGGAACTGAAATTGTGCCAACCAGATTGAAAGACTACAACGAAAATGAAATACCAGAGGTTGGAGAATTCTTTGTTAAAGTGCAGTGCAACAACCAAAGTCATTCGTTACTACTAATTATTGTAAAAGGTAATCCACCTGCTCTCTTTGGAAAGAATTGACTATCAGTAGGGCAACTTTTTGCAACAAATACAACTTTTTTTCACACATTCTACGCTGCACGTAAAGTGCTAAAACCAAAATTCCTCCTGCATGGGGTGCATTGTAAGTGAGTTATAATCGCAACATAAATGCGACTTTTTCCATAAATGCATCTTTTTCTATAAATGCAACCACCTGCAACTTTTTAAAATTTAGTTCAAAATTAAATAGGCAACTATTTAATTTTGCAAATTTTGCTCAAAATAAAATAGGCCACTATCTAATAACTATTTTGCAGGGTGATATTTCAGAATATACTCGTATATATACATAAAACAATGCAGATGATTGGAAAGCAAAACTTCGTTCACCCACAGCTGCCAAAACGTTTGCTGAAAATCAGAAACAGCTACGAACGTTTGATTCGTCTCGTAGAAAAATCGGAATCGAAAGCGTACAACATCTAGACAGCGAATGAAGATATCAAATCGAAGGATTTTATGGAAGTTCCTTAAAGCGTATCTGAAAAAACGATTGGAAACAAATAACGACCTGACGGTTATTGTTACACTTTCCCGAGACGATATTCCTCTAAGTGATTATTTGCTACTGCAACAAAGCAGGCAACATCAGTCTCTGTTGAGTGCAATTTTTCAATGTTAAAGAGATAACTGGCCAAGGATCAGCCATTCTCTACGATGTTAATGTTCTTCAGTATTTAATTATGTATAAAAATACTTTTTATGCCACTAAAATTGTCAATAAATTCTGATTTTTCTTCTTCTTTTTTACGACTAATTTATTTTAGATTTTAGTGTATAAAAAATAAATGCAACTTTATTCCCATAAATGTAACTTTAGGGAAAGTGCAACTTTTTCCATTTTTACTGCAACAAAAAAGTTGCCCTAATGATGATAAACATAAGGGCGTCCACTATTTGCCTCACAGGCCAGTAATAAAAGAAAATAGTACACCACAAATGTTTATCACGCGACACGTGGATGACCATCTTTTCCAGGAATCAGTTCCTTAACTCGAACCAAGAACCAAAGAGTTCTTTTCTTGTTTTCATTCTCCAGAAGAACTACATCACCTTGAGTCAGAGGCTTGTTTTTCCTAAGGCGAGTGCTTTGCTGGCGTAACTGTCCTAAGTATTTGTTAGTGGTTATATTATAAGGTTGCGTGTAGTTTCACTTTCACTCAGCTAACACAATAAAACGATAAAGCCTGATAAAACAAATCCTTATATTTATTAAGCATTTCAGAGTCAGCAGTTAAGCCTATCATTAGCACACTAGCGGCGGCAAGGCAAGCCAAGAAGTAACAACAACCAACGCTGTTGCCAAGTATTGTCAGTTGAATAATTACATTTTATATTTTCTTATCTTGCCACAACATTACTCCATTACCAGTAACTAAGTTACGAAGTATAGGAAGCATGCAACAGAAAATACCCAGTAACATTAATGCACATTATAACCATAACAAGAACTCATTGCCTATAACAATAGATTTTCTACCTAAGCAACCTATGTATGAATTAGAATCATAACAACACATATTTTAAAGTTAGGTGCTTGGTAACACACAACAAATAAGATCATAGTATATTTTTCAGAGTGTTATATCTAGTTTGATCTTTTGCAATTTATATACAATTCAAATTCAGCACTTCTGCTTACATTGTGATTACTTGTACCTACCACAAGACCAACACAAGTGATAAGCAAATTGAAATTAATAATGCAAATGCCATTATATTAATATGCTACTGTATACACAATTACACACTATAATAGTTGTTCAAAAATAAGTAACACATGAATTCAAGGGTTATTAAAACAAGAAAAATTACACAAAAGTAAACAAATACAAAACACTATAATAGTAATAAACATTAGATAAGAAAACAAACACATTCAATACAATATACCAAATATTCCAGCAATATAGTTTAATATTACAATGGATTCAGATTTAAGTTTGGAATCTAACTGGAAGTTTTATTTTTATACCACAACGAGAGTTTGTTGGGGGTTTAATTTTATCAGTTGTTTCTGGCAAAGGCTGATCAGCAATATTATCAAATGGTAAATCACCAGACACAACTGGCATGTCATTTTTAATAAGATACGCAGGTTTGAGCCTATCAATGGAAATTTTGACATCTTTACCTTTAATTTGCACTGAAAAATATTTATCATGCCTTTCCATAACACAAAAGGGGCCATCGTATGCTGGCTCCAGTGGTTTTTTCACTCGATCCACTCTCACAAAAACATGGGAACAGGATGTTAAATCCTTATGTACAAATATTTTGTGTTGTGTATGTTGAGTCTTTATTGGCTTTAACATAGCCATATGCTGTTGTAACTTATATGCAAAGTTGTCAGGTTCTATATTAATACTAGGGTTGTCAAAAAACTCACCCGGTAGCCTGATATTAGCGCCATATATCATTTGGGCTATCGACTGATTGGAATCTTCACGAATAGCTGCTCTACACCCTAACAGAACAGTAGGAAGTACATCAGTCCATTTAATATTATTGTGTGCTTTTATAGCTGTCTTTAGGGTACGATGAAAACGTTCAATCTTTCCATTGCATTGAGGATGGTACGGTGTGGTATGCAGTATTTTAGCACCACAAATTGTAGCCAAGCTTTTAAAGACTTGCGAAGTAAACTGTCTACCTTGATCAGTAATTATAGTATGAGGTGTTCCAAATCTGCACACCCAGTTTTCATAGAAAGCTCGACTCACTGACTCAGCTGTGATATTCTCAAGTGGAATTGCTTCCATCCAACCTGAGAATCTATCTATGCCTGTCAGGCAATAAACCTTGCCGTTAGAGGGTGGCAAGGGTCCAATGAGGTCAATATTTACAACACCAAAACGAGCATAAGGTTCTAAGAATTCACCAAACTTTGATTTGGTATGTCTGGTTACGTTAACCTTTTGACAGTTCACACAGGTTCGTGCTCACTCACTTGTTTGCTTCTTCATTTCTGGCCATATAAACGTGGCAGTCATCTGCTTGACAGTGGATCGAATGCCAGGATGGGATAAACCATGTATTTGTTCAAAAATTTTCTTCCCAAAAGGTTGTGGTATGTAAGGCCTTATATTATTCTGTGATGTATCACACCATAAAGGTTTTCCTGATGTCAGTACATATTGCTTGAAATTGAGTTAGTTGTTACTATTGATTAGTTCTTTCAATTCTTGATCATCATGTTGTTCTGTTGCCAGTTGATCAAAATCAATTACAGATATCTCCTCAATTCTGGAGAGAGCATCTGCAACAATATTGTCTGTCCCACTAATATGATTTATGTTTGTTGAAAATTGAGATATATATTGCAATTGTCGCAGCTGTCTTGGCAAGGCTTTCTCATTTTTTTGCTTAAATGCATAAATTAAAGGCTTATGATCTGTAAAAATTTGGAATTCTCGTCCTTCAAGCATGTACTTAAATTGCTTTACACACAAGTAAAAATCCCTAACAATTCACGGTCATAAGTACTATATCTTATCTGTGTTTCATTTAACTTTTTGGACTATTGGTGCCCAGTGTCCTTCTTCATACTGTTGTAACACAGACCCTATTGCCCAATCTTGAGGCATCAGTGCACAAAGATAATGGACATTCAGGTTTAGGAAAACAGAGTAGAATTTGCCAAATCCACCTTACACTTCTCAAATTGTGTTATTGCTTCTTCAGTCCATGGGACCTTCCTTCCATCTTTTTTCTTGGCACCCTTCAGCATTTCATGTAAAATGGCTTGAGTTTGTGCAGCGTTTTTTAAATATCTACGAAAAAAATTGATCATACCTAAAAAGGTTCTCAGGTCATGAAGTGTGGACGGCAACTTATAGTCCAAAATTGCTTGAACTTTGACTGGCAGAGGACGCGAACCAGCAGGGGTAATAAGATGTCCTAGGAACTCTATTTCTTGCACTCCAAAAACTGATTTTGAGATGTTAATACAAAGGCCATATTTATCAAGCTTGTCAAACACTTCTCTGAGATGGGTCTTATGTTCCTCTTCAGAGGAGGAGGCAATTAAGACATCATCCCAAATATGGAAACACAAAAGGCAAACCTTGAAACACTTCATTCACAAAACGTTGGAATGTAGAAGGGGCATTGCAAAGTCCAAAACTCATAACATTGAATTCATACAATCCAAATGGAGTGATTACAGCAGTCTTGGGTTTATCCTCTTCGGCAATTGGGATTTGGTAATATGCTTTCAAAAGGTCAAGTTTGGAAAAAATTTTCTTTCCACTTAAAATTAAATGAAAATCCTCAATTCTAGGAATTGGATACCTATCTGGAATTGTCTGCTCGTTTAGGCGTCTGTAATCACCGCAAGGTCTTAAAGTTCCATCTTTTTTAGTCACTAAATGCAGTGGACTGGCCCACTGTGACTTAGATGGCTTAATGATGTCATTTTCAAGCATGAATTGAAACTCTTGCTTAGCCATATTCAGTTTCTTTGCGTCAAGCTGCCTTGCACGGGAGTATACAGGCTGTCCTTTAGTGGAAATATAATGTAACACGTTATGTTTAACTATTTTGTTTCACAGGTTTGGTTTAGTAATATTTGGATATAACGATAACAAATTTAAGTACTTGCAGGATTTATTTAAGGTGCTAATGTTGTCTTGATCTTGAATGGCTGCAATTTGCCCACATGTGGAAAGGTTTGTTATTCCATCAATCAGCTTGTGGTTATATTATAAGGTTGCGTGTAGTTTCACTTTCACTCAGCTAACACAATAAAACGATAAAGCCTGATAAAACAAATCCTTATAGTTATTAAGCATTTCAGAGTCAGCAGTTAAGCCTATCATTAGCACACTAGCGGCGGCAAGGCAAGCCAAGAAGTGACAACAACCAACGCTGTTGCCAACTATTGTCAGTTGAATAATTACATTTTATATTTTCTTATCTTGCCACAACATATTCAATACGAAAACGTTGTCGTAGAACATCCCCCAATTTTTGTCGATATCGTGACCGTTTATTTAACTCGCTATGATCTATGGCATCAATATAAGGGACATTTGATGATCCCAACTCTTGGAGGAATGTAGAGGGTGACAAGGGTACTATATCATCAACGTCTTCCGTATCGTACGTTAAGGGTCTTGCATTGATTATTTGCTCACAGTCGTAAAGTGTTAAGTTCTTCGTAAGATAAAGAAGCTCTGCCTAGAACGTTATTTAACATTCGCTTAACCATTTGAATTAATCTCTCCCATCATCCGCCCCACCATGCGGCGGAAGGGGGATAGAATCTCCATCGTATTTACTGGACAGCGACTTTAGCAGAAATACCATTCCAATCAACACTGGATACGGCTTTGTTTGTACCCACAAAATTTGTTCCATTGTCTGAATAGATTACGGATTGTCTTCCCCTTCTAGCTATCAAGAGTCGAAGGGTCTGCAAAAAGGCCTCAGTCGACAATGATGTCACACACTCCAAATGTACTGCACGGTACACAGCACATGTCTAAAGTACAATCCATGCCCTTTTACCCCCCTTAAGATAAAGAGGGTCGGCTAGATCAATCCTTATTATTTGAAATATAGCTGCATCTTTCACTCGATCCTCGGGTAATGATACAGGAATCGTTTACATCGAACACAACGAATAATTACAGAATGTATGGTTTTTCTAGCCTTTAATATCCAATAATCCTTTCCCAATTTTGTCATTGATAGAGATACACCTGCGTGTATAAATTCCCTGTGTTTCCAAGAAATTAATGAATTAACAATAGGGTGACCTGAAGGCAAAATAATTGGGTATCTAAAGTTATCTACATCATGTCGATAAGCAACCATAGATTTTACTCGTAAAATACCATATTCATCGATAACTGGTCTCAACCCGCGTATTCTATGATCAGAGTGACCATCGAAAACTTCTCTGTGAATTAAAACCATAAGAGTTCGTTCAGCCTTTTCAATTTCCGAATATGAAAGATCACACGTTTTAACAATACTAATTTTCTTAGAATTGTTGATAAAACGAAGAATCCATCAAATCATACGTACAATTTTTAAATTTGAAAAAAAATACCTGTAGTACCAATCAGAGTTCTCGAGAGTTTTAATTAGAGCCGTTATAATTGTTTTTCGTCTCTCAGAATTAATCAAATCCTCATTTGGGTTTTCCTCTAAATTTGGCCAATTTTCCTTACCTTCATACAATTACTCAGGTCCCTCCCACCAATGCCTATGAACCAATTGCGCGGCAGAACATCCTCTAGAAGCAACATCAGCAGGATTTATTGCTCCTGGGACGTGATGCCACTGCGTGGGAGAAGTCACGAATCTTATTTCTTTCACGCGGTTATGTACAAAAATGACCCAATTTTGGTTATTGCGTATCCAACACAATGCGTTGTATGAATCAGTCCAGCAATAAATACTGAAATGAGCCAGATCCAAATCCTTCAAAACAGATGACAAAAGTCTAGCCCCAATACAACAAGCAAGAAGTTGAAGACGAGGAATCGTCATAAGTTTCAATGGAGCTACTCTACTTCTTGCATGTATCAAGTTAACAAAATTACTGTCATTGTGTTCAATCTGTATATAGACACATGCAGCATATGCCACTTGGCTTGCGTCACAAAAGAGGTGCAAGCTAATACAATCACTAGCTGATCGAAGATTAAACTATCTGAGGACCAGCACTGCGGAAAGCAAATGAAGTTTATACCAGGATTCAAACTTTTTCAAAAGGTTATCTGGAAATACATCATCTCACTTAGGTTTTAGATTCCAGGTTTCCTGAAAAATCAGTTTAGGTATGAGCATTACAGGCGCTGTAAAGCCTATTGTATCAAAAACCTGATGGGCCATAGCCAAAACTAGTTTATTCGCAACTAATTCACCTGGATTAATTATTCCATCTAATTTGCTTGATAATGTATCACTTTCCGTATTCCATAAAAACCCTAAAACAGGACAGTTTTGTTTTCATGGGAGACTTCCTCGACCATTTGGTTTGGCAAATTGGATTGCCATCCTCGTAAATTGAAGTGACCCGAAGACATTATCATTTGAGATTTAATTATAAATTCTTCAATTTCTTCGACAGTATTTAAACTTGTTACACAATTGTCCACGTAAAATGATTTCAGGAAAATCTCAGCCGTTTCACTTAAATTCTTAGGCACATGTCTTAAATGAAACCTCAGGGTTGCAGCCAATAAAAATTGACTCGACGTAATCCTAAACACTATCCTTCGATGTCGGTAAATTTTAATTTCCTCCAACTCATCATTGCTGCACCACAGAAACATAAAAAAAATCTCTGTCCTTGTCTCTGATAGAAATTGGTAGAAAAGCCTTTTCTATATCCGCTATTAAACCTACATAATGTTTACGAAATCGGTTGAGGACAGACGGTATAATTTCGATTAGATTTGGATCGGTAGCTAAACAATCATTTAAAGATGGGGATCCTGTCACATGTGCTGACGCGTTAAACACTTTTTCATTATTTTGTTTCTTAACAAAGGAATAGAAACACAATCTTTAAATTATACCCAACTTTTAGATGGAAGAAGTGCTTTGTTAAGAATAATTTTTGATAGGTCTTTCCCCATTTTTAGAGGTACTAGAGCAATTTGAAATTTGTATCAAATAGGAAAAATCTCTATTTTCGCTGATCCCAGAGAATGATCAGTAACGGATATAAAACTTTTTTCTGACTTTTTCTAAAAGACCTTTTATTGAAGAATGTAACGATATAAAAATTTTTAATTTGTGTCAATAACTTATTGAAATATAGGGTCTCAACGGGGACCAAATAGCAGAAAAATCTGAAAAAATTACATTTTTGCAAAATATCGACTTTTGCAATTACGGTAAATCAGTTTTTTCTGCTATTTGGCCCCCGTTGGGAGGCAGAAGATATGTACTGATCTAAACAATTTTTTTTTACTGTTAATATATTGAATGTATTAGCTTGGGAAGGCAAAAATATCAATAAATCGGAATGAAATTTTTTGCTGTTACCCTACTGTCTATACCAGCAAACTCATTGTTCGGGTTTTTTCCCACGTACCTCGCGCCAAACCCAAGTCGAGGAGCCCCCCCCCCCCCATGAAGGTTTTGCTATCATGTTCCCCTTAAGCCCCGTCCACACCGGAGAAGCCGAGCTAAACATGGATGATTGATTAATCCCGGAGACAGGTTTGATTGACAGCTCGTTCAGTGTAGACGGTGAATTGAACAGTTTGAGCACGAGCAATCCGCTTCTTGTCGGTACATCAAAGGAAAGCAAGTGTTTGTGCTCGCTCTATTTGGACGGCGTTTTTTTGTTTCACTTGCTCGACGTTCAATCAATCACCAGGGCCATCGTTAAGAAACGGGTCGGGGATCGGAACATAGAAATAATTTATTTTTCTTCGGATTTTAAAATGATGCTTTTATTTAAGTAGTCTATTTGTTTTGCTACATCGTTGACGATTAAAACTTAGTTGTGAAAAAGTAATCTGCCCCAAACTAATGTCAAAATTGATGTGTCCATCCATGTGTATTTAGATGAAATAGTGGTCATGGGGAACGTTGCACGTCTAGATCTCTGCTGTCATAAAATGAAGTGTCCGACCTCCACTACACAATGTCCTGACGAATCTATGGCACTTACAATAATAAAATTCAAAGTTTTTGCAATTTGCGTGTCCAGCCCGAATTTTAAAATTCAATCTAGAACATTTTTTAATTAATTTATTGGAATTTAATTATTTATGTTTTCTTTGGAATGACAACTGCATAAAGAGTTGGCAGATTCTAAATTTATTTTTTTCCGCTTCCGTTTTCATTTTGCGGAGAAAGATTCGTCAGCAGACTAAAAAAACAAATAAAGTTTTAACTTTAGTTATGTAGTTCTTTTTCTATCTCCTACATCGTTAAAGATAGAGTAAAGTTTTCAACGGTTTTGAAATCTGCGGAAAATTTCCCATTATATCTATACCTAAAAACATGATTTTCGATAAATAAATAATTTTTAAATTGAAACTCATATTTTTTCCAATACGAACACCACTTTCTGTGGAGAAGGACTTCGTTTGATTCGAGATATTACATATTTAATTTCCTACCCTCAAACCATTTCACAGCGAAGAAAAGCAAAACAAATAAAAAAAAAACATTCTGACTGGCATTATTTAGTACTTTTTTTTTTGTAAAATCGGGATCGTTAAAGATAGATTGAAAAGTTCAAGAGATTTGAAAACTGTGGAAAATCTCTAATCTAAACCCCTAAATCTCTATACGCCGATTGGATCTCTTCGCAATTCGAATTTGGTCGAATTTGACAATGACGAGGTCATTACGGCGTTGCCCGTGGTGTTTGTTTGCGAAGCAAACCATAGTTCATAATATTCATAATTTGGTTTGGGAAGCAAATCAAATTGGAATTAGAAGGGAATCCATTCCAATAGGCTACGAATTTCCATTTGGTTTGTTAGGCAAACCAACGCCATGATTGCTGTTATACAATTGGCTTCGCAAACCAAATGGGAATTAGTAGCAATCACCACGCAGTGGCTAGTTTAATATAAATAAGAGGTATATATTTAAAATGTATTTAAACTTTTTTGCAATTGAAGGAAATTTAAAATTGTCACACTGCAATATTAATATGTTTTGCCGAAAAATGCCGAATTGAAAGAAACATTCAATATGATGTACGAGGGTTGTCCCAAAAGTATCCGACCTGACGTATAGATGGCGGTTGTTGTTTGAAAAGAATGACTATGGTAGAAAGTTCCATCCTTGTAAAACCTGAGTTTGAAGTTGGCTACGCTACGTTGTTTAGTATTTGTTTGACAGTCATCAATAATGAACGCTCTCAGTCCATTTGCAAACATCGAAAAAATTGGTCACAGTTATGCGATACAATACTTCTATTTGAAAGGCCTTAGTCCAACCAATATCAAAGCCAGATACTACTCAGGAGAGGACTGCTCCTTCGTTTACAACAGTAAAATATTGGATGTCAGAGTTTAAGGTATACGTATACGTTTATTTATCGATTTTCAGTCAAATAACTGATTTTTTTATTTTGATGCAGAAATATAGTTTGAACTTTTAGCTTTCTAAATCACTTTGAATTTTGTCTCTAGGTCAATTAGAACGCCAGTTATGACGTTTTTAGAAATGCATGTCAGCTATATTTTAAACCGGAAGTTGCCTTCTGCATACCGGAAATTCTTTCTCGATTTCGAAACTTGTCAAAAAAACACCTATAAATATTTTTTTAATGCTTCAAAATATGCCAAAACATTTATTTTAGCATTTTGAGATATTTTAAAATTAATATTTTTAAATTAAAGCGTCTGGCAATGATTTTATTTGTGTTTTAAGTAAGCCAAAAGTGGCTTCATGTTGTGTATTTACATTTGAATTTTGTTTTGCGCGTATGCTTTTCGTTCTTGAAATCTTGCATTTAAAACAGATTCTTATTTTATTCTACCTACTTTTTAATCAACTTTGGTAGTTTGTCAGCTTATTTACAAACTATGGGGAAAACTCCAGCTCGTAAACGCAAGAGACACTTTCATGGAAATCGCTTTTCGAAAGCGACTCAGTTGCCCACGGCAAGTGAAAAGAAACTTGAATTGTTTCCAAATGCATCTGTAAAAGCCTGTGCAGAACTATCAGGAAACAGGATATGTGATTCTGAGATATTGGCGGACGTTTTTTCTACAGTTTGCTGCCCTTCTTGTTTGAATGCTGGACTGTTGTTGAAGGAAGATAGCAGATTTGGTTTGTGCTCACATTTTTCCCTTCAATGTCAAAATTGTGCATTTGTAAAAGGGTTTTCTTCTTCTAAAAAAATAGGACACTTGCCAGAAATTAATACTCGTTTGGTTTACGCGTTGCGACAACTTGGAAAAGGTATGAATGGCGCTGAAAAACTTTGTTCTACGTTAAATCTGCCACCTCCACCAAGCAGAAACTCTTATACGGCTCACGAAAAGAAGCTTTTAGATGCAGTTCAAGAAGTCTCCCAAGCCTCGATGATAAATGCCGCAGAAGAAGTGAAGTTGTTAAAAGGGAATGCTTCTCATCAAACACAGGAATGCGGTGTATCTGTTGACGGCACTTGGCAGCGCAGGGGCTATTCTTCGCTGAATGGTTGCGTCTCGGCAATAAGCATCGACACCGGGAAAGTTTTAGATGTTGCAGTGCTGTCTGCATATTGTCCAACTTGCAAAAAACTTCAAAAACTCCCCAAAAAGGAAGAATATGAACAAAAAAAGGCAGATCATGTTTGCCAGTGTAATTATGTAGGATCTGCACATCACATGGAGACTGTCGGTGCATCTCAAATATTCAAAAGGTCAGAAATTTCACGAGGCCTTAAATATATACACTATTATGGTGATGGGGATTCGAAAGGTTTCACTGAAGTCAAAGACACGTATGGCAAGGACAGTGTCACCAAACTTGAATGCATTGGTCACATACAAAAAAGAGTGGGCACACACCTTCGACAACTGAAAAAGAAAACTAAAGGACTTTCTGGAAAGGGAAAACTGACCAATACTTTTATCGACCGTCTTCAGAATTACTACGGCATAGCTGTTCGTGACAATGTGGGGAACATAGATAAGATGCAACAAAGTGTTATTGCTGTACTCTTTCACTGTGCATCAACTACAGCGAATCCTATGCATGGACAGTGTCCGACTGGGGAAAAAAGCTGGTGTTTTCATCAAAGAGCTATTGCTCAAAGTAAAACTCCAGAGCAAAAGTACACAGGCCTCCCCAAATACATATTAGCTGCTGTGAAACCTGTATACATGAAGCTTTGTTCTCGTGAATTGCTCAGCAAATGTCTTCATGGAAAGACACAAAACGCCAATGAATGTTTTAACGCTTCCATATGGCAGAGGGTATCTAAAAATGTGTTTGCGGTGTTGAAAACAGTACGTTTAGGTGCATTTGACGCTGTAATCCAATTTAATGATGGGTATCGTGGTTGCCTCAAAGTGCTAGAACAACTTGGGTTTGAAAGTTTGGGACGATACACTGAGGAACGTTACAATTACTTAGACAAACTCCGCGTGAACGAATCTGTACGACACTCTACCCCTATGGCAAAACGGCGAAGAAAAATTCTGAAAGCTACCAGAAAGAAAAAATCTACACAATCTGAAAAGACAGAAGGTGTCTCTTACCAATCAGGTGGATTTTAACTGGGTATTAATCCTTTTTTTAAAGGAATTCTGTGATTATATTACATTTTTGGCTTTTTCTCAAAACCACTATTTTCAAATATGTTACTTTCCATTTTACACAATATATCCAAAAGTTTACATTCAATTGCTTAGAAACTTTCTGTGTATGTTCGTAACTAACAAATGTAAGTGTTGAACTATTATTATGAAATTAGATTGGTAATTTAAGATTTTCTGGGATTTTAAAGTATGAAATTGACAGGTTTTTTTAATTTTTTGAACAATTGTGTGGGAATTATGAAACACGTAGGCACATATCTTCACCAAATTTAAAGATAATGCTTAGATAATCTTCCAAGTCTAGCAATACTGTCCTTCAAGTGTTTTTAAGTGTCATTTTTTGGAAAATAGTATTTTGTTTTTGTAATTTCACGTTAAGCGTGACTATCACTTTTTGAGTTTTTTTTGACAGTTTTATGCCATTAATTCAAAATATTAAGAAAAATTTTGTCTTCTGTTGTGTTACACTGTTGTTATAACTTATAATGAAATGAAAAACACAAAAAAAATTGGGAAAATATAATTATTTTGAAAATTTGTCTCCGAACGTATACGTATACCTTAAACGAGGCCGTACGAGCTGGCGAGAACATCGCACTGGTCGACCCAATGAGGTGACCACGCCAGAAATGGTGAAGAAAATCCATAAAATGGTATTGGATGACCGTCAACTGAATGTGCGCGATCTAGCAGATATGGTAGGCATTTCTAAAAGTGCTGTACATCGAATATTGACAGAAAATTTGGACATGAGAACGCTGTGCGCAAGATGGGTGCCGCGATTACCCACAAAGGAACAAAAAGAGTGTCGTGAGGTTGTTTCAATCGTGTGTTTGGCGAAGTTTCACAGCAATAACACCGGATTTTTGCGTCGATTCATAACCATGGATGTAACATGGGTCCATCATTTCACATCTGAGATGAAGGAACAATCAAAACAATGGATTGAAAGGAGAGAATTTGCATCAAAGAAGGCAAAGACAGTTCCATCTGCAAACAAGGTCATGGCGTCAGTTTTTTGGGATGCTCGTTTGATAATTTTCATTGATTGTCTTCAGAAAGGCTAAATAATCAACGGTGAGTATTGTGCAAACTTATTGCAGCGTTTGAGTGACTAAATCAAGAAAAAACGGCCGCATTTAGCGAATGAGAAATTTTTGTTTCATCAAGACAATGCACCAGCTCACACATCCGTTATCACGATGGACAAAATCAATGAATTAAAGTTCGAATTACTTCCTCATGGGCCTTTCACCAGATTTAGCCTCCTTAGATAAATTTGTGTTTCCAAACTTGAAAAAATGGCTAGGTGGTTAAAGATTTGCTAACAACGAAGAGGTGGAGTCTACAGTCGATGGCTATTTTAAGGAGTTTGACGATTCTCACTATAAACAGGGTATCGAAGTTTTTGGATATCGCTGTGAAAAGTGTATAGAGCTAAAAGGAAACTAAGTAGAGAAATAGAGATAATTTTGCCCAAGTATTTTGTGTTTTCTTTGTTAGGTCGGGTACTTCTGGGACTACCATTTTGCAAGTACGTATGTATGCATATATATATATATATATACATATATATACATATACATTAGGGTGGAGCGAAAAACCCGAATTTCGGAAATTGAAAACGCCTCACAAAAATGAATATTCGAGAGTTTAAAATTCCCAAGTTAAACTTCGAAGCAGACGATTACATAAATCTAATTGAATGGCAATCAGATTCCGTTACAGAGCCACCACTTACAGTATATCTTTCTGATGATCAACTCAAGTCTATAATTCTAGACGTTCCAACCAATACTAACATGTTTAACTTTCCATGCCATTCACAAGCAGTAGAACGTTGCGTTAAATTAGTAACTGAAACATATAGTACAGTATGTGGTACAGAGGCACGAGATGGATTTATTCGGTCAAGAATTGCTTCTAGACTTGCTTTATCCAGATTTGAAACCAAAAGCCAATATCGACCACTTTTAAGCTAAACCACTTGCCAGTAACTTCAACTTAATTTTTTAGGGTAAGCTAGCAACTTAAACTGAAATTTTTAAGGCTCGATATGCAGCCACCTCCTCGTGCTGAGTTCTGGGTTGTTTTCATAATGCAAAAAACAGCGAAGAGCTGCAAGGGGAAGCGCTCGTGTAAAAGCGTGGTCACAATGATGAGTCTGTTAAGAGAAGTGGAGACGCGCGTGATAGCGATCTAAAAAAAGTGGAAATTTTTTATTTTCCGGTATAATGTTATGTGTAAAACTTTTTTTTACACGCAGGGAAGTTCATTCCCCCCACCCATGGCCTTAAATAGGATGTATTAAATTTTTTAAATGCGTTATTATTATTTTTGTGAAAAAATTGGCAAAATTTCGAAATTTAAAAGTGATTTTGGCACTTGAAGATATTAATTGATTTAGCTCATATTTTGTATTATTTATAAGCATGGTAGTCCCCAACTATTACCACCATAGGAGTTTTCAATTTACGAAATTCGTGTTTTTCGCTCCACCTTTGTTAATTCGCGTAACCGTAATTATAAATCACAACTTCAGTATATTTGAAAGAACAACATCTACATTAATTTTCTAACGACTACTACATAAGAGTGTTGCCATGCAGAGACAACTAAGTTATTTTATTTAATCTCGTACCGGCGTGCAACATCCTCCCCGCCCTGGTCGACCTCCAGGGGAATGACCAGCTGCACGGGCCGGGAAATTGTCCGTCCATTTACTCGCAGTTTGCATGTACGGGCTTTGCTGTCACGGCCTAAGATTACTGACTCGACGCGTGCTTTCCTCCAGGTGTGCCGAGGTCTAACGTCCTCTTGCAACAAGACCACATCTCCGACCCGGATTTCAGTTCCTTTAGGTGGGTTCTTCACATGGTGAAATGTTCTCAAGTCCATCAAATACTCTCTCTGCCATCTTTTCCAAAATGAGTCCATTAAATGTTGACGACTTCTCCATATACGTGTTAAATCAGAGTCTCAACTCGATGGGCCATAAGGGATAGTTGTGAGTCGTTTTCCTATTAGAAAGTGAGAGGGTGTCAGTGCTTCGTCCTTATCGTCTGCAATACCATATTCATGGACAATTGGTCTGCTGTTCACGGCGGCTTCGATATCGCATAGAACCGTGACCAGACCGGTAGTGTCTAAGCAAGTGTGACGCTGCTATCGTCACAGTTTGAATCGTTAAATCTTAAACCTAATCTTTACCAAGTACATTCACCCTTTGAGTACGTGACCACACTAAGAAAGGCAAGCATATCACCCATACATTAGATTAACCCTTTAATTGTTTACTCCAGCTTGTACATGTGGTCATGAGTTCTTACCCTTGGACCTTCGAAAGGTTCTATCAGAGCGTGACTGTTAATTAAGCATCACAATACCTCATAATCAGATTAGGGATCACGAGTTAGTACTTTCTAGAACATTCTTTTCGGGTCTTATAAAACTACAGGGCGCCACGAGCAAAACAAGGAGAAATTGGAAGATATCCTAATTGCTTCCATCAGCCACCACTACAGCAAGTCAATATGAGTTTAAAAGAGTTCCGTTTGGATTATGTAATTCTCCATCTGTATTTCAAAAGTTTATTCAGTCTATTTTTAAGGAACTTCTAGCTGATGGAACAGTAATTATTTACATGGATGATATCATCATTCCTTTCAAAAACGAAATTGAAGGGGTTGCAAAACTCAAAAAAGTTTTCAAAGTCGCTTCGGACTACGGACTTGAATTTAATTTTAAAAAATGCAATTTCCTGCAACGAAAAATAACTTTTCTAGGACACATACTAGAAAAAGGTACAATACGTCCCTCTGAAGCCAAACAAAAGCGGTACTGAATTTTCCTGAGCCCAAAACGATTAAACATGTCCAATCCTTTTTAGGGCTAAGTTCATATTTTCGAAAATTCATCACAGATTTTGCAATAATAGCCAGAGCTCTTAGTGACCTTTTACGGGACAAAGTGCCATTTCACTTTGATCACGAGCAGAAACGGGCTTTCCTTGCTTTGAAGCAAGCCCTGTCATCAGAGCCCATACTTAAACTTTACGAACAAAGAGCACCATTACAACTGCATTGCGATGCAAGCTCGAAAGGCTTTGGGGCTATACTTTTACAAATGGATTCGGATAAAAATTTTCATCCAATACACTATATGAGTCGTAAAACTTCCCCCCAAGAGGAAAAAAATTCAAGTTACGAATTAGAAGTTTTAGCGATAGTCGAAGCCCTTAAAAAGTTCCGACATTATTTAGTAGGAACAAAATTTCAAATTTTTACTGATTGTCAGGCGTTTCAAAAAACAATGTCTAAAAAGGATATCCCCCCGAAAATAGCGAGATGGGTCCTTTTCTTAGCAGATTTTGACAACGAAATACTCCATAGACCAGCTAAACAAATGTGTCACGTCGATGCCCTAAGTCGTTACCCAGTTTTGGTAATACAACATGATGAGCTAACACAAAAAATCAAAGATGCACAAACAAAAGACGAGTTTACACAAAGTATCAAACAACTGCTTAAACAGTCTTCAATTTCAGAGTACACATTAAAACATGATGTGCTGTATAAAATGGTCAATGACCAAGAATTTTTAGTAGTTCCACAAGACATGCAGAAACACTTTGTTCAGCTTGAACACTCAAAATTCCATTTTGGTTTAAACAAAACTGAAAATTTGGTGAAACAACAATTCTTTTTTCCCAACATAAGGAAAGTGGTTGAGACTGTCATTTCCAATTGTGTGCAATGCATACTATCATCTAAAAAATCAGGCAAACAAGAAGGGTTACTACATCCTATCCCAAAGGAGATGTACCACTTGAAACTTATCACATTGATTTTCTAGAACCACTGCCATCAACACATAAAAAACTACAAATGCATATTCACTGTCGTTGATGCCTTTACTAAATTTCTTTGGATATATCCGGTTAAATCTACTTCATCACCTGACGCGTTAGAAAAAGTAAGACAACAGCAAGACACATTTGGGAACCCATCGAGAATTATTTCTGATAAAGGCTCAGCTTTTACATCAGCAGATTTTCAAAAATTTTGCCAAGAAGAAAATATCACACACATTCCAATAACAATAGGTGCATTTAGAGGTAATGGACAGGTGGAAAAGCTTCATGCGCCAATAATCTCAGTTTTAACGAAACTTTCAATTGAAGACCCCACCAAATGGTTCAAGCACATATCCGCAGTGCAACGAGTCATCAACAGTACGATATCAGCATCAACCAAATACACCCGATTTGAACTTTTGACGGGAATTAAAATGAAAAACAAGGATGACATTAAAATTAAGGAGGCACTTCAAGATGAATACATACAGATATCGCTACAAAATGTTCAACAACTACGTGAGGAAGCTAAGGCTAATATTTTGAAATTGCAGCAACAAAGTAAACTACAATACGACAAGCGACGAAAACCAGCACAAACATATTGTGTAGGTGACAAAGTTGCTATCAAGCGAACCCAATTTGGAGTCGGACTAAAGCCTCGACCACGATTCTTCGGACCATACCAAGTGGTGAAAGTTAGACCTAATGACAGGTATGATGTGGAAAAGTGGGAATCCACGAAGGTCCACGTGTTACTTCAATCAGTGCAGAGTTTATGAAACCTTGGGAGAAGACTTAGTTGTTTTTGTGTTTTTTTCTCTCTCATTTCAAGTGAACTTTCCATGAATGAACAATTTCAGAAAACGTTTTGTGTCTGCAAGAGAGATTTTGTAAATATTTGTTTTTCCTTTTCCTGTTTCTTTTGATTATTTTTCAGATCCTCAATTCACAGCAAAGGTCGGCGGACCGACCAGTCAGGATGGACGAGTGTTGCATACTCGAAACCCCATCCACCAAACCACTTGCACAGTGGCGACACTCGTAGCAATGCCAGCGCCACGGAGTATATAACACGGAGCGCAGGTGCAAAGAGCAAGAGCAGAGTAGAAAAGAGCGAAGTCACCAGCTGCAAAGCTCTCATCGACGCGTTCGTTAAATGTATCTTTTAGTTAGGCTTAAAAGCCTAAAGCTGTATGATCAATCACAGAATACAGTTATTGTTTTAATTATTGTTCTTGTCTTCATCCATCAACCAACACCCTAGACAACCCGAACCAGAACATTAATAATATCTGTTACCCAAACCTTTACAAATTCTTCCTCGTATGATTGTGATCCTAGTATTATTTTCCTTAAATCCGCGACTTTCGCATTTGGCGGTACCTCCTCCCCTAATTCGATTGCCAAATATCTCATCTCCTCCATCCTAGCTCTCCCAAAAAATGCCATGGTGATCCCCGTGTAAACACAATCAACTTTAAGCAAAAACAACCAGCTTCAATAATTACTCAAGCAAATACACAAATATTTTTCAAACAAGCACTTTGATGTTCCATATAATTCCCCTAGTTACTCTATTAAATATTCAAACACTTTCAATAAGCAACCAATTATATTATATACATCTGCGTAATCTGCCACTTAAATTTACCCAAAGTAATTCCTACAAACTATTGATTAGTTGCCATTCATTACACATTAAATCCTACCATTCTTAGCCCATTAAATAAATACACATCATAGCACAAATATATAAAATAATCACACAACACTGTTTCTCATTCATATATGTGTTATCCCCCCCTGTGTATTTAATGGCTCACTGGATCAATTCAGGATTTACCCCAGTACCCTTCAAGGTATATGAGTTGACTGCCGAAAGCGCATTTCCATCTCTTCTCCCTTGCGACGCACAGTCCTCGGACATCTTTCAAGTTGCACACTGGATCACTCATCAGACGTAACCCCTTCAGATCTGTATCTCATCATTTCCACTGCACGACGCTCGAACCAGCATTTTCCTTCCATCGCCCCTTGTCGACAAAAAGTGCATCGCCAGGATCCCTCTTCCAATGTGGACGCCCCTCGGTCCAGGATCGCTCCTATTCCATCACATCAGGTCTCGTCGATCGCTTCTTCCAACGCTCCTGGTACGCAACCAACCAATACTCCAAGTTGCGAAAAGGGATCCCTCTTCCTACGTAAGTCCAATTCCGTTCAGGCTCGATGTATTTCCATCACGCTGACGCCCTATCGCGTCCCTCGCTCATTCCAGCGTCCCTCTCCGCCATAGATCCTACGGACTGCGTCAGTTTATCACACCTCACCCTTTCGTTCTATCTATAACTCTGGTGAGTGTGAGTGGTTCGTTTTATCTACTGGAGAGGGCAACACTTCCTAGATATTTTCATCTATTTATTTTGACATTTCTTGGTTACATAGGAATAAATTACAAGTTAGTTTAAGACAGCAGCAGAGAGCCCCTCACGTCCTTTCGCTCCGGTCTCCGTGGGTCGAATCTCTTCTTCCTTTTTCCTCTCCCCTTTTTCTCCTCCTGACCCGGGTGACCTTTTACAGACACCCCAGCCAACGTCCCTAGAAGATGTCTCGTCCCCCCTGCCAGACATTCCTCCCTGTGTTGGCCGGAGAACCTCACACCTCCCCACCGGTTTAAAATTGTTAGACCATTTGTCTTGCATTTAAACACCTTAATTAAAGGTGGCAGGTATATTGGTGCCCTTCTAATCGTTGTCACCAACGAGCCAAATTGGAGTCTGTATATGAATGTCTGTGTCCCTAGTTGGCAAACATGCCTCAACAATACTCTCATGGATGAGTTTACAAACTAGGTTCTATCGACACCAATCACTACACAAAATAGAAGTAGGGGAAAGGAATATATACAAAAATCTAAATCAACATAAATACTCTTACCAAATTATAACAAATTACTTCCTTCAAACCCAATATAAATGCAGTACACAAAAATAACCATTGGTAAGAGTAAAATACTGCACATCACAACAATATTTTTAATAGAAAATTGTACTGCCCCTTACAACACTAACTTAATCAGCATAACTACTGTACATCATAACTTTAAAAAAAAATCTCAATTTCCCGACAGTACAATTTCATCAGTGGAAGCACTTAAAAATCATAACTCTTCCTGGTAATATAATTTCATTAACGGTCAACACTTTTAAATGTTCATTTCATATACGTACTATAATGAAAATGACCAAATACATAAACACAGGAACTTAAACAAATTGAAAACTTAATTATATACAGCATAATCCTCATTTCAAACAGTCATTTATTAGTGGTTATCCATGCCCCTAAGGACCGCCTTTTGCAAACGTATCAATTTCCGTAAAATCCAAAGCCAAAACTGATAAATGAACTTTTTTTTTCGATAGTGCCACCACAGGAATGACAGTCGCCTATTCCATCCCCTTTCTTGGGTACCTATCAAATGATATGACTTGTTACTCTTCCCCCAATAAAAGGTAACCCCATACATTTTAGATTGAGAGTAAGTATTCCATGGTCTTTCGAGCCACCCCTACTCGCACTGAACTTCCGTGTAAACTCTGATTTACCCGCATAGCTAACCTCACTTCTCCTCTGCCATTCCTCTTCATACTTTTCCTCCCACCTTATCTAATTACCCATCTTCGTGTTTCCGCTACCACCGCCTGATTATCACGCCATTTGACGAGGGAATTTGTCGTCACCTATTAATACTACATCATTGACTCTAAAATTAGAACGAATATTAGTAGGATTTACACTATTTGCATTTCTTAATTGGAGAAGATATTCTTTTCTCCAACGGTTCCAAAAATTATTTAATAATCTTTCTCTATATAGGTATCGTTTAAGTAATAAATTTCTGTTGCTATTAAGGTTACTAGACTTAATCGTTAAATTTGGTAAGGTAGTAAGTCGGTTGCCGATTAAGAAATGAGCAGGAGTAAGAAGGGGCGGTTCGTTTGCTCATTGAATACAAAGGTTAAAGGTCGAGAATTTAAGATAGCCTCAATTTTGGCTAATATAGTTTGCAATTCTTCAAAGGACATTAAAGATTTTCCCAGTATTTTTCTTAAAATGGTTTTTGTTAACTTCACCATTGCTTCCCAATATCCACCCCACCAGGCTCCCTTCTCAACTATATATTGCCATTTTATCCCCTTTTTACCAAAGAAATTTTATACCTCAGGATCAGTTACGTTTTTGTACAATTTTATAAGTTCTGCTTCGGCAGATTTGAATGTCTTTGCATTGTCCGTATGAATAGTCTTGCACAGTCTCCTTCGTGACACAAATCGTCTTAAGGACAGGAGAAAGTTTTCGGTTCTTAAGCTGGATACTAGTTCGAGATGGAGAGCACGAGTAACAGCCCACGTAAATAATGCGATGTATACCTTATCCTTGTCTTTAGAATACAGCGGACCGGCAAAGTCAATGCCAGTGTTTTCAAATGGATTGGCTGGTTGAACTCTAGTTTCTGGTAATGGAGCAAAAATTTGATTTCCCGGTTTAACGTTAAATTTCCTACATATTA
The DNA here is from genome assembly GCA_947359465.1 of Metellina segmentata. Taxonomy (NCBI): domain Eukaryota; kingdom Metazoa; phylum Arthropoda; class Arachnida; order Araneae; family Tetragnathidae; genus Metellina; species Metellina segmentata. The sequence goes on along the minus strand of OX375876.1, from coordinate 11,464,443 downwards.
AGCACTTATGAATACAGGATTTTACGGCTTGTCTTCCACGGATAATCCAATACTTTTCACGAATTTGAGTGAGAGTGCTCAAGACTCTTGAATGTAGTAAATTCTGATGTTCCTTGGTAATTAATAGTTCAGTAAATCTGCTCTTTCCCGGAATAATCCACGGATGTTATTCTTGAAAATTAAATTCCGAATTTTGAAGTCTGCCACCCAAAACCATGGTGTTATCTTCGGAAATTTGTGGATTTAAATTGATCAATTTAGAATGTTTGTCTATAGTGAGCCTATCTTTTAATTTGTTATAGTCGTCGCTGAATTCTGTTTTTTGAATAAATCTAACCCAAAGGATTTTTGCTTTCTGTAACTCTTCAGTCGTTAAAGTTCCGCGAATTTTATCGGAATTTCGACAGTTAAATACAAAACGTAATATATATGAAGTTATTCTGAATACTTTGTTAAGATCGCTATAGTTGTTCACATTTAACAAAGGTTCGATGGATTCTCCTTGATTCAGTAATGCAATGCAGCATTTTTTCTTTTCAGTCTCTATGTCCATTTTGTTGATTTCAAAGTTTAGAGTTGAATTGTCTAGACACAAATCGATGTTGGCTAACCATGCTGGTCCATGCCACCACACGTTATCCTGAATTAACGTATGGATGGAGAGTCCTCGAGTTAACTTGTCTGCTGGATTAGTCTTTCCACTGCAGTAATTCCAGTGTTTTCGATCAGTTTTCTCCTGGATTTCTTGAACACGATTCTTCACGAACTCCTTCCACTGCAAGGGGTCGGATTTTATCCAATGCAGACTGATTTGCGAATCAGACCAGAGGAAGATTCGATCCGATTTTATCCATGGAAATGTGTTAATTAGGTACGTTGTTAACCTAGCAGAAATAAGCGCTCCCATCAGCTCGAGTCTTGCCAAACTTAATTTTTTCAAAGGAGCTAAACGGCATTTTGCAATAATGAAACTGGTGTATACTTTTCCGTTGTCTATCTTCTTAAAGTACACCACCGCACCGTAAGCTTTTGGGCTCGCATCTGAAAATATGTGCACTTCTGCTTCTTGGGTGTCTGCGTTCGGGAAGTAAGTACAGGGCAGATAAATCTGAGGTATATAGTCTACCTCATCTAGCCATGACGAAAATGTCTCATGAATGTCGGGTGGTAGAAGATCGTCCCACTGCAATTCACGTTCCCAGGTATCCTGTACGAGCAATTTGATCCGTACCATGAAAGGGCTTAACATTCCCAAGGGATCAAAAAGCATCCCACATATGCTCAATATGGTACGTTTTGGTGGGTTCGTTATTCTTCATCTTGTTAAATTGGCTAACGTCTATCTGTAAACTGTCCGTGATGTTTTCCCAGAACAGACCCAATACTTTTTGGATACCCTCTGAGTTTTCCACTGTTTTTCGATAGTCCACTCCGTTTCTTTTCCACATTCCTTCCAGTTGACGCGATGACGTCACCCACTTCCGGAGATTCATACCTGCTGCTTTCAAAATGAGTGTAGCTTCTGTAAAGTATTGCACGGGCTTTGAAACAGTCTCCACACTACAAACGAAGTCGTCCACGTATAAGTCTTGTAACGCGTCGGCAACTTCCAAATACTCGTACTGCTTCAAATGAGTTCTTATTGTCGCAGCTAAGATGAACGGACTGCCATTTACCCCAAAGGGTACTCTTACCATTCTTAATACTCGGATCGGTTGGTCCTTGAGATCGAGACAAGTACCTTTATCATACCCCCATAAAAACTGTAAATATTTTCGGTCTTCTTCTTTTATCCCAATTTCCATAAAAGCTCTCTGTATATCCGCGCAAATAGCTATTTTATTACTTCTGAACTTTAAAATGATCTTTTTTTCAGGATTTAAATTTGGACCGCGGTATAGTAAATCGTTAAGAGACAACTGATTTCTGGATTTAGAAGAAGCATCGAAACAAATGCGTACCTTTGTGGTCTCCTTTTGTTCTCTAATGACGGCATTGTGAGGCATGAAATAACCCGAGCATGTATTGTTTGATTCTAAATTTACAAATTCGATTATTCCATCGTTTAATTGTTGCTGAATAATTTCTTTGTAATTTGTGTATAAATTTTCATCCCGTTTAAATTTATCATTTAAGCAAAACAATCGTTTTCTAGCAATGTCAAAATTATTATTTAATTTTATTTTATCATCTTTCCAAAGCAATTTAGTCTCATAGCGTCCATTAGTGCAGGGCTCGAAATACCCGGGTGCACAGGTGCACTGTGCACATGAAAATAAAATTGTACACCTAATTTTTCCCGCCATGTGCACGCAGTGCACCTAACGTTAAAAAAAAGGGATGGGAGACGTGTTTTATGTTATTTTGATGTTTGAACAAAATATTAGTATCTACCTCTCTCGCTTTAAACGAACGTAATTAAAATTCCTAAATACACACGATGCAAAAACAAAATCGCTGAGTCGTAACGGGTTTATATAGGACGAAGGTTTACTTGGTGTCACTGCTACCAGAACTTTCCGATGATCGAAACTTTTTCCAGATGGTTCTATTGAAGCGACTGTCGCGAAAGCCGAAGGGAGAACTTAGATAACTTGAACACCCGCGAACGATAAGCATCATCCAGCATTTCTGTTGTACCGTCATGTAAGAATTTGACGGACAGCTGGTTTAAAATTAAACTATTTATTTACATAAATATTTACAAGATAATTATGGGCACAGCCATCGACAACCGAAACCTGCGTGAAGCCAAAGTAACAAAATTGGCAAAACAGAGACGTCTGTCTCTCGTCGAAGCTCGAGTCCGAATTCTCTCAAAATCCACGTTCGCTTCGCAGAACCGCCGCTGACAACAAGAGGGGGGTGAATTCCGAGCCCTCTAGAGATGTTTATGTTCTCTGCCGAACAGAAACACCCCCACACAGCTGCGAAAACCGTCTGTCATGCCGACTTGAGTCCCCCACCGCAAAACCTTGATCTCAGATACGAGATTGGGGAACCGACGGAAACTCCAGCTGGGAATGGATCAAAGGGGCCGTCGAGGAGCCGCAAGACTAAAGTTGTTTTCGCATTCCGAAACATTCCAGCGTCCACGTGTTAGGGAAAAGGGTCGGCAAGTACCATATGGTACAACCGCCCCCACTACTGAAAAAACTTTTCCCAAAGGTGAAAATTTTTCAACGTACGCATCCACAGACGCACGGATAATCACCCACTGGCAATTCAGAATAACAGATCACTTACCACCACCATATCCTGAAACCATGACTCAAGAATATGTGTAAGGCAAGTTAAATCCAATCAATTTAAAATTCATATACCGGAGTAACTTTCTACTCCCTTACAGTATGGTCACTCAAGGCTCAAATACCAAATTAAAATAAAAACAAAATAAACACCAAACATTAAGACTTATACCAAATTCGTTAAAACTAAAACCAAATCACATTAACCACATCACATATAAGAATTTCGTTAAGCGAAACCCAAAATTTCAATACACAATACGAACTATACAAATTCCATTAACCAGACAAAAATACAACAAAGCATATTTCTAAATTCAATATTTTCGCTAAGCGAACCCAGAATAAACAAACCATACGAACTGTAATAATACTTTCATTAAACCAACCAAAATACACCAAAACATATATAAAATATCAATCTTGTTAAGCGAAAACCAAATTCCTAAGTTTCACTCAACGCACGTCATGAGTTGCAATTTTAAGACTACAAATCTTGACAGTGGTTTAAAATGACAGAGTGAAAACATCCTAAACACAAAATTAATTTCCACTCTACACAAAACATAATTTAAATTTGCACGTAGCTTTCAGCGAAAAGTACTCGAGTGAAGAACATAGATACAAGAAATCAATTCCACCATACGCAAAACATAGTTTACAACTTTTAACATTTAAAATCCTCAGCAAAAGATACTGAAATCATTGAATGAATATTTCATAATTACAAGGCTACCAATTTCACTCCGAGCAAACATGATTCACAATTTTAGCACTTAAAATCTCCAGAAAGAAAAAAAGAAACATTTAAGTGAAATGCCCATAACTACAAAAATCTCCATTTCACTCAACTCCAAAACATGATTCGCAATAATATTACACTATACAACACAAATCTTCCTAAATTACATTTTATTTAGCTCTTTGAATTTTCGTGAAAAGCGCGACTCAGACTGTCGGCGTTCAAGTGTTTTTTTCCCGATCGATGGACGATCTCGAAGTTATAGGGCTGGAGTGCCAGTGCCCATCTCATTAGTCGGGGGTTTGAACTGGCGTTGGTGCGCAACCAGACCAGTGGGTTGTGGTCAGTGACGACAACGAACCTTTTCCCATCTAGATAGTAGTGCAGTTTTTTTATAGCGAAAACAATAGCAGCGCATTCCTTCTCTAAAGTACAGTAAGTGCTCTCGACTTTGGAAATTTTTTTACTCATGTATAAAATGGGGTGTTCTTCCCCCTGAACATTCAACTGCGTGAGTACCACCCCCATCCCAAGATCTGAAGAATCGCACTGTACAATAAACTCGCGTTCAAAATCGGGTGCAAATAACACCGGTTCGCTCGTCAGTTTAGCCTTTAATTCCTGGAATGCCTTTTCGCATTCGTTCGTCCAAACAATTTCTCCCTTTCTTACCTTCCCCTTTAGGGCATCGGTTAACGGTGCTGCGACCACGGAATACATAGGGATGTACCTACTATAGTACCCGGCTAAACCCAGGAAAGCCCGAATGTGTGTTTTTGTTTGGGGAGTGGGAAATTCCTGAACACTTCTGACCTTAGCGTCCGCTGGGGATCGGAATCCGCGTCCAACAATGTGTCCCAAGTATTTTACATGGTTCTGCGCGAACCTACATTTTGACGGTTTGATCGTAAGCTTTGCTTTAGATATACGCTGAAGCACGCATTCGAGGTGTTCCAAGTGACGTTCCCATGAGTCGGAAAAAATCGCGATATCATCCAAATACGGCACTGCAAACGACTCGCATCCCTTCAGTAACTCTGCCATAAGCCGAGAAAAGAAATATGGAGCGTTCTTCAGCCCAAAACTCATTCGTCGAGGACGATAAGTCCCAAAATTTGTACTAAACGCCGCCAATCGTTGGGCCCTAGGGCTCAAGGGTATTTGCCAATATCCCTTCGCAAGGTCTAGAACCGTTATGAAAGAAGCGGAGCTAACGAGTTCGATTCGCTCCTCGATGTGCGGTAGGGAGGAAAATTCCGTTCGAATAATTTCGTTTAGCCTCCTATAATCTACACAGGGCCTGGGGTCTTTCCCCGGGGTTTCTACGAGGATCATGGGCGATGTAAAATCGCTTTCTCCTACCTCGATAATGCCTAAATCCAACATGCGTTGTACTTCTCCTTTCAAAATTTCATTTTGTCTATGAGATGTTCGGTACGGTTTTGCCCTAACAGTTTTATTCCCGATAAGCTCGATATCGTGGACTACTAGGTCCGTTAGTCCAGGGTGATTTGAAAAACTGTTAGCATGCTTGTCTAACAATTTCCATAATTGCTCTATTTGTCCTGGGTCGAGAAGGTCCGTCAGCCGACTGGACTGAGTAATGTCTTGGAAATCGTAAGTGTTCGGATCTTTTTCCAAGCACGGGAAATCAACTCCTTGATCCGCCAGAGACTCGGCAGCGGTTTCTAACGTCAGCAAGTTTACACATTCCGGTCTTTTATGGTAGGGTTTTAACATGTTTACATGGTAAATTTGCGACCTTTCCCGCTTTCCTGTTAACTCCACGATGTAATTGGTGTCCGATAGCTTGCTCCTAATCGTCCCAGGTCCTACCCATTGGACGGATAATTTGTTGGGTCGGTTGGTCGCTAAGGTTAGCACTAAATCCCCATTTTTAAATTCTCGTTTAACCGTGTTTTTGTCATACCAATCCTTCCTCTTAACTTGTGGTCCCTTCCATTCGGGATATCGCCACTTCCTGACATCGTTTGAGTCGGTTTATCAGAGTAAACACATACTCGGTGACTTCATTATCCTCCTCGTTGGGGCCTAACCATCGTTCATACAGCAGAGTCTCTGGGGTCCTTAAATTCTTCCCGTGCACGAGTTCTGCCGGGGCGTAGCCATGGCTCTCATGCACTACCGTGCGAAGCGCCAACAGTGTAAGAGGGAGGTGTTTTTCCCACTCTGGGCCAGCTTCGAGACATAACGCGCGCAACAATCGTTTAAAGGTCCGATGGAATCTCTCAACTGGGTTCGATTGCGGGTGAGCCACCGAACTGTGCCGGACTTTGATCCCAAAACGTTCGAAGAATTCCGAAGTCAACTCACTGGTAAAAGACGTACCCTGGTCACACTGAATTTCTTGTGGAAAACCCATGGTCAACAACGCGTCGGTGACGGTGACCGATCGTATGTCCGGCACGGGGATGGCTTCCGGATATTTTGAAGACATGCAAATTACGGTAATTAGGTACCGGTTTCCACTCGGCGAGGTTTGAAACGGCCCACAGGCGTCCAGGTTTAATTTCGAAAAGACTTCTCGAATAATCGGAACCAATTTCATCGGGGCCTTTTTCCTGTCATTTGGCTTTCCCGCCCTTTGACAAGGATCACATGTCCGCCCATAATCTTCCATCTCCCGAAAACACCCGGGCCAATAAAAATACCGCGCAAGCTTATCCTTTGATTTCGTACCCCCCATGTGCGCCGATGTCCCTTCGTGACACAACGCCAAAACCTTTTGCCTTAACGCCTTTGGCACTATTAATAATTTCTGTGCCAGACCCATTCGGTCTTCTCGACCTTTTACAAGTATTCCCTTCTCAAATGAATATGGTTTATCCCTCTGATTTCGTTTTGGGTCGGACGCCATCTCTAACGCCTCTTTCAAACTAGGGCAATTTTCCTACGCCTTCTTAAATTCCTCTCTCTTTACTTCCAGAAGCTCCAATTCCGTGCCGCTTGCCTCCGCCACGGGAATAACAAGCGGTTCGTCCAACCTCAATTCTGTAGCTGTCTTGTCTATCCCCGGCGAGGGCGAAATCGAAACTACTTGGGGGTTTTCCCCCTCCCCCAAAACATTCGCTTCTGACTGCCGTTTCTGTAAACGCGTTTGAACGGCATTAATTTGTTCAGTTTCCGAGAACTCATATCCCGTTAATTCGCGAATCATCTGAGCTGTTCGGTTACCTAAGATGTATCGTCGCACATCGGCGGTGTTTGCAAAGACATCTGCCTTGGTAGTGATTGACCCGAAACCTCCTTCTACTTTCACTTCCGCTAAGGGTAACGAAATTTGATAGGAGTCTAGCGGTTGCTGAATCCACACGGTCTCTCCCGTGTAGGATTTGGGGTCCACGTAATTCCGGTGTACCAAATCCAAGGTCGAACCCGAATCTCGAAGGATGTTTATTTCTTTAGCGTTTACAGATTCCTTTTGTACATACGGCATCAATAATTCATGTTCGGCTTCCCGTCCGAGTCTATTTACCGATTCAACTGTCACCCTATTCCCCAACCTCGGACAATTTGGCCTTAGGTGGTCGCTCGCGTTGCACTCAAAACACCGCGGCGTGCGTCTCCAGTCAAAAGTGTCGAATTTCCTTCCCTGGGAACTAGGCGGGAAAAAATCGTTTCTCCCTCGAGTGGGAGCAGGATGGTATTTCCCCTCTCTCACTTTCGCTGGGAAAGGCGTACTTCCTTTGGGTTTTTCGAAAGGCTTTCTTTTGAGTTTCCGAATGTCTTCGAGGAATCTAGCAGTTCGGCTAATTTGCCGGGGTTTTTAATCTTAGCCCAATCATCGAGGAAATGGTCCCTCACCTCCAACGGGACACGTCTTTTGACTTGGTCCGTTATCATTAAATCTTTTAAAGATTCATAGTCCATAACCTCCAACCCTCGAATCCACTCTTCCAGATAATTTCGGGTTTCGAAAATAAAATCCTTCCAAGTGCTATCGGGTTTTCGGCCATGGTGGAGGAATTTTTGGCGAAAAATTTCGGGACTCAACTTATACCGCTTTAGCAGAAGCTCTTTGACGTGGTCATAGTTTTCTGTTACTTCATCTGGTTCGCGTGCGATGATCTGCACGATATCCAGAGGCAATACCGGTTGTAAGCAAGACACCCAGTCTTTTTTCTCAATGTTAGCCCTCTTAGCCTGACGCTCAAACATTATCAGGTACAGACTAATGTCGGTCTGGTCTGAATCGAATTTGGGAACCAGTTTTAAAATATCTGTTCGTGGTTTTCCTTGGGAACTTAACGAGTCGACGTGATCGCGGGGTTCTCGTCGGGATGCCTCAATCCGTAGTTTTTCAAGCTCAAAGTTATACTGTCTTTCTTGTTCCCTATCCCTATCCTTACTTGCTTGTTCTTTTTCCTGCCTCTCCCTCTCCCGTCTTTCCTGTATAATCCTTTCTAACGCCACTTTTGTGTATTCCTCATCGTAGGAATCGTGCGAGAGGATTAACTCCTTAAGTTGGGATGTCATTAATCCCGGAGTAACCGTTCTTTCCAAAAATTCCGCTAGTTCCTCTAGATCTTGTTTCCTACCTTTGCCCAAGTACGCCATTTCGAAAATTCAAAATTGCCAAAAAAAACAAAAAATTCAATTCTTTGCACAACACCCAATTCAATACTTTTTACGACATACCGTAATCTCACAACATACAATAATTTAGCAATTCTAAGATGCACAATACAGATTCAAAAAAGATACTTAAGCTAAATCAATTCCCTTTGGAGTGACCACACTAATTGAGATTAACAAAATTTTAGCTATTACACAATTATTGAAACTTAGTCACAGTGACAAAATAGGGAAATGGCACTAACCTGTATCTGCTGACTTGGATCACTTGGCACCACTGTCCACAGGCTGGACCACGGGTGGAAACACTGCACTGCACTGCACTATCTTCGGCTAAAAAGCCCACAAACACACTTTTCGGCTGAAAGCCCACTGGTGTAGGTCGTCTCGACCTCTTCCACAACGCGCACAAATAGCACTGCGCCACTGACGAAAAAACGGTTCGCGATGAACCTAAATTAAAGGTCAAGATGACCTCTGGACTATTCCCCTGATGAACAGGACTTGTCGAACTTTCCGTCGATTCCGCTCACGCTCCGTTGAAAAGGACCGGCAACTCGAAACCAAAACCAGAACTTCTTGCGACGAGTTTTGGTGATGGATGGGGTCGGTGACTCCGGTACCTCCTTCTCGCTTTCTCTAAGACAAGGGAAACGGTCTCCAGCGAGAATCCTTCTGGTTTCGAAGTTCTATGGTTTCAGCTAAAGTGACAATCCGACAGCGGAAATGACAATCCGAACTTCTGGTTACGAAGTTCTATCGGCCTTCTCTTTCAGGCAAAACGGCAGGTTCGATTTACTTGTCGAGGCTGTTTTAATCTATCAACCCCGCTGCCACCAATATAATAAGCTGTACCGTCATGTAAGAATTTGACGGACAGCTGGTTTAAAATTAAACTATTTATTTACATAAATATTTACAAGATAATTATGGGCACAACCATCGACAACCGAAACCTGCCTGAAGCCAAAGTAACAAAATTGGCAAAACAGAGACGTCTGTCTCTCGTCGAAGCTCGAGTCCGAATTCTCTCAAAATCCACGTTCGCTTCGCAGAACCGCCGCTGACAACGAGAGGGGGGTGAATTCCGAGCCCTCTAGAGATGTTTATGTTCTCTGCCGAACAGAAACACCCCCACACAGCTGCGAAAACCGTCTGTCATGCCGATTTGAGTCCCCCACCGCAAAAACTTGATCTTAGATACGAGATTGGGGAACCGACGGAAACTCCAGCTGTGAATGGATCAAAGGGGCCGTCGAGGAGCCGCACGTGCAAGACTAAAGTTGTTTTCGCATTCCGAAACATTCCAGCGTCCACGTGTTAGGGAAAAGGGTCGGCAAGTACCATATGGTACACTGTAAAGCAGATAAAAAAATTGTTTACATTTTTTCATTTACTATCTACTACTAACCTATCTAAACATACCCAACTAATAAAGTAGTTTATATTAAGTTAATGCTCTTACATTACGGCTTTTTGAATGTGCACCTAAAATATAATCTGTGCATCTAATTTAAAAACTTAAGTGCACAAAGTGCACCTGTATTAAAAATTGTATTTCGAGGCCTGCATTAGTGTATGTTGCGTTTTCCTGAAATTTCTCTAAAACTTGTGTCTTCGATTCTGAGTTTTCCAGCGTGTTAATTCCCAAAAATAATTTATTTTATCGTAATCCATTTTCCCACTTATAACTGACAAGTGATTAACCTGCACCTCATTTTCTGTTAGCTCACTTGTTCTACCCTGCAATATTTCTCCGAAAATACTATTCGTAACCATTAATCTTTTACTTGTCTTTAAATTTCTTTCTCCTAGTATTTCACAAATGAAATCCGACCCAATCAACAAGCCTATGTCTTCCGTTGATCCATCGTCCGACAAAATTAATCCTTTTTCTGATATCATATCCCTAATAAATTGGGTAGGTATTAGAATTTTTCACTGAGTAATTTTTTCGGTAACTGCAGTTTTAATGTTTATACTCATTTGTGGATTCCATTTATTTCGTAAGTTTACTTTTACAACGTCATAACCTTTTCTCTTTCCGGAGGATCCGAACGTGTAAATTATGAGTTCCTCTCTCGCAATAGGCTTTAATTTCAATCGCTCAGCAATATCTTTGCGAATAAATGATCTGTGCTAGAACCAGTGTCAGAGATTCCCCGTATGCTTTTATTGTTTATTGTAGCGATAAATGTTTGTAGAAACACGGCGTCACTCTGGTTTGTATAATTTACAGTTACTATTTCCTCGCTAACTTGACCTTGGTTGCTGGGACTAGCTGTGGTTGATATCTGTCTAAGCGTGGCGTTAACGTTTGTTTGAAAGTGAGGAGAATTTTGTTGATCGCAGATTAATGAGTTATGTGGTAAACCTTCTTTGCATTTGCAAGCTAAGTACTTCCGGCGGCAATGCCTTGTGATATGTCCCGGTTTCAGGCAAATAAAACATCGTTTTGATCGCCTCAACGCCTCTTTTCTTTCCTTTACATCTAACAAACATTCCTCTGATGAGTGAGAAAGTTCTGTGCATCCGAATGCGCAATTAGTATCGCTTTTTGTAAGCAACGCGGAAGCGGAATAAAATCCTAGGTTCTTTCTCTGGTAGTTAGGATATTTCTGTTGAGGGATATTGTTGCTCAATGGGCGTCGATTAAATTCACTAAAACTAGCCGAATGATTTTGATGACAAATAAAAAATAAAGTTTCGCGACATTCAATTTCTTTTCGCAAAAATTCAATTAGTTCATTTATATTAAACAATCCTTCTGATTTACGTTGCCGGTTATACTGTAAATTAATTTCTAACGGTATTTTCTGCAATATTACAGGACAAAGAAGACTTGAGTAAGTTTCAGGATTAACATTAAGGGACTGGAGTGATCTGACTTGGACCTCTATACTGTCATATAGTTTTCTCAATGCGGTAACATTGTGCACAAATTTAACGGGTTCAATTTGCAACAATTTATTCATATGGGAGCTTATGATTAATTCCGGTCTCCCAAACCTTTCTTTTAACAATTGAATGGACGAATCATAATTATCGTTTGTCAGTGCAAAACCACCGACGGCTGCCAGTGCTGTACCGCGTAAATAAGATTTCAAATAAGCGAACTTTTCTATTTTACTTAATGCTTCATTGTTATGTATCGCGACATCGAATGAGTTATAGAAGTCCAACCATTCACCACAGTCTCCGTTAAACACAGATATTTGAATTTGGGGCAGCTTTAAGACACTATTTTCGCTTCTGTTTTGTCTAACGTGTGATTCGGTTACCCTCGAATCATGTCCACTGCTTTCGATTCTGTCCAACGTATTTGGAGTTCTTTCTAACATTATAATGCACCTATCAAGTTTCGTTTTAAAAGTCGTACCCGTTTCCCTATATTTTTCACTATCCAAAACCTCTTTATACATGCCCGCAATGTCGATAACACTTTCGATTTCGAGATCTAATTCTTTCAAACTATTTATTTTCTTGCTTAACTGATTTCTTAAATCATATAGGTTTTCAAGTTTTAAATCCCTATCAAAATCGTCACTTATCGATGTGTCAATACTTGCGTTAATTTTCGTTGTTAACCGAGTGAAAATTGATCTAACCGAAGTACGCTTTGCCTTTGCCCGATCTAAATCCATGTTTCAGATATCAATTAACAATTTTAAAAAGTATTCCAATAGAAAAGGGGCACCTCCCTCGATCAAAGGAGCCGGTCCGAGTTATTCCTATTCAAAGTCCATTTTCAATTCCGGATTAGTTTCATAATCGGTTCCATAATCGCGTCCGGTGGTCACCATGTTTTAGTGCGGGTCCAGAATTAAAAACGACTGCGATGAGGATGGCCTTTTCTATTATTTATTTTAAAATTGACATCGAGCACACACAATAATACAAACGAAGGACGGACAGACGGAAACACATAGTGCGTCTTACACCAATGAGGACAGCTAACGTAATTAGAAATGGGCGATCCGCTCAGGAGTTAGCTCTCTTGACGGAGTGAGCGAGCGCTGATTCGTCAAAAAAGAGCTATAGCTCATTTTTAACCAATCAGGGCTGAAGAGCGGTAACTCTTTTTTAACCAATCAGCGCTTCCACTCTCGAAGAGTCATTTCCGCATGCGATCACCAGCTCAGTGATTCTTTTTGGGAGTTGATTCTTTGGGAGTTGATTCTTTTCGAGTTTGGCTCTTTCGAAGAATCATTTCCGCATTCGATCGTTTGCGCTCACTGATTCTTTTTGGAGTTGATTCTTTTAAGGAGTTAACTCTTTGGCTCTTTTCGATAACTATCGCTCTCGAAGAGTCAATTCCGCATTCGTTCTTTTGCGCTCCCTAGCTTTTTGTTACTTTTTTGAAGTTTCAAATTATTAAATATCTATGTATTATCATAAATGTTATTTTTTTTAAATTTAATTCAACTTTGGATTGAAAGGGTGTTTTTACGGCTTAAGTCATATCACGCCTTTTAGCACTAATTAAAACTAGTCTTAAGGTTGTTATTAAAACATATTCTAACAGTTATTAAGTTATTCACTTAACATTAATATAATAATTATAATAAAACCTTGATTTCTCGGGAGTGATATCATTTTAATAAAGCTACACAAAATTAAATTAAACGTAACTCGTTTTTTTTGCATTGCCTTCACTAAACAAGGCATTTTGAAAATATTTTATTAAAAGACAGGGATGGGACTTGGATTTTGAAAATCTTTGGGACAACGAGTATTCGAGGGTATTATATACCTATATCTTAAAATAAATAGTTAAAAATCTTAAGTACTCAAATAAATTATTAATATTTTTTATTATATGATTTTAAAATATCATTTAAATTATTAGGAAGTCTCATTTGGTAACTAAGTGGTTTTAGAAAGAAATCTTAATGTATCCAAACACGTCCAAGACACTTTTTTTAAATGTGGTATAGAAACATTTTAATGATATTTTTATGATTTGTGTTTTAAACAATAGCAATGGGCTATAAATATTAAAAGTATATAATAATAAATTTGTAAAAAATATGATAATTTTGTATGAAATTTTAAAGAAATGTGTCAAAAACTTCAAATGTGCTACATGAAAATCTATTCAACCAATTTGAAAAATGATGCTACCAAAATAAACTACATGCATATTTCTAGGGAATGAACTAGCATAAAAGGATATTTAAATAAACAACAATTTTACAAGGGATTGAAAAATGAATAGAAGATTTTTTATAGTTTTACAGTCCTACTTCTTAAATAAATAGTAATAATTTAGAAACTTTTGAACTCAGCATAATTATTCTAGTTCATTCACTTGACAACATTATAAATAACAAACTCTCAAAAGTTTACTAGAATCCAGTTATAAGTTTTTGTATTATAACATTTGAAGTGAGGAAATAATGCAAAAATATTAATTTAGAGTTAAAGGTAGTTTCAAGTGCATCGCTTGCTCCCTTGCGTTTGCTCTTTGTGTAAACAATTTTGTTCTTCCTTCTCTTTAAAAAAGTTCACTCCATTTCCAAAAGAGAAACCATTTAAATATTTGAAAAAACTTTCTAAAATTATATTTGCAAAAAAAAAAGTAAGGTTTAAATTTAGATTTTGTCATGTTTTTGGCCTTTTAATGTCCATTTCCAGTGTTTTCAATTCTTACTTCTTGTTTTCCCGCCTTGATTAAAATCTTAATACTTCTTCAAGTAATTAACACAGAAAAAATTAAATATGTTTTGGAAAGTCAAATAAATACTCTATCCAATAAAATCGAAAACTTTTTTAGAATTCTTGGTCAAAAATGAGATTTTTAACGTGTTTGGATATTTTAATTGCTACTGCTGTAATCTCAACGGGTTCATGACGGGAATTACAAAAGTAGAAGTGTCCTCAAAGTAATTTATTCTTTATGGACAATTTCATAGTTATATGAATTGACATGGTTTTGGGCCATCTTATGCCTTAGCAATTAAATTTTACAGCTTAGCAGCCCTATGCTGCAATGCCTATCGTCCTCGGGCCCCGTCTCCCTCCTTTTGTTGATTTTAGAGGTAAACTGCGCAATTGCTGGATGAGTGAGTGTTTCAAGTGTTGTGTGCGTGGGTGTTTTAAGCACGCTTGGCGCCTCTTCGTCTGGACACATGCGCTCACGTGACAACGAGGGATGTTCGATGGCCCAAACTTATTGTATACATTTCGATATGTTATATACATTATTATATATCTCAAAGGAGCGGTGAGTCATCAAAAAGAGCTAGCTCTTTTTAGTGAGTGAGCGGTTCCGATCCGATCCCTGAAAAGAGTAATTTTCCCCATCACTAAACGTAATGACTGACACAACAGCCATTTTCCCCCAGGGAAGAACATTTCTCTTTACAAATAGGGATTAAATCCCTACACCGTCTCCCACCTTTTGTTGATTTTAGAGACAAACTGCGCAATTGCTGGATGAGTGAGTGCTGCGTGGGTGTTCAAGCACGCTTGGCGCCTCTTCGTCTGGCGCTCACGTGACAACGAGGGATATTCGATGACCCAAACATATTATATCCCATTGAGTGGCTATCCCGGCGGCATTCGTGGAAACCCTCACGCTTTCAGCACCCCTTGGCGAGTTGGCGATAGATGCCTGTATCGGCAACTGTGATAATCCTAATGTTAAAACTTAGAGGAATTGCCGCTAGAAGGCGTATACTTTTTTAGTTCTGTCGACTGTTTGAAAAATCCTTGTTCTGATGTTGAATGCATTCTGTTTTGTTTATGCTTATGAGAATGTATGAGGTGAGGAGCTCATGTTTTTCAACGGTCTTTTTATTGAAAGCGGAATAATTTAATTAGGAAAAGTTAATTTGTCTTTAGGCGTATTCCTTTGAAAAATTGTATTTACTTTTCAGTTACACATCCAATCTCCTTCAATTTTCAAATGTGTTTTTTGATGCGTTAGAGATGCAAGAAAAATTTGTTTCAGCTTTGATTTTGAATTGTTTTATGCTATTGCGTTTAATTATATTTGAGAAGTGTAATCTTAGTATTTTAGTAGAGGCAGTGAGATTGTTCGTTCTGCGATCAGTAGTTTTAATTTTTGATTTATAATTAGATATAATCTAGTTTTTGAGATTACATTACATGAAAGTCCACAAATTGAATACATCTGATTCTATTAAAACGGACCATTTCTTTCGATTTTTAGATTGTTACAGGGAATGCAAATTTAAAATTAAGTGATTATTCAAAAAAATCAGTGATTCAAATAAGAATTTTAATTTCATTTTCCTTTCTGTTTTATGTGCAATAATATTGAAAATGAAATAACTATGAAGAAGAGACATGCTATTTTATTCAATTTGGTTGAATATTAAATCAGCCTTCCTTTGAAGCACTACATAACCTTTTTTGATAGGGATCATAATTACACGACAACTCTTTCCCTTTTGGGCCATTGAACATATGTCACTCACAAGCCTGTTCATCAGCATAGGTTTTGTTTTAAACATTCCATGTGACTAAAAATGCAATGGGCAATTTTGAATCATTCTTCTTCATATAATGGGTGAAGATTCTCTTAATATATTTACTCAAGCATTATACCTAAAAAAGTTCCAGGGCCAGTGCGACCCCATTAATTCAAATTAGAAAGACATGCTTTTTCCTAATCTCTGCAGCTGTTTTTTTATGTGCTTTCATTTGCAAAATCTTATATTAAGTATTATTTTTTGACCCCTCATATGCCTGTGCCAAAACTTTTGCATTATTAATTTTATATAACTTCCATACACTGATGTGCTAAAAGTCATGGGATAGCAGTATGCAAATTTACTAGTGCTCACATTGCATTAAAATAGTATAAAGAGTCAGATAGTTATCAGTGCTCTCTGTTAAACTCTTGAATGTAGACCTGCCAAGAATTAACCGAGTTTGAACGTGGAAGGATAGTTAAAGCTAAACGCATAAGCTTAACATTTTGGACATAGTTGAGACCTTGCTCCACATTGTCAAGGGTGTATCGAGAGTACCTCATAGACGGAAGGCATTACCCATCACAAGTGCATTTGTGCTAACAGACAAATGACACTATGTGAATGGGCTGCATCATTCATAAGGGACACTGCATACAGGCGTGCCTGAGGTTCGTGTATTGAAATAGACTTGAATCTATCTATAACAGAATTTTCATTTGCCAAAAACGCCTGGAAATACTCTTTGCGTGAATATTTAGGCTTGACGATAGCTGCATTAACTGTTTAGCTTGGCGTTTTTTTGGTACCCAGCTAACGGTAAAGTACTGTATTTTCTCAATATTTGTTTTGCTGATTGTTTATTTTAAATTTTATTTTAAGTTCTCATATAGGTATGTTGAAATAAACAATGTAATATGTCGATTTGGTTTTCCAAAACCTCTGTTGAACAAAATTTGGGTAGTACTAATGATTTTGTGCTATTCTATTGATACACAAGCGGAAAGGGGAGGTGAGGTGTAGAGGGAATAGTATCATTACTGAGTACAAGGAGTGGGAAAGCAACTTGCTGGTGGTTCAGTGGGTTTCTCATTGTTAATAGCTTGCAAGCTGTAGATGACATAGGTTCAATTCATTTGACTCTACCCTGAGCGTATTTATTTTTTTGCGTCGATTATTTCCTGTTTGTATAAGCACACCTAATTCTGTTTTTGCACAAACTTTTTTTGTACTCGGATTCAAAATAAATATTTCATTCTCTATTCACTCCAGTCAGTTTGAATTTATTTGCCTAAATTTTACGAAATTTTTTTTCTTCTATTTGTGGCATAGTAGTATCATCTGTTAAACTACATGGGTATTCGTAGCAATTACTGGGGGTTAGCAAGCAGTGGTCACACCTGACCCCATGAAAAGAACTGTCACGGGCAATGCAGTGGTTAGTCAGTTATATTGCACCCACACATAGATTACATAACATGTAGTGTATGCGTTTTGGAATGCATGTTTTCATTTACCAATGTATGTATCTACAATGTTCTAATTGTATTTGGTAACTAACACGACTGTATTCCCAACATCATTACAATGACACGCAACTGGAGGATTCGGTGATCTATCATTTGAAGATATTCATGAATCATTCGAGAAAGCCGTAAGCATAGATGAATTATTAGAAGAGGTTGGCTTTGAGACTCCTAATCCCACAGAATGTAGTGATAATGAACAATATGATCTTGTTCTAAATGCAGGTTTAGTAAAAGAATGTCTGGAACTGACCTGAAAATTGGGTAATCATTTTGTCAAACATGACCCTAATGAAAAACGCGCTGGGAAATTTCAACGTGAACTGAAGTTCTTGGTAGCCTCTTACAGATAATTATATAATGGCCTAACCAAAATACAACAATTAATAACTGAATTTGTTCGTAAAACTGTTGAAACATTCGCACGAGATGATACTCGTGCTCGTCCAAACAGAATTAGGTGTACATTAAGTTGACTCGAAAAGGTGAGTTTGTGATCTCATTTGTATTGTACTGATGTGCACACTTTATATTTTCAGGTTCCTCATCCTTCAGATTTTTAACTATCCCTCTTACTTGTATTTATGTTTATGTAATTTCTATTATCAAAATGTGTTTCTATGTGGTTTTGTTTTTATTTCTTGAAGCAGGTGTTTTTGTGATAGCAGTTATTGCCAAAATGTTAAGTAATTTTTAAAATTACCCAATTTTTTACAAAAATAAACATTTTCTCTATTAAAAAAAATTTAAGATTGGAAATACTTAAATTTGAATAATTCTGCACTTAATGGTCATAAGTTAAATTTTCATGCAAAAAGTTTCTTCTTGAGTCTTGTATGGTTAATTATATTTACAGAAAAATGAATTTTTGTAATGTATGACTAAATTTATTGATATTTAAAGTTCATTGTGTATTGAAATGAAAATAAAAGTTTTTATGTACCATTTTTGTTTCTTTGTTTTTCTTGTAAGACATTAATTAAAAAATACCTTCTATAATGAATTGAAGTACATATATTCACTGTAACTGAAACACTTCTTTTTGTTTACCTTCATGTGTTTGTTTACAAAAATATCTTGCAATGTCAGAATCAGTCTCAATAAATCATTCTGAATACATTAAATGTTGCTTACAATTTGTACTAAAAGATTTATATTTAGTTCTGATTTTCATAATTATTCAAGATTGCCAATGTTGTCTGGTACACGCAAGTATTGTTAAAATTGAGAATTGGTAACCTAGTAATTTTTTTCTGGATTGAACTGTTTTGGAATGTAATTTAAATTGAACTTTAGAACTGAAATAATTATACTTATATGTGGAATATAATATAGACCAAGAGAATTGCATGCATAATAACATTTAGAGCTTCGATGAAAATCCAAATTTTTCCCATATTGGTTTGGAGAAAGCCTACTTGTGTGTAATGTCAACAGAGGTCCCTTGTTTTTCAATAACACTATATATCATACAGTATCAATGTTTTCTTGGGAACTTTCTGTAAGAAGTCGGTCACTTTTTCGTATCTTGCAGAGAACAGTGCTTTGAAATTTTTTTTAGACATTTTTGTTTTGAAGGCACACGATGTAACCCAAAGTAATTTTACAATTTTCTAGAAGTCTCCATCATAGAGAATTCATTTTGATTAAATATTTTGCTAAAATGTGCTGAAGATTCACACTCACTATCCTAGATCAGCTTCCTAAATAAATGACAATCAAACCCTGTAAAAGCTGTAGAGGAAAATGGTCTTAAGAAATCATGTGGATGAAAGACTAAATATGCAGTGCTGGCAGTCATTTGACTGATATCAAATTCAATGAATAATGTCAATCATTGAGTGCACAATGAAATTAGAAATGTTTTATTTAAAAGTTATTCCAAAACAAAATGATGTCCTATGTAAACATCCTGCATAACAACTGAAGAAATTGTAAACCAATATTTAGGTTGTGGTAAATATCTTCAAGTCGTAAAATTTTCTGTAGCTATACATTCTGATTCTTGCAACTTTAGCAATATTGGCTTTAGTCATTCAAAGCTTATCTAGAACCATGAGTCAGCTAAACTTGTTCAAAGTAGACTTCTGTGAAACTTATAGAAAATGTGCTCATGCTATCTCCATATATTTAACTCACTCAACATCTCAGGACATGTCAGGACATAAAAATTTTAGATAAAATAATTTTTGAAAAATTAATTAAACCAGCATCATGCTAATATAACAGGTGCCGTGGTGGGAAGAGCAACCAGAGGGTTGGAAGTTCGAATCCAGCCAAAGACCGTCCTGTAGAAGGGGGCTGGTGCATGTTAAATCTGTTGTGTGGAAGTTTGGAGTGCCAACTCCTGTGTTGCCTCGCTATATGACCATGATTCAAAATTATGTTGTCTTAATCTTTCCCTTTGGGGTTGATCCAGGATCGTCACAAATAGCCCATTGTGTTGCTCCAGTGGGACGTTAATTAAAAATACCATTAGATATACCACATTTCATCAAAATGTTGGTTTTAGACTAATCAGTAGCATGTTATAACTCCTAAAAGGCCTTGTGAATAAATTATTGCACACTTAGTAATTAAACGCATAGTATTACACAGATTAATATTGTAATTTTATTATAAAACAAAAAAACTTTTCTTCTGTTCATAATAAGAAAAATTACATGAGATATCTTACCTCATAGCAGTGAAAAATTATAAATTTAATCATTGATTATGTATTTTTTGGCATACAAAACTGATATCTGATGTAACTCCTAAAAAACTACAACTATAACAGGTACCACGGTTAGAAGAGTAATGGACTAGCAACCGGAGGGTTGGGAGTTCGAATCCTGCCAAAGACTGTCGTGTAGAAAGGGGGCTGGTGCATGTTAAATATACTGTGTTCTTACATTAGCGTGGTGTGTAAGTTTGGAGTGCCAGCTTGGGTGTTGCCTCGTTATTTAAAAATTATTCAAAATTATATTGTGTCTTAATTTTTCCCTTTGGGGTTATAAAAATAACCAAGTAACATAATTTTCATAATCGCCAAATTGAACTTACTTTTAGACCAAAGTGGCCAAGGGTCTGAAAAGTAGGGATGCGACATCAATGTCGATATTTTCAAAACATTAATGTATTGGAGCCGATGTAGCATCACTAGTTGCTAAACCAGTGTTATGAAATGGGGTAAAAAAGTTTAAATACACTGAATTTTAAGAACATCGATGTTTTGGGGGCGATGTATTATCAACATTGATGTTTTAATTTTGAACATTGATACTTCAAAACATTGATGTTTAGCTGTCGATGTTGCATCCGAACCGCACAGTATTCATCGCGTTACTTTGCGGGCCTCTAGCAAAGACTTTCTCAAGCCAACAGCAGGGTTCCCACGGTCCTTGAATTTTGTTTTCCTAACTAGGGGCCCTTGAAAATTACGAAACTTGGTAAAAAGCATTGAAAGTACTTGATTTTTTTTTGGTCTAGTACATAGTTGGAATTTGTGTCCAAACTAGTTTCCTTCACGGCAGGTGCGCAATTTGAGCGTCATTTTGAAGTGTTACGTGTTTTGACACCACGTTTTATATATATATGATTGGATTGGATATGGTTTTGTGGCATTGAGTCCTCATGGGACATATTATGCCAAACTCAAGATAGAAAATTAGATATATAATATTGTAATAAAGTGAAATGAGTCAAAACATTATGAATGAATACTATATACAATTATATGTTTATATATATGAACAACCATAATGGGTGATGTATACATGAACCACGTGATATGTATATATGAACACACAAGGTCATACACCATGTTTCATTGACGCGTCATCCCATCGCTTTTTTGCATACAAACATGAAAGTTCCGCCTCTTTGAACATTTCTTAAAATTGTCTCGGGGATTGATGAAGAAATACAAAGAAAATATTAAGGTTTTTGAAGGGGGTAACTGTTTTTTTTTTTTCATTTTTAAATTATTAAAGAAATTATACAATTGACGTCGTACGTTCAAGAATGAAAACTTAACAGCTTAGGATATTGAATTATCCGTTTTCGTAAAACGAAGAAGTTTCTTCAAGCACGCTCACAATTCGGACTTTGCATGAAATTCGGACTACCTGAGATATATATCTGGTGTAAAATTTTCCGCAGATTTCAAATCTGTTAAAATGTTTGCTCTTTTTTTAATGATCGCGAAGACAGAAAACCCCTCTAATAGACATTTTTTGTGTTCGTAATGAATATCTTCATCAAATGTGGCCGAATTCGTATTGAGAAAATATAAAAGTTACAGTTGAAAAATTATTTATTTACAGAAAAGCACATTAAAGGTATTCTTGTAAAATTTTCTACAGATTTCAAATCCGTTGAAATTTTTACTATCTTTAACGATTGTGACCAGAGAACAAAAAAGCCGTAACACTGCAGTCAAAACTTTGGATTTGTTTTGTTTCTCAAACAAAATAAACCACGACAGCCATCTGCTGTAGTGGCCTTGGGCGAGAGCAAAATGAAAACGGAGATTGTGTCGATCGAACCATGTGCAAGCTCCCATACTCTTCTTCGTGCCACCAAAGAATTTATCGTACAATATTTTACCTCACGACCGAAATTTATGTGTGCAAATAGCCTGATAGTTAGCATTGAGACGAGAAGCCCACTTTGCAAAAAAGTTCACAGGTTCTGTGATAAAAGAAAATCCAAACTATAACCAAAATTGATGACAACCTTTCCTCTTTTCTTTGACTGTCAGTAGTTTAAAAAAGGAGTAAAAAAATGTTTTTTTTTTAATAAATATTTTTCACATTTTTTTAAATTGACAATTTTTGCACGTGCTTTGTTTTAGGTCGCTATAAAAAAACTTTAGGTCCTTGAAAAAATATTTTTGGTTTTGAAAAGTCCTTGAATTTTTTTTGGACAAAGGCGTGAAAACCATGAACAGTCAACGGTTCATCACACTACTACTCAAAATACCTACCAACTTACCTATGTTGTGAAGAATGGGAGGTTTGAAGAGTTAGGGTAAACGAGGCATAAGTTTGGCAGTCACAAATCTGTCCAAGGCCAGGAGGGCCTGGTGACACTGAGGGTGTTGCGAGTAAGTTTTGGTAGCCTCTTTTAGGAAAAGGAGATCACCCCTAAGGTGTTCCATGAGTTTACAGTGGAAGATGTAATGGTGAGTCGCCAATCTCTCCACACTGACACAGATCAGAAACTTGGTTTCTGAAGAAAAAATAGTTTTTAAAAAAGTATTCCGGAAAGCAATTATGGCCTGCGAGTAGCTGGGATTTTATGGGGTGGTACACGTATTGACTAACATCTGGAGTGGGAAAAAACTTGTGCATTCTTCTACATATTGTATCTCTACTCCATCATAGTTCCCACAACTTCATAAGGATCTTGAGAATTTTAATTGACAAGGCAATTGTGCCCACATTTCACAGACAGCGAATTTTGACAGGATCAGTCTTGTCACCACCCATGTGACATATTGACTGCAGCGACAAAGTAATAATGTTAGGTGAGACACGACTTCAGAGACAAAGCACTGTTGTCGTCACGTGAGAGGTGACTTACGACCACAGAGACATAGTACTGTTGTTATGTGAGAGGTGACTAATGACCGTTAAGGCTTAAAATGGTAATAAACAACAACATAATACATAAAGCGATTTAAAATACAGAATAATGTAGGTCCTTGAAATAAAAATATTTATTAGACGGGAAAAAACTAAATGTTTTGCTTCAGCTGCAAATATATATTAAATACATTATAAAATATATGTAAAATAAACTTACACATTTTTTTTGCCTTTATGAATGCATGTGTAAAAAAATTCTTCCTCCATAGCAGCCCAAATGCAAGTGCTATACTTATAGGATATGAGATAGAAAAAACTTTGTTTAAGGAAAGCTATTGAAAACAGTCAAAATGGAATATTTTTTCAATTTAAATTTTGTTATCTTGAGCTCAAATGAGTGAAACAAATCGAGAAGTGTATTTGTTTACAAAAAATTACTTTGCTTAAATCTTAATACTTATTATTGATAACTGCTTTTACTAAGTTTATATTTACTACTAGTTGTCTCAACAAACAGTGGCGAGATTATATTAGGTAGACGATCAAACAAGAGATTTGATTCATAAGAAACTATATTATGAAAATACAAACACTGTGTAGGTTATAAGGACGAATAAGTTCCACAATAAACAAATACATTCTCATCAATTCTTTCTATTTGACGAGTTTTAGAGTCAGTGATCATTTTATATTGTAAAAATCATAACAAGGCAATTGTTGACTAAATTTCAAATAATTGTAAACATATATAATTTGTTTACATGGGGGTACGTTTTTGCCGCCTGCTTCTTGCATCAACCAATTCTTCAAAGTAGTTACAATACAGACAGTTATAACGAATTACAAAAAAAAAAATCTGTACATTACAATATTGAATGTCAACATATATTTAGAATATCCACAAAAAAAAATCATACGGAAAATCATAGCACTCAGCGAGAAAAAAAATGGCGATCTTTTTTACAACGTAGTAGGGTTGCTTGAGAAATTGAGAAGGATTGCCAATTTCCCCAGCCTTCGGTTCTCAAAGCGCTTTCTATCGCCAACTCGCCAAGAGGTGTTGAAAGTATGAGGGTTTCCGCGAATGCACCCCGGGGTTGTGAAGCCCGTACAAACCTAAAGAAGGAATGCCCCTGGGGGCTTTGAAGGGGGAGAAGTTTGAAACACGACTTACCATTCATACAACATCAAATAATGTACACACAATGACAAACTGACACAGTAGAGAAAGAAATACACACGATAAGGAATGTACCTGACAGGAATCGAACCTGTGCCGCCTCCAACTCGAAGGTTGATAGCGCAGTGGACATACCACTGAGCTACGGCGGCCCCCGGATACGTAGGGAACTGAATAAAAAATTATTATGGGTGCCTTCACAATTAATTCGAGTGATTTTTTTAAATTTAACGTCGTACTAGAGTAACACAACGGGCTATGGACGACGGTCCGGGATCAATCAATCCCTTATGGGAAAGATCCTAGGATAACACCACGTCCTTTCGAACCACGGTCAGATGACGAGGCAATACTTGAGCTGGGACCCCACTCTCCAAACTTCCACACCAACCCAACGTGAGGACTTTGGCCACGACAGATTTAAGGTGCATCGGCCGCCTCTACATGAAAGTTTGCAATACGTTTGCAAATATACATGCACTGACCCAGATTCAAACCAGGAAGCAACTGATCTAGAGACTAACACCTTAACCAACAGACCGAATGGATCGGCTGGCTGCTGATAGACGAGATATCTTATCCAATCTTGAGAACCAGAATATTTCCGAGGCGATATTTTACCCAAAAGTTAATTGAGATGTTCGTAGTAATTATTTCAATAATGCAACTTCCTTTTATAAATTCGCTGTTAAACAATTACGCAGGCACAGCATACATCCATTGTTTACACAAAAATATACTGTTGAGATATTTCCATTGTTGAATGGCATTGTTTCTATTTCAACACACCAAATAAAATTTAAAAAATCATATCTTGTACTTTCTCTGTGGAAGAGCGAATTGAAATTTCTTCCTGCGATTTTATACGTTTTGCGAAATTTGATAATTTAATAAACAAAAAGCGACTAAATACTTCTTAATTTGATAATGGCAAAGAAAGACAACTTCTTGAAGCCTTTAAAGACGAAAATCGTCAAGATGGGACATTGGCTCCGAGTTAGAATGTAAGTTCCAAAACTCTTGCAATAAATAATGAGGGTTTCCATCTTGAGTACGCGTTTAAAATAGAATTTTTTTAAATATACGTTTGGTCCACTACCTTTTATGCTTAGACTGAACAAAGATATGTTTTTAGAAAAAAATTAAAATATTTTTCCATTCTTTAATCAGATTGTATGTAATTACACAAATTCAAATAAAACGACAAATGTGAGAATAATTATAAAAATTAGAGACATTTGCCATTCATCCTATCGACTATTAAATGTTTCGAATCATAGATTTTTTTTTTTTTTTGTACTGTAAAAGTGAATCTATAAAACATAATCTTAAGCAATCTGTGGTGCTCAGTTGCATTGTAATTTTCCTTTCAATATTCTATGCATGTCAACATTCAAAAATGAACGTTTTCTTTAATAAGCTACAATGACACCTAAATAGATTTGTAAGAGTGACCACATCTGAAATTTAGTATCAATTACTAATAAGTGGAATACCACTCATGTTTGTAAAAAACACGTTTCGTTTCGATGCAAACCAGGGAAACCCGGAGACCCAGAGAGACAGGGTTTGTTGAAAGATTTGAACGATGATCTTTCGACCGTTGAGTCTTACATAAATGTCGCCTCCGAGCCCGAGCTTCCTTTGCCCCGAGGCTATAGGGGAGGCTCACGTGACTTCCATTAGGCAGTAACGATTTTGGAATTCATCAACGGATGGCTGGAGGACAGCATCCGGCAATCGTGGATAGAGCCACACTACGATGTGGACGAGGTATTGAAGTCAACCATCGTGGCCGATACCTCTAATGACATCGAATTAAAACGATCAGAATCCTGGGGCTCTCTCTAGATGCACTAGTCATTTGAAGAGAGTATCCAGTATTGAACTGTAGACACTTGAATACGACTCCAGATTATGACTGACGAATATGACTCCCGAATATGACTACCGATTACGATTCACGAACATGACCCACGAATATGACTACCGATTTCGACTCATGAACATGACCCTCGAATATGACACACAAAGATGACTCACGAATATGATAACTATTTGAGACTGTCCGTTGATTCCATAGTTTCTACCCATAAGGCTTTGGAAAGGAGCTTTAGCTGAGGAAGCTCCTGACTAAAGTCTTATGGGTCTCCTCTTTTTTGACTACAGTTCTAAAACTAATTTTGAAATAAGAACCTCTGAATTCACTGTACCATAGAACCGAAATAGTTCTTTAGTTCCGAATAGTTTAATAGAAAAAATTAATATTTGATTTCGTTATCCACTACAATAAATTTCTGGCTTACTCACCACCATGTCGTTTGTTTCAATTTAGATCATGTGCTACGTTTTCTAACATTTGCGATTTAATTTTAACGTTTGAAAAGGGGTAACTGTTAGTTTTATTTAAATAGTAGCTACAGCGTGGTCAGCATACCGTTGCTCGTGGTAGTTCTTTCCGTGGGGGTCATGTGTGACCACTGACGCTCGCCAATCCCCGGTGATTGCTACGTATTCCCATTTGCTTTGCTTCGCAAATGAACTCCACAGGTGGCCTCGAAGCGGCTATTATCAACAACGTAAATCAAAACACGCTAGAATTGAAAAACGTGGCATGGTTTCAAAGGCATTGTGACGAAAAACGCTTGTGACGTCAGCCGTCAAAAATCGCAAAATCCGCTCCTTCATTCGAGGTAGTATGACGTCACATTCCGAAAAGGATGAAAGGTGAAAAAATTATTAAATTAATTTTAAATGTCCTAGATTAAATTTTAAAATTCGAGCTGGACACAAATATCGCAAAAAACTAGGATGTGCCAAATTTCATTATTGTAAGTGCCATAGATTCGTTAGATTACAGTAAAGAGACAGAGGAATACTTCCAGTAAAGATCTATTGCAAATGTTGTGGCTGGAAACCAGATCTGGTTTTAACATGCGACGTGTGCTATAAAAGTTCCGGAACAATTTTTTCTTCTCTAGCCTGCATCGTATAACGAGTCCACGTATATTAAAAAATACATTTATTAATTTTATACATATCCCATACCACTGTTATCGCGTTGTTGGATCTGGTGAATGAGTACTCTTATCACGCCATTTTAATAGAATAGGTCACTCACTGACAGTTTGGCGAGTGATGTGGTCAAGGCAAGCTATAAAGTCAAAATGTCAAATTAACGAACAAAAGACGGCGTGGGCGACCACGGGGTTCCGAAGGGCAGAAGGAAGCTGTGATTGTCAAGTAATACTGAAAGAGGAAGAAATAGGGGAGGATTTTTATCCCAAATTTCATCGCGGAGAAATGTCTGTCCAAACTTGCAATCTTTTGATATTACTGACTATTGGTGGAAAACAAAATTAGAGTTGGAAACTCGCCAAATAGCCACCCCGACACGAGATCCTGACGATACAATGAGTGCCGTTTCTCGGAATAGCTTCGATGTTGTCCTGGAATTTTTCGAAGCGTTCTCGAATATTTCGAAGTGTTATCTTCGAATTTTTCGAATGTATCGAAGTGTTTTCCTTGAATTTTTCGAATATATTGAAGTGTCTTCATTGAATTTTTCGAATTTTTCGAAGTGTTATCCTCGAATTTTTCGAATATTTCGAAGTGTTGTAATCGAATTTTTCGAATGTATCGAAGTGTTGCCTTCGAATTTTTAGAATATATTGAAGTGCTGTTCCATATTTTTTGGAATATTTCGAAGTCTTGTCCTCGAATATTTCGAATAGATCGAAGTGTTGTCCTCGAATTTTTCGAATATATTGAAGTGTTTTCTTTGAAATTTTCGAATACATCAAAGTGTTGTCCTATAATTTTCCAAATATATCGAGCCGACCAACCGGTATAGTGGTTAAGGTGTTAGCCTCTAGATCGGAAGGTTCCTGGTTCGAATCCGGGTCCGGATGTTTGTAAGCGTATGGTGTAGAGGCGGCTGGTGCACCTTAAATCTGTCGTGGCTGAAAGTCATCACGTTGGGTTGGCGTGGAAATTTGGAGTGGGGTGCCAGCTCAGGTGTTGCTTCGTCACCTGACCGTGGTTCAAAATTAAGAGGTATTGTCCTCGGATCTTTCCCATAAGGGACTGATCCCGAACCGTCGTCAATAGCCCGTTGTGTTGCTCTAGTACGACGTTAACTAAAATTACCATTACAAAATAGATCGAAGTGTTGTCCTCTAATTTTTCGAATATATCATAGGATTGTCCTCGAATTTTTCGGTGTAGTCCTCGTAGTTTACGAAGTGTTGTCCTCGATTTTTTCGAAAATTTCGAAGTGTTGCCCTCTAGTTTTTCGAATATATCGATGGCTATGGTATTTGGTATGTATATGTATATATATGGCTATGGTATATCCTGTGGCGGGAATAATATTCCGTTTTTGACGCAGAAGAGGTATTTTCGTTGTTTCAACGAGGATGCTGTGGCTTTTTCTTCATTAGATTTCATATTTCAAACTAATCTTATTTTTAAAAAAATGTTTCTTGTAAAACAGTGTTATTTTGATCTGTACTGATATGATCCATGAATTCAGATCTCTTTCTAAATGATAGCAAACATTCTGAACAATTCTTGTTTTTTATCGAATCAGGAACGCATATTTTCATATGCCTTCTGCAAGAGAAAGCATTTGAAAATATATTGCACAGTGCACAAACATTTTTTGGCAATTTGCGTATTTCTGCAGACTGATCTTTTATTATTTTGTGAAAAGATCAAAACTATATTTAAATGGACCTAGCACCTTAATAAAGACAAAAATACAGATAAAAATTTTTTGCTTCAAAAGTTGCCTTATTTTATTTACAATGTCGTCCTAGAAAATGAGACTAATTCTTGTATCTTTTTTTAAAGTTATAGGAATTTTTGAGAGTGTAGCTGAGCGATCAGTTTTTCGAAACCAAAACCAACCGCATTTGTGCGTCTGCAAAGCCTTATTTTCGATTAATTAACTGAAATAGCTTAGAAGATGAAAGGTATCTTTGTAACTGTTACTGATATAATGGCTTTTTTATTTATAATTTACTCGTACAGGCTTTATTATAGTTTCTCTTTTCTGTTTATACATTATTAATTATACCTAAACATAAACGAGAGCTGAGAATTTAAATAAAGTAGGTTTGGTTTCCGATACACAACTTTACTTTATTTGGTCCAAGTGGCCAAAGGAGAATTTTGTGTCAAAAAAGGTGTCGAAATAGCCACATCAAACTAATTTTGCGCGTATAATATAGGGTACTTTCAACAGCTGTTGGAATTATGTTATGATCCGATACCTTAAATAGTAGACATATAATTGACGCTCGAAATAATTATTATAGAAAGAACCTTTTAAGTGCCGAATTTCAACATTTTCGAAAATTAGTGTGGAATTGGCTCTTAAAAAAAGGGATTACTTACTGTCTAGGGCAGTTTTAAGCTTCATTTATTTGTAGAAAGTAGCTATAGTAAAAATTTAAATAAATTTTATTTATAATTTCTATTATAATTTTAAAACTTTAAACTACTTTTTCTCCTACGTCATTTTTTGTATATATGTTACAATTCAAAATGCAAAGGCTTTTTTAACTTCCAATCAATTGACTTCAATTTTTTTTACAGTATTGTACCATATGGTACTAGCCGACCCTTTTTCTTATACACGTGGACATTGGAATGTGGATAATCAGCCAGACGGTGACATCAACTTCAGAGTATGCACGTGTGTTTTTGACAAAATACAGAGAGTTTTTCTCATCAGTGGCCTAGAGTTCCGTTGGTCCACCCCTTTTTCCTTCCCCTTGTGTCTGGCAATTGAGCTCAGTGATGCGATAAACAGTTCTGTGAGTTTTCAGGTACGATTTTCCCATCGACACAGCTGGAGTTCCGTCGGTTCCCTAATCCCATGTCTGGAATGGAGATTAGCTTTTGGGAACTCAAGTCGGCATTACAGACGGTTTTTGCATCTGTGTGGGGGGTTTCTTCAGTTCTGTTGTAGACTGAAACATCTCTTGCCAGGGCTCGGAATTCACTCCCCTCCCGTTCGCAACTGCGCTTCTGCGGACCCAAGAATTTGAGAAAGAGACTGATTCTGAATTCGACGAGAGACAGACGTCTCTGTTTTGTGGAGAGCCATTGTTGTTTTGGCTCCAGGCAGGTTTTCGATTGTCGATGGCTGTGCCCTAACTTATAACTTGTAAACTTAGTTGTAAATATTTTATATATCTCAATACATAGTTTAATTTAAACCAGCTGTCCGTCTAATTCTTACATGACGGTACAGTATACACTGCCCTCCAAAAGTTAAAGTACAGGATGTTTGTCGAAGCTCACCATTAAAAAATTGCAGTAACAATAAAATTAATACTTATTATGAATGATATTAACGAACTTTGAGAACACTAATGCTAAAACTGTAGTCACCACTTTTATTTTAAAATGGACACTTTATAAAAATGTGCAATAATCAAACTTTTGTGACTTCGTGTGAAAGTTTTGTGCATGATTGTTGAACTTCAATTGTTGTTGGCAATTGCGTTGACAATATACAGGAGTGTATAGCAATGTCCAGGAGAATTCGTTTACCCGATCGTTAAGGTGACGGTCGTCCGAAAAGCCCTCGTCTACCTTGGATGGGTGCGATGGGGAGTAGACGTGGTCGACTCGCGATTGTTTGCTCTGAAAATACCGATAATTGAGCCGGAAAAGTTTTCTTCGTGGTTTCGTGTCATCAGAGACGCACACCCAGGTAAAAAGTAATTTTTAATAATCAGTAAAAAGTAGGTTTTATGGTGCCGGGTCCTCTTAACGCAACATTATGCATTTTAAATTTACATGTAATCACGAAAAAATCTGGAAACAAGATTTCTCAGTTCATCCATTCTGTAGCTTCCGTGTCCAAATAATCAAAATGACTTATGACTTGAACGCAAAGGTATCATTTGATTATTATCAGGTGTTTTTGTAATTTGCGAGATGAAATCAAGAAAATAAATAAACGTGTTCTAAGATCCGCAGAAACAAACCAAAACTGTTTCAAAGCGGTTGTTTTAAAAATAATTAGACATTTAAAAGTTTCAAGTTCCAAAAGGGCCGTAAGTTTTTATTCGATTGTGATCCGGGAATTTAGGAGGAAAGTATTATGTACATGGGGAAGTAGTTAACAATAAATATTTGGTGCTATAATCTAGTAAAATTTCATTCAATTGCTATATAATAAAGGTAGAAAAACGCTCGAGTATTTCTCCACTACTTCAATCTATTGGGTACACCCGTAAAACCCAAATTTGTATTTCATTAATTTTGGGTTCGTAAATTAAAAAATATATGTATCTAGTTATAAAATAGGTGCATCTTAAAATCTAATGTATAAAATTAAAGATCCTCATGACGTTTTTTAACTCCAAAAATTAGACGTTCATGTTCTAATAAGGTTTTCAGTAAAGTTGTCATTAGAGTTTACTAAATACAATAAAAATCGTTTTGTCGAGAGCAATGAATATCGTCAACTGAATGAAAGAACTAGATAATTTGAAAAATGGTGTATTTTCATATATATTTAAATTAGAAAAGCTGAGATCATTCAAAATTTTATGCAAGCAATAGATAATTTATTTTGACTACTTAGGCTCTATGCTATCGGCTATTAAAAAATTCAAGTATATATATATAGAACTGAGATTGGGAGAAAAATGTTTTTTTACTCGTATCTTAAAACTCAAATTTCAATTACCTAGTTCTTACATCCAGATATGGCGATATTATTTCAGATTAATTCTAGACAGGATGCTGTCTTTATCGCAAATTTTATATCGGACATTATTTGAATTTGTTTCCTGCACAATTTATTAACACGCACATATATAAAATAGTTGAACATTGTCGGCGTTACACCCCCTCATTTATCTTCCTTACCATGCACAACACTTGACATCTGTCTGTTTATTGGTTGAAGTTACCTCTCCATGTTTGCAAAGTACGTTGAAATTGAAAAGAAAAGAGTAAAGGAATATTTTGTTTCATTTGGATCACACGCGACGAATAAGAATGTTTATCTGTGTTAAAGAAATTTTGTTTCGTCTGCTGACAAATCATGTCGCTTATGCACATTCCAATGTTGCAAGTGCCGTATATCCGTCGGAATTATGGTAACGAAAAACTGAAAAACACTCACTTTTTTTATAATAATAGAGATATTGCATTGAATATGGATGAACTCGCGTATGCGTACTTATACTTAGATTGGTAATGTAAGCTAATAAATTTGACTAAAAAAATATTACATATTTTTTAACTGTTGTTTTTACCTCGCGAATTAATTTCTTATTATTCTTAAAAGTTTTAATTAATGTTTATATCCACCTATCCGAATATAGTGCTCATAATCCTGCCATAATTAAATAGTGTAATGTACCCCCAAAATAGTCACCCCACTTAAATGGCCTGATTTTTCTAAACCGCTGAGCTGACCATATGACCCATAATGACTGTATGTAATTAGATTCATCGAATTAAAATAATCCAAAATTATTTTTTTTGTGAAATGAGCTAATGGGATTTCTTTGCAATATTATGTGAGCATGATTATGTGTATGTTAATTTATACTCGAATTCAATCAATGCTGTAATTATTCATATTGGGTTGGCATTGAGTCAAACGCATCTTTTAACAAATACCGATAGAAGGTTTTTTTGAACGAGTGTCCTTTTCAAATTAAGGCATTTCGAAATCCTTATTGTTCTGAACTTTTCTATCGCATTAAGATTTTTTTCATACATCGTCTTCTGATCGCGTTGGGTTAAATTTAAGCTTAAGTAATTAAAAACTGCAAAAAAAAAGCTCATACATACGGGTAGCATATTTATATAGGAACAGAGTATTTTAAATATTTGATCAAATTTTAATTTATTTTTCTTGATAATGTCATCTTTAAAAAAATCTAATAACTTTTTCAGTTCCAATGAATTGTAATTTTTAATAACCATTTTTTTCTTCAGAAACACTTTAGATGTATACGATTTTTAAAATGCGTTTGTTGAAATTTAATTTGCCCGTTCAATTGCTAATTTCAGGCTTTATACCTCACAAATTCTTTTTTTCCTGTTACAAAAATTGTTTTTTTTTCCGCATAAAAGTTAATCGCCTGAAAAAATTTTAATCGATGATGCGAGTACTTACCTGGATTTTAATGGAAAAATCTTCCACAGTGTGCTTGTTTTATCTGGAGATTCGAATCTATCTTTGCTAGCTGAACTACAATTTATGTGTAAACCCAGAGAACTGAACGAGAAATAATGACAAGTAGCAGCAAAAAAGTTTTTATTTGCGAGGGGTTTGCCAGTTTGGTGCTCAAAATTTCAGAATAACGAGTTTACGAATCGCGTTGAAAGCTGTGATTTCTGAACTTTTATGCTTTTAAAACTATTTTTATTCATCTCCACTTGAATTACATTGTATGCAACATGACCATCTGAAGTTATCTGAACAGGCATTTTGTACAACCGTATTTATTTATATTATTTCACTTCAAGTCCATTTTACTTTATAATACTATTGTGAATTGGTTTACAAGCTAAAGATGTAATTTGTCGATCTAAAAACAAGCAAATTGGTTTGCACTATCCGTTTTGTAAATTATGGTTAATAATTTGGGGATTAATAGTTTTTATCAATAGTTTACTATCGAGAAACAGCAAGGAGTCAATTTTTGTCTAACCCTTTTATGAATACAAAAACAATATCCCAATAGTGAACGTGTCTATCAAATGACAACACAACACACACAAGTAATTTATTACACATATCATTTAGTTATTTTGATGAAAACAATGAGCAATAGGAAACAATAGGATAAAAGGAACAAAGTTTAGTCTAAAAATATTTCCTAACAATTTTCGCATTTGTCTGGATGCGGATGAATAGTTCTAACATAAGGAGGGGAACTTTGTTTAGAACTTATTTTCCTTTGACAAGTTGTACTAAAAGCTTGGCAACAGTGTTCAATGTATTCACCATATTCCATTAAAGTCTTAAAACTGAAGGTTAAATAATTCTAAGAGTTGTGATAGAATCGGTGGAATAGTCTTTACAATTCAAAAGGTTTTTTTAAATGATATGTTTTCTTTGAAACAGCGCAAAACAAAACGGTTAACTAATTGGATACTATGCAGTCAATCTCGTTGTACTATTACGAACAAAAGTAACCTTAATCAGTCATTACATAACAAAAGATTACTTGTTATTTTCATTGTTTTGTATACATAGCATACCAAACTACAATTAGACCAAACGAACAAAACTAAGTGTATAACACATTTCAGTAAATTTTCTCTCTTTACATTAAACTTGATAAAAACCTAACAAATCCATTTAATTAGTATCTGCTCAGCTTTCAGAAACCAAATCTTTGTCTTAATACAATTATTTCAAGTTAGGCGTTAATTAACTAAATTCGAAGTCGGAATACCTTTGTATAGAACTTGTTGGAAATATAATCCCTAGGTACCTAGAATATATTTTCTATGCGTGGGCATACAAATTTGTTTTAATTCATATAACACTTCATTTCCTCATGAAACGGCTAGATAAGTATATACCCTCATTAGTTTCTCCAGTACAAGACCCTATACAGATCGGTCCTTGACCAGGCCAAGCACACTCTGGTCAGGATAGGTTTGTGAATGGATTACCGCACCAACAGAAATATACAATGGTAAGTCAAAAGAATCTGCATTTTCGCTACATCTTAGGTTCGCTAGATCAATCGCTTAAACACGTCTTTAGGTTTGCTACATTGCTTTATGCGCGATCATGCTTAGAGTTGATACTACTGTGTTTAGGTTACAGAAGTCTGACCTAATTGGGTCATTTCTTGAGTCCGTATCAGTATAAACATGGCCTCTACGCTAGAAGTGTGCACCAATTAGGAACGAAAAGCAGCGATTATATTTCTTGAGTAGCAAGGTGTGTCAGGAGCTAAAATTCATCGCAGGATTGTGTAAAAGTGCATGAGTGGATCGAGAACCTAAAGATGCCAGACAAGCGTGATCGCCAATCCACTTACTCCACTGACGAGTCGATTCAGTAGCTCCAGAAATGGTACTGGCAAACCGACGAGCAACAATCGACACTAGCGCATTCTTTACAGACAAGGAAGCGGTTGCACGACCCAATGAAAACCTTGGAGGGAATGCGCAAGCTTCGACCATTGGTCTAACTGCATCGAAAGAAAAGGAAAAATGACATTTAAAAAAATATATTTACACGAAGGTAGTGGTTGAAATTAAGTGCAGATAATTTTCGAATCCTCTGTAGTTCCAGAGGTTTCATCCACAATTACTTAGCACAGCAAAGAATGAACCTATTTGTATAACCAAGCAGCACGAAACTGAACCTAATACGACTCATTCAGAATTAGTTATTCCAGAGCGAACAACTTCCTTTAAGAGACGTTCTTTTGCTCGAGTCGGCTCTAAAAGGTTTCATTTACATGAAAGAAAATCGGGAAGTGATTTTCCTTAAACCTTTTGTTTTTTTGTTACATCTTTTGTATGACATAAATACAATAAAATCACTACTAAACTGTTTTGGAATTCCTTTCATTGTGTTACTTTAGAGTAATTGTTATTTCCTGCACCAGAATAAACTTTAATGAATGTTGAAATTTTGCCAATTTAAATTTTACGCGAAACAAAACGCATCAAAATTTTCTACGCACAATATTGAATTAAATTTAAATTAGGTAAGTGATTCATTTCTTTGGATTATCAATTAGCGACCAAATAAAGAGGATTTGAAAGAGGATATCGAGTTCATTTCTTAAATTTACGATTGTAAGCGCTCATATTTTGTCGCTTTTCCTGGTCGGAATAACAATTCAACTTTGATTTATGAAGCTATGCAGTTACTAAATTACACATATTAAAAAAAATTTTAGTCATTTCTAAATTATCGCGAAGTGGTGACTATGACACTGATAGTTGGAAAGCAGGGTACAAGGCACAACAAAAACAAATGAGAAACTTCTTTGACAAAAGGAAAATTTATCAATTCAATATTCAGTTTATTCAAGATTCTCAAATATATAAACTATTAACATTGCTTATTACAGAAGTAGTAGTCATAATCTACAAACAACTTATTAATCAAATCTACACTTGTATATCATTTTCAGCAAACAAACTCATATCTAGCCGATTGAAGTAAAACTGTCGGTATTAAAAATTTGAAATAAGCAAATTTGTTATAAAATATTCATCCACGATAGAAATTTTTATTTAATACATCAATGACAGGGTTCACGTTTTGCAACTTACAATTCTTAAAATATATACTGAATTTATCAAATTGTATTTTCATTTAAAGCGTGTTTAGAAATACACTATTTTCAATATGCTTTTCCTGCTATTGTCATGAAAGATCTGATTATTTCTAGAACTGATTGATTTGAACGTTTGATAACTCGACTAAATAATCAATAACATGAAATGCTCGATTTAATTTCGTTTCAGCTCTGGAAATATTTTTTGGATAAAAAATCTGATGGAAATTCTTTTATTTTCT
Source organism: Metellina segmentata (assembly GCA_947359465.1). Classification (NCBI taxonomy): domain Eukaryota; kingdom Metazoa; phylum Arthropoda; class Arachnida; order Araneae; family Tetragnathidae; genus Metellina; species Metellina segmentata. The sequence goes on along the minus strand of OX375876.1, from coordinate 11,427,595 downwards.
GTTAACTGAAAGACTCGCGAGTCTTAAATAATCCAATTTCATTTGTGCAAAGTTTGAAGACATAATGCATGAGATTATTTGAATAATACTCGTATTTGAGAAAGGAATAGATTGCATTGTTTGACTGGCCCGATTCTCACAGATGTGCCTTCCAAAAGGACGTTGTCTCGCACCACTGGAATTCCGGGGCCCTCGAAATTCCTTTAGCACTAGAGAACAAAGCCCCCTGGATGGATTACTGTTTTAACAGATATTTAAGAATGATGTTTACTGAAACTGAACAGTATCCCAGTCATTTGAAATTTATATCCGGAACTATTATTAAACGCTACATGGTCAGTTAATTATTCTAATATCATGAATTACAGAACCCGATCTCAGAATATTGAACCCTCCACATTAGTATACACTCTAATTAGATTTGAAATGTCGTGGTTTTGAAATAACAACACGGTTACACACACGAAATACATTGTGTTGCAACAACCTGAAGAAAAATTTCGTTTCTATACTTTTGGACGAAACGTAGACAATGTTGCCTGGTTGACGAAATCACTCACTTTCCAACCGAGGCGAGCAGCTTCCTGGATGAGAGGCGAGCAGCTTCCTGGATGAGAGGCGAGCAGCTTCCTGGATGAGAGGCGAGCAGCTTCCTGGATGAGAGGCGAGCAGCTTCCTGGATGAGAGGCGAGCAGCTTCCTGGATGAGAGGCGAGCAGCTTCCTGGATGAGAGGCGAGCAGCTTCCTGGATGAGAGGCGAGCAGCTTCCTGGATGAGAGGCGAGCAGCTTCCTGGATGAGAGGCGAGCAGCTTCCTGGATGAGAGGCGAGCAGCTTCCTGGATGAGAGGCGAGCAGCTTCCTGGATGAGAGGCGAGCAGCTTCCTGGATGAGAGGCGAGCAGCTTCCTGGATGAGAGGCGAGCAGCTTCCTGGATGAGAGGCGAGCAGCTTCCTGGATGAGAGGCGAGCAGCTTCCTGGATGAGAGGCGAGCAGCTTCCTGGATGAGAGGCGAGCAGCTTCCTGGATGAGAGGCGAGCAGCTTCCTGGATGAGAGGCCAGCAGCTTCCTGGATGAGAGGCCAGCAGCTTCCTGGATGAGAGGCGAGCAGCTTCCTGGATGAGAGGCGAGCAGCTTCCTAGATGAGAGGCGAGCAGCTTCCTAGATGAGAGGCGAGCAGCTTCTTAGATGAGAGGCGAGCAGCTTCTTAGACGAGAGGCGAGCAGCTTCTTAGACGAGAGGCGAGCAGCTTCTTAGACGAGAGGCGAGCAGCTTCTTAGACGAGAGGCGAGCAGCTTCTTAGACGAGAGGCGAGCAGCTTCTTAGACGAGAGGCGAGCAGCTTTTTAGACGAGAGGCGAGCAGCTTCTTGGATGAGAGGGGAGATGAGAGGAGAGGCGAGCAGCTTCCTGGATGAGAGGGGAGATGAGAGGCGAGCAGCTTCCTGGATGAGAGGGGAGAGGTTTCCTGGATGAGAGGGGAGGGGCTTCCTGGATGAGAGGGGAGAGGCGAGAAGCTTCCTTCTCGGGAAACTTTATAAAATTCAAGTCTTAAAATATTTTATGAAAGCCATTAATACATTGTGTATTAATGTCATGGAGATTCTTTCAATTTAATTTTAAAACGTTTGACTGAAAGTGGTTGAAGTTGAAAAATAAAGTGTTGGCACCAACACTTTATTTAAATGAGGGGCAGGGACGCTAACGAAAGTGGGTTGCAAGATGAAGGAAATGACGCACTACATAGACATATCATGACGCTCAGAGGGTTAAAAGAACTTTAGCTAATGTTATAGACATTTTGTAGTCATTGCAATCATGTATTTAGGATAATCTTTGTTTGGACATATTCCAAGTAAAATATCCCCGACAGATTAGATGGGTTGGTTTTAGGATGCAAAAGCTTATTTGGCCAAGCTGCCAAACACAAGGTACTTGATACAACTAAGGAGGTTAAACAGCAAAAGCTAGAAGGGCAGGTAAGGGAGGACGGTAGGTCACAAGGGTAGCTCGGGATTGTGATGCCCGTGTGTACTTAAAGTGTAACCTCCGAATGGAAAAGGGGAAAGCTTTTTCGTTTGAATGACCTGGTTTCGGAGAAGATTCAGATTCTTCTACCTTCGCACATTTTTCTTTGACCTGCTCATATTTAAGATAGTTAAAGCTAGTTGGTGATTTATGGCATAAGGACCATAAGCAGACGCAAACCTAACCAAGTGCACGATTAAATATACTCAATAAAAATAGTTGAAAATAAACCAGACAGACCAAGTACTAAAAGAGCCTACAGATGTAAGTCTTTATGTATAGCATTAAGACTGTTTGGTGTTCACTACAAAGTGAAAGGGCCCCACCCCCCACCTCATCGAGAACTAAAAAGCATAATTAATACTAAAAATGACCTATATTGAAATACATTTAAAAAAGCCCAAGTCATCGTAGCTTGAAAAAAATGTCACTATATGTTCGTAATAGCGTATCGGGTCAACGCAAGGACAGAATTTACAGCTAAATTCGCTACAAAGAATAAGATCAAAAGTGAAATTCCATGACCATACGAGTACTTAAAATCTGAATGGGGGTTTTTGCAAATTTTAGCAGTTTGACTAGGAAACAGGGTTCAGGGCTTTGACCTGTCTCTCTGCACGCCTGTTGTGACGAATCACGTGGAAACATAGCAACTGCATTTGCTTGTCATAGAAAACCGGAGGCTTTTGAAAGGCGAGATAATTTTAATTACCGTCGTACTACATCAATTCTCTTTCAAAAAGCATCCAAGTTGGAAGATAAACTTGTTTCCAGAGAATGTAAAATGGAGTACTTGTTCAGATAAAAACATTAGTCACTAAATGTTTGAGAACTAACCCACGCCCTTCCAAAAGGAACTTTGCATTAAAAAGCTGCACTTCTTGCAATGTGTTATCCAATAACCTGTATAACAGATCATATTCTAAAATTAAAAAGGTTTTCCTAGTGCTTGATGTTAGCGACCCTGGGTTTAAATTTTTCATCACTTCCTCAAGATAAAATGTTTTAACAGTATCGATATTTATTGTAAAAATATATTAAACTCTGCGAAGTAATAAACCACAGTACTCTTAAAGATATTCAATGAAACACTACCACCCTGAAACGGAAACACCACAAATAGCACGCGAAGGAGCAAATAGAATTATACAAACTCACGGCAGAGCGACGGTATAAACAAGCGGCAGAGCGACGGTAAAAACAAGCGGCAGAGCGACGGTAAAAACAAGCGGCAGAGCGACGGTAAAAACAAGCGGCAGAGCGACGGTAAAAACAAGCGGCAGAGCGACGGTAAAAACAAGCGGCAGAGCGACGGTAAAAACAAGCGGCAGAGCGACGGTAAAAACAAGCGGCAGAGCGACGGTAAAAACAAGCGGCAGAGCGACGGTATAAACAAGCGGCAGAGCGACGGTATAAACAAGCGGCAGAGCGACGGTATAAACAAGCGGCAGAGCGACGGTATAAACAAGCGGCAGAGCGACGGTATAAACAAGCGGCAGAGCGACGGTAAAAACAAGCGGCAGAGCGACGGTAAAAACAAGCGGCAGAGCGACGGTAAAAACAAGCGGCAGAGCGACGGTAAAAACAAGCGGCAGAGCGACGGTAAAAACAAGCGGCAGAGCGACGGTAAAAACAAGCGGCAGAGCGACGGTAAAAACAAGCGGCAGAGCGACGGTAAAAACAAGCGGCAGAGCGACGGTAAAAACAAGCGGCAGAGCGACGGTAAAAACAAGCGGCAGAGCGACGGTAAAAACAAGCGGCAGAGCGACGGTAAAAACAAGCGGCAGAGCGACGGTAAAAACAAGCGGCAGAGCGACGGTAAAAACAAGCGGCAGAGCGACGGTAAAAACAAGCGGCACGGCGACGGTAAAAACAAGCGGCACGGCGACGGTAAAAACAAGCGGCACGGCGACGGTAAAAACAAGCGGCACGGCGACGGTAAAAACAAGCGGCACGGCGACGGTAAAAACAAGCGGCACGGCGACGGTAAAAACAAGCGGCACGGCGACGGTAAAAACAAGCGGCACGGCGACGGTAAAAACAAGCGGCACGGCGACGGTAAAAACAAGCGGCACGGCGACGGTAAAAACAAGCGGCACGGCGACGGTAAAAACAAGCGGCACGGCGACGGTAAAAACAAGCGGCACGGCGACGGTAAAAACAAGCGGCACGGCGACGGTAAAAACAAGCGGCACGGCGACGGTAAAAACAAGCGGCACGGCGACGGTAAAAACAAGCGGCACGGCGACGGTAAAAACAAGCGGCACGGCGACGGTAAAAACAAGCGGCACGGCGACGGTAAAAACAAGCGGCACGGCGACGGTAAAAACAAGCGGCACGGCGACGGTAAAAACAAGCGGCACGGCGACGGTAAAAACAAGCGGCACGGCGACGGTAAAAACAAGCGGCACGGCGACGGTAAAAACAAGCGGCACGGCGACGGTAACACAAACGACACGCGGTTCAACCACGCGAACGTCAAATGTAGGTAAATTTATTTGGTGGTAGTGTTTCAGTGGCATCTTCAAGAGCACATATCACAAAAGTTAAAAAGCTATTCTAAAAATTTCCGAACAGTTTGCTTGCTGTTCCATGACTACTTGAACGATTTAATACGGGGAAGTTTTAAATTCACTTTTTGGTTTTTGAGAGATTAGTAATATACTTTAGCATTGTCTTGCACTTTCAGCATGTCATTGATGCATCAATTAACATGGTAGAAAAACGAGTGCTCAATGCAACAAGCTATTTTTCCGATCGTCTGTTTTCCACGCTACACAACATAACACAATCCAAATGAAAAAAAATAGACTATAAATACTTTACTTGTTGAGCATGCTGGTCAACAGGAAACGTGGTTTGTTTATTACGTTTCACACTCAGGCTGCTTAGTTCAAACTCTAGAATTATACTTCAATTCATCAATCCAGCTAGAAGTTCCACACACCATTTATAAACCACTAAATCCTTGCTTTCACGGATTAAATTCGGTTTCCCTGTGGATTATGAAAACTAATCGTTTCTAATACAAGTTCTGAAACGAATACTTATTTGTTTTTTTAAGTTGATGAGAAATGATGGCTTTTATTCATTGAAGCGGGTGCATAACTAGCTAACACGAGGGAAAATAGGCAGGTAATATACAAGAATGCTTTGAATTGAAATTTCGGTCATTCCAGTCTTTCAAGTCGAGATAATTTTAAAAGGGCTCTTCAGATTAAGCCTCTAGCTTCACGAAATTTCAGTTCAGTGTCGCACTGATTTTTCACACTATATTCCATTGAACGTCAGAATCACCAAACATTTAGGTTAGAAGAATCGTTTAAGGCGATGTCAAAACAGGTAAGAAAGCATGAAAGTGAAATATGGCAATCGAACCCCTCAGAGGTTTCGCTTATTACTTAAATTAACACTTACACGCATTTTCAAGTCTGGATCACTAGGCTTGATGAACAACCAAATGCTTTGCAGTAAACACAGAATGCTTTTGATTTGGTAGCACAAGATCAAATAAGAATAAAAAGGTCGGCTTTATACCCCTAGATGCGTGGGGAAAATTCACCGACATTCAAAATCAAGAGAAGGGATTCGTTATCTACAGAATGGAAAACTTCTAGGTACCAGGGAGAGGAAGAGAAACAAAGGAACTCTGACACATGTCTTGGACAAATATCCTCTAATTCAACCTAAGCTAGACTTATTTTTCCTGTCATTTCAAGTTGATGGGTCAGGTTAAAAGAGTAAAAATATTATACAGAAAATAACAAACACTTCTTCGTTGGTTGGATGTTCTGGTAGGTACTTAACGACCCATTCCTAAACTGACAAGGAATAGTGATATGCATTTTGCATAAGCATCACGGATTTCCATTATGAGCACTTCCTCAGATGTGTTATCTAGTCGCTTTTGCCTATTCTTTATCTGAATTTGACCCTGAATTATCAGTACCATTTTACGTCTCCACACTCCTAAAAGTAGAGTTCAGCGCATGAGGATATGGCTTTCTTTAGTCTGATATTTCCCAAAAACATTAATTTCTACTTGCTTCGATAGGCAAGTAAAACAATTGCGTTGAAATGTATTACTATAGCTTATGTGGGGTAAACTCAGCATTCATACATTATTTAAAACTGAATAAGATATTTAACTTCAATTTCTTCCAAAATAAATAATCGGTTAGATATTAAATAAAATTTTAATAAGAATTTTCTTTTGGGATTTGATTATGTATTGAATGCATAATTTGTACATGAGTGTATTTCAACACATTTTATTTTTATACACATTATGCAAAATTATGTTTCCAATTAAAATTAGAGTACCTCTCCCAATGCTCCTTTTGCTGACTGCGTATGGTAAAGCTACTTCAACTTCGGTCCTTGTTTGTTTGCATGTTCAGTTTTTGTTTTTGTCCTAAATAAAGCTGTATAATCTTCGTACAGAATTAGACTCCTCTCTTTCACTGAGTAGAAAGAAGTTTATTAATTTACAGTTAGTCTTTTACGTACGTGATAAATCGTAAACTAATTTTTACTTTACCGTTAGACAAGATGGATTTCAAACCACACATAGATTAGGACAAGGAAGTGGGTCGAAATGAAGACACATTGAACTGTTGCTTAGACAAAATGCCGTTTTGGACACTCCAACAACACAATGCATTGTCGCGACCGATACAGATGGCGTAGAGAAAAGGACCTAAAGTCATTCAAAAAGAGTAATGCTTTTGCAAAAATTCTTGTGAGATTCATGAATAATGCAAAATGCATGAATGTAAATCAAGAATTTACAGCGACTCTGCAAAGTTGATTTCGGACAAGCTATTTTCGTACGAGCAATGCCTGGTCAGCGTGTGGGTAAGCTAATAGAACAATTCTTTAGCAGTGTTAAAGTTTCAAAGGAGGAGATTTTATGACTCTCATAACTCGCCTGCACAATAATTTGGAAGTTCAACAATGAACTCAGCTGACTTAAAAAAAGGAACTTCATGATCCGCTGCTGATGACGAATTATGTCAATCTCAACTGAAATGTTTTCCAATTTAAAGTGTCTGCGAGTCTTTTCAATTCAAGAATATACTTTAAATAAGTTGACAAAACATCGGATTAACAAAAATGAGTCTTTTAAAGTGCGATGACTCATTCTGAAAACATTATTGCCAATATGAATATTAGTTATGGAAAACTACCAAGGGAATGTTCAAAATGCCTTAAAACTGCCATTTTCATGTCACTTGCCACAACTGTCAAAAGAACAAGTGTTTCTAAGAGGCTTGGTGGATATGCAATCATGGTGTGTTTGAAGGAATTCCAGACGCACTGTTAGCTAATAAAGGTGCATCAGCACACACGACAAAACGTAATTATGATTTTTGCGACACTCCAAGGCCAATCAAAAAAACAATTAAGACATTTTAGCACACTAAACCAACAGTAAATGTTGAGATACATAGGACCCGGTTATCAATTCAGCAGACCATTGACAAGATTTTCCACCTTATTGCTGGCAAGAGAAATTTTACATTCATAAGAAATGGTTGGCAAAGACAAATGTCTAAGGACAGTTGAAGGAAGGAATGCCCTCCTTAAATGAGGGTCAAAATACACAATAACCGATTCCTCATGCTGTAGATAATATGCCATCACACCAAGCAACATGTAAAATAATTTCTTTGTCTAAACGCTTAAAATAAAGAATTGCGTTTGAGTAACCAAAGGCACAAATTAATGTACGTACTGCAGTGAAGCGGTTGCGAACGTTACGCGGTGTAGAGGGCGCCACGTGATTGTGGTCATCCTTGGAGCCCTCCTTGCACTCTTCTGAAAAAGAAATAGTTCAAATTCAGTCATGCAACTTTGTGAGAAAGGGTTATAGAGAAATACTAAAGTTGTATATTCAGACCCAAGTTAAATTATAGTTTCTGTATTATCGCAAGGAAATTTAGCTTCTACAATCATTATTTAAAGATGATTAAATGGATCATTATCAGTCACAGTATCAGAAAGTCATATTTCAAACCGGCAGTTATTTATCGACTGTTCAATTATTGTTAAATCAAAACGCCTCAAAAGCTATAAAGAATTGCGTTTAGATAAGACAAGAAACAAATGAATGAACTTACTGGATCGAAGCTGCTGCGACTCTGGGGCGGTGTGGAGGGCGGCACCGAAAAATGGTCATCCTAGAGGCCCTCCTTGCCCTCTTCTGAAAAAGAAATAGTTCAAATTCAGTCATGCAACTTTGTGAGAAAGGGTTATAGAGAAATACTAAAGTTGTATATTCAGACCTAAGTTAAATTATAGTTTCTGTATTATCGCAAGGAAATTTAGCTTCTACAATCATTATTTAAAGATGATTAAATGGATCATTAACAGTCACAGTATCAGAAAGTCATATTTCAAACCGGCAGTTATCTATCGACTGTTCAATTATTGTTAAATCAAAACGCCTCAAAAGCTATAAAGAATTGCGTTTAGATAAGACAAGAAACAAATGAATGAACTTACTGGATCGAAGCTGCTGCGACTCTGGGGCGGTGTGGAGGGCGGCACCGGAGAATGGTCATCCTAGAGGCCCTCCTTGCCCTCTTCTGAAAAAGAAATAGTTCAAATTCAGTCATGCAACTTTGTAGAGAAAGGGTTATAGAGAAATACTAAAGTTGTATATTCAGACCTAAGTTAAATTATAGTTTCTGTATTATCGCAAGGAAATTTAGCTTCTACAATCATTATTTAAAGATGATTAAATGGATCATTAACAGTCACAGTATCAGAAAACTATATTTCAAACCAGCAGTTATATATCGACTGTTCAATTATTGTTAAATCAAAACGCCTCAATAGCTATAAAGAATTGCCTTTAGATAAGACAAGAAACAAATGAATGAACTTACTGGATCGAAGCTGCTGCGACTCTGGGGCGGTGTGGAGGGCGGCACCGGAGAATGGTCATCCTAGAGGCCCTCCTTGCCCTCTTCTGAAAAAGAAATAGTTCAAATTCAGTCATGCAACTTTGTGAGAAAGGGTTATAGAGAAATACTAAAGTTGTATATTCAGACCCAAGTTAAATTATAGTTTCTGTATTATCGCAAGGAAATTTAGCTTCTACAATCATTATTTAAAGATGATTAAATGGATCATTAACAGTCACAGTATCAGAAAGTCATATTTCAAACCGGCAGTTATCTATCGACTGTTCAATTATTGTTAAATCAAAACGCCTCAAAAGCTATAAAGAATTGCGTTTAGATAAGACAAGAAACAAATGAATGAACTTACTGGATCGAAGCTGCTGCGACTCTGGGGCGGTGTGGAGGGCGGCACCGGAGAATGGTCATCCTAGAGGCCCTCCTTGCCCTCTTCTGAAAAAGAAATAGTTCAAATTCAGTCATGCAACTTTGTGAGAAAGTGTTATAGAGAAATACTAAAGTTGTATATTCAGACCTAAGTTAAATTATAGTTTCTGTATTATCGCAAGGAAATTTAGCTTCTACAATCATTATTTAAAGATGATTAAATGGATCATTAACAGTCACAGTATCAGAAAGTCATATTTCAAACCGGCAGTTATCTATCGACTGTTCAATTATTGTTATATCAAAACGCCTCTAAAGCTATAAAGAATTGCGTTTAGATAAGACAAGAAACAAATGAATGAACTTACTGGATCGAAGCTGCTGCGACTCTGGGGCGGTGTGGAGGGCGGCACCGGAGAATGGTCATCCTAGAGGCCCTCCTTGCCCTCTTCTGAAAAAGAAATAGTTCAAATTCAGTAATGCAACTTTGTAGAGAAAGGGTTATAGAGAAATACTAAAGTTGTATATTCAGACCTAAGTTAAATTATAGTTTCTGTATTATCGCAAGGAAATTTAGCTTCTACAATCATTATTTAAAGATGATTAAATGGATTATTAACAGTCACAGTATCAGAAAACTATATTTCAAACCAGCAGTTATATATCGACTGTTCAATTATTGTTAAATCAAAACGCCTCAAAAGCTATAAAGAATTGCGTTTAGATAAGACAAGAAACAAATGAATGAACTTACTGGATCGAAGCTGCTGCGACTCTGGGGCGGTGTGGAGGGCGGCACCGGAGAATGGTCATCCTAGAGGCCCTCCTTGCCCTCTTCTGAAAAAGAAATAGTTCAAATTCAGTCATGCAACTTTGTGAGAAAGGGTTATAGAGAAATACTAAAGTTGTATATTCAGACCTAAGTTAAATTATAGTTTCTGTATTATCGCAAGGAAATTTAGCTTCTACAATCATTATTTAAAGATGATTAAATGGATCATTAACAGTCACAGTATCAGAAAGTCATATTTCAAACCGGCAGTTATCTATCGACTGTTCAATTATTGTTAAATCAAAACGCCTCAAAAGCTATAAAGAATTGCGTTTAGATAAGACAAGAAACAAATGAATGAACTTACTGGATCGAAGCTGCTGCGACTCTGGGGCGGTGTGGAGGGCGGCACCGGAGAATGGTCATCCTAGAGGCCCTCCTTGCCCTCTTCTGAAAAAGAAATAGTTTAAATTCAGTCATGCAACTTTGTAGAGAAAGGGTTATAGGTCTGAATATACAACTTTAGTATTTCTCTAAGTTAAATTATAGTTTATGTATTACCGCAAGGAAATTTAGCTTCTACAATCATTATTTAAAGATGATTAAATGGATTATTAACAGTCACAGTATCAGAAAACTATATTTCAAACCAGCAGTTATATATCGACTGTTCAATTATTGTTAAATCAAAACGCCTCAAAAGCTATAAAGAATTGCGTTTAGATAAGACAATAAACAAATGAATGAACTTACTGGATCGAAGCTGCTGCGACTATGGGGCGGTGTGGAGGGCGGCACCGGAGAATAGTCATCCTAGAGGCCCTCCTTGCCCTCTTCTGAAAAAGAAATAGTTCAAATTCAGTCATGCAACTTTGTGACAAAGGGTTATAGAGAAATACTAAAGTTGTATATTCAGACCTAAGTTAAATTATAGTTTCTGTATTATCGCAAGGAAATTTAGCTTCAACAATCATTATTTAAAGATGATTAAATGGATCATTAACAGTCACAGTATCAGAAAGTCATATTTCAAACCGGCAGTTATATATCGACTGTTCAATTATTGTTAAATCAAAACGCCTCAAAAGCTATAAAGAATTGCGTTTAGATCAGACAAGAAACAAATGAATGAACTTACTGGATCGAAGCTGCTGCGACTCTGGGGCGGTGTGGAGGGCGGCACCGGAGAATGGTCATCCTAGAGGCCCTCCTTGCCCTCTTCTGAAAAAGAAATAGTTCAAATTCAGTCATGCAACTTTGTGAGAAAGGGTTATAGAGAAATACTAAAGTTGTATATTCAGACCTAAGTTAAATTATAGTTTCTGTATTATCGCAAGGAAATTTAGCTTCAACAATCATTATTTAAAGATGATTAAATGGATCATTAACAGTCACAGTATCAGAAAGTCATATTTCAAACCGGCAGTTATATATCGACTGTTCAATTATTGTTAAATCAAAACGCCTCAAAAGCTATAAAGAATTGCGTTTAGATCAGACAAGAAACAAATGAATGAACTTACTGGATCGAAGCTGCTGCGACTCTGGGGCGGTGTGGAGGGCGGCACCGGAGAATGGTCATCCTAGAGGCCCTCCTTGCCCTCTTCTGAAAAAGAAATAGTTCAAATTCAGTCATGCAACTTTGTGAGAAAGGGTTATAGAGAAATACTAAAGTTGTATATTCAGACCTAAGTTAAATTATAGTTTCTGTATTATCGCAAGGAAATTTAGCTTCTACAATCATTATTTAAAGATGATTAAATGGATCATTAACAGTCACAGTATCAGAAAGTCATATTTCAAACCGGCAGTTATATATCGACTGTTCAATTATTGTTAAATCAAAACGCCTCAAAAGCTATAAAGAATTGCGTATAGATAAGACAAGAAACAAATGAATGAACTTACTGAATCGAAGCTGCTGCGACTCTGGGGCGGTGTGGAGGGCGGCACCGGAGAATGGTCATCCAAGAGGCCCTCCTTGCCCTCTTCTGAAAAAGAAATAGTTCAAATTCAGTCATGCAACTTTGTGAGAAAGGGTTATAGAGAAATACTAAAGTTGTATATTCAGACCCAAGTTAAATTATAGTTTCTGTATTATCGCAAGGAAATTTAGCTTCTACAATCATTATTTAAAGATGATTAAATGGATCATTAACAGTTACAGTATCAGAAAGTCATATTTCAAACCGGCAGTTATCTATCGACTGTTCAATTATTGTTAAATCAAAACGCCTCAAAAGCTATAAAGAATTGCGTTTAGATAAGACAAGAAACAAATGAATGAACTTACTGGATCGAAGCTGCTGCGACTCTGGGGCGGTGTGGAGGGCGGCACCGGAGAATGGTCATCCTAGAGGCCCTCCTTGCCGTCTTCTGAAAAAGAAATAGTTCAAATTCAGTCATGCAACTTTGTAGAGAAAGGGTTATAGAGAAATACTAAAGTTGTATATTCAGACCTAAGTTAAATTATAGTTTCTGTATTATCGCAAGGAAATTTAGCTTCTACAATCATTATTTAAAGATGATTAAATGGATCATTAACAGTCACAGTATCAGAAAGTCATATTTCAAACCGGCAGTTATCTATCGACTGTTCAATTATTGTTAAATCAAAACGCCTCTAAAGCTATACAGAATTGCGTTTAGATAAGACAAGAAACAAATGAATGAACTTACTGGATCGAAGCTGCTGCGACTCTGGGGCGGTGTGGAGGGCGGCACCGGAGAATGGTCATCCTAGAGGCCCTCCTTGCCCTCTTCTGAAAAAGAAATAGTTCAAATTCAGTCATGCAACTTTGTAGAGAAAGGGTTATAGAGAAATACTAAAGTTGTATATTCAGACCTAAGTTAAATTATAGTTTCTGTATTATCGCAAGGAAATTAAACTTCTACAATCATTATTTAAAGATGATTAAATGTATTATTAACAGTCACAGTATCAGAAAACTATATTTCAAACCAGCAGTTATATATCGACTGTTCAATTATTGTTAAATCAAAACGCCTCAATAGCTATAAAGAATTGCGTTTAGATAAGACAAGAAACAAATGAATGAACTTACTGGATCGAAGCTGCTGCGACTCTGGGGCGGTGTGGAGGGCGGCACCGGAGAATGGTCATCCTAGAGGCCCTCCTTGCCCTCTTCTGAAAAAGAAATAGTTCAAATTCAGTCATGCAACTTTGTGAGAAAGGGTTATAGAGAAATACTAAAGTTGTATATTCAGACCTAAGTTAAATTATAGTTTCTGTATTATCGCAAGGAAATTTAGCTTCTACAATCATTATTTAAAGATGATTAAATGGATCATTAACAGTCACAGTATCAGAAAGTCATATTTCAAATCGGCAGTTATCTATCGACTGTTCAATTATTGTTAAATCAAAACGCCTCAAAAGCTATAAAGAATTGCGTTTAGATAAGACAAGAAACAAATGAATGAACTTACTGGATCGAAGCTGCTGCGACTCTGGGGCGGTGTGGAGGGCGGCACCGGAGAATGGTCATCCTAGAGGCCCTCCTTGCCCTCTTCTGAAAAAGAAATAGTTCAAATTCAGTCATGCAACTTTGTGAGAAAGGGTTATAGAGAAATACTAAAGTTGTATATTCAGACCTAAGTTAAATTATAGTTTCTGTATTATCGCAAGGAAATTTAGCTTCTACAATCATTATTTAAAGATGATTAAATGGATCATTAACAGTCACAGTATCAGAAAGTCATATTTCAAACCGGCAGTTATATATCGACTGTTCAATTATGGTTAAATCAAAACGCCTCAAAAGCTATAAAGAATTGCGTTTAGATAAGACAAGAAACAAATGAATGAACTTACTGGATCGAAGCTGCTGCGACTCTGGGGCGGTGTGGAGGGCGGCACCGGAGAATGGTCATCCTAGAGGCCCTCCTTGCCCTCTTCTGAAAAAGAAATAGTTCAAATTCAGTCATGCAACTTTGTAGAGAAAGGGTTATAGAGAAATACTAAAGTTGTATATTCAGACCTAAGTTAAATTATAGTTTCTGTATTATCGCAAGGAAATTTAGCTTCTACAATCATTATTTAAAGATGATTAAATGGATCATTAACAGTCACAGTATCAGAAAACTATATTTCAAACCAGCAGTTATATATCGACTGTTCAATTATTGTTAAATCAAAACGCCTCAATAGCTATAAAGAATTGCGTTTAGATAAGACAAGAAACAAATGAATGAACTTACTGGATCGAAGCTGCTGCGACTCTGGGGCGGTGTGGAGGGCGGCACCGGAGAATGGTCATCCTAGAGGCCCTCCTTGCCCTCTTCTGAAAAAGAAATAGTTCAAATTCAGTCATGCAACTTTGTGAGAAAGGGTTATAGAGAAATACTAAAGTTGTATATTCAGACCCAAGTTAAATTATAGTTTCTGTATTATCGCAAGGAAATTTAGCTTCTACAATCATTATTTAAAGATGATTAAATGGATCATTAACAGTCACAGTATCAGAAAGTCATATTTCAAACCGGCAGTTATCTATCGACTGTTCAATTATTGTTAAATCAAAACGCCTCAAAAGCTATAAAGAATTGCGTTTAGATAAGACAAGAAACAAATGAATGAACTTACTGGATCGAAGCTGCTGCGACTCTGGGGCGGTGTGGAGGGCGGCACCGGAGAATGGTCATCCTAGAGGCCCTCCTTGCCCTCTTCTGAAAAAGAAATAGTTCAAATTCAGTCATGCAACTTTGTAGAGAAAGGGTTATAGAGAAATACTAAAGTTGTATATTCAGACCTAAGTTAAATTATAGTTTCTGTATTATCGCAAGGAAATTTAGCTTCTACAATCATTATTTAAAGACGATTAAATGGATCATTAACAGTCACAGTATCAGAAAGTCATATTTCAAACCGGCAGTTATCTATCGACTGTTCAATTATTGTTAAATCAAAACGCCTCTAAAGCTATACAGAATTGCGTTTAGATAAGACAAGAAACAAATGAATGAACTTACTGGATCGAAGCTGCTGCGACTCTGGGGCGGTGTGGAGGGCGGCACCGGAGAATGGTCATCCTAGAGGCCCTCCTTGCCCTCTTCTGAAAAAGAAATAGTTCAAATTCAGTCATGCAACTTTGTAGAGAAAGGGTTATAGAGAAATACTAAAGTTGTATATTCAGACCTAAGTTAAATTATAGTTTCTGTATTATCGCAAGGAAATTAAACTTCTACAATCATTATTTAAAGATGATTAAATGTATTATTAACAGTCACAGTATCAGAAAACTATATTTCAAACCAGCAGTTATATATCGACTGTTCAATTATTGTCAAATCAAAATGCCTCAATAGCTATAAAGAATTGCGTTTAGATAAGACAAGAAACAAATGAATGAACTTACTGGATCGAAGCTGCTGCGACTCTGGGGCGGTGTGGAGGGCGGCACCGGAGAATGGTCATCCTAGAGGCCCTCCTTGCCCTCTTCTGAAAAAGAAATAGTTCAAATTCAGTCATGCAACTTTGTGAGAAAGGGTTATAGAGAAATACTAAAGTTGTATATTCAGACCTAAGTTAAATTATAGTTTCTGTATTATCGCAAGGAAATTTAGCTTCTACAATCATTATTTAAAGATGATTAAATGGATCATTAACAGTCACAGTATCAGAAAGTCATATTTCAAATCGGCAGTTATCTATCGACTGTTCAATTATTGTTAAATCAAAACGCCTCAAAAGCTATAAAGAATTGCGTTTAGATAAGACAAGAAACAAATGAATGAACTTACTGGATCGAAGCTGCTGCGACTCTGGGGCGGTGTGGAGGGCGGCACCGGAGAATGGTCATCCTAGAGGCCCTCCTTGCCCTCTTCTGAAAAAGAAATAGTTCAAATTCAGTCATGCAACTTTGTGAGAAAGGGTTATAGAGAAATACTAAAGTTGTATATTCAGACCTAAGTTAAATTATAGTTTCTGTATTATCGCAAGGAAATTTAGCTTCTACAATCATTATTTAAAGATGATTAAATGGATCATTAACAGTCACAGTATCAGAAAGTCATATTTCAAACCGGCAGTTATATATCGACTGTTCAATTATGGTTAAATCAAAACGCCTCAAAAGCTATAAAGAATTGCGTTTAGATAAGACAAGAAACAAATGAATGAACTTACTGGATCGAAGCTGCTGCGACTCTGGGGCGGTGTGGAGGGCGGCACCGGAGAATGGTCATCCTAGAGGCCCTCCTTGCCCTCTTCTGAAAAAGAAATAGTTCAAATTCAGTCATGCAACTTTGTGAGAAAGGGTTATAGAGAAATACTAAAGTTGTATATTCAGACCCAAGTTAAATTATAGTTTCTGTATTATCGCAAGGAAATTTAGCTTCTACAATCATTATTTAAAGATGATTAAATGGATCATTAACAGTCACAGTATCAGAAAGTCATATTTCAAACCGGCAGTTATCTATCGACTGTTCAATTATTGTTAAATCAAAACGCCTCAAAAGCTATAAAGAATTGCGTTTAGATAAGACAAGAAACAAATGAATGAACTTACTGGATCGAAGCTGCTGCGACTCTGGGGCGGTGTGGAGGGCGGCACCGGAGAATGGTCATCCTAGAGGCCCTCCTTGCCCTCTTCTGAAAAAGAAATAGTTCAAATTCAGTCATGCAACTTTGTAGAGAAAGGGTTATAGAGAAATACTAAAGTTGTATATTCAGACCTAAGTTAAATTATAGTTTCTGTATTATCGCAAGGAAATTTAGCTTCTACAATCATTATTTAAAGATGATTAAATGGATCATTAACAGTCACAGTATCAGAAAACTATATTTCAAACCAGCAGTTATATATCGACTGTTCAATTATTGTTAAATCAAAACGCCTCAATAGCTATAAAGAATTGCCTTTAGATAAGACAAGAAACAAATGAATGAACTTACTGGATCGAAGCTGCTGCGACTCTGGGGCGGTGTGGAGGGCGGCACCGGAGAATGGTCATCCTAGAGGCCCTCCTTGCCCTCTTCTGAAAAAGAAATAGTTCAAATTCAGTCATGCAACTTTGTGAGAAAGGGTTATAGAGAAATACTAAAGTTGTATATTCAGACCCAAGTTAAATTATAGTTTCTGTATTATCGCAAGGAAATTTAGCTTCTACAATCATTATTTAAAGATGATTAAATGGATCATTAACAGTCACAGTATCAGAAAGTCATATTTCAAACCGGCAGTTATCTATCGACTGTTCAATTATTGTTAAATCAAAACGCCTCAAAAGCTATAAAGAATTGCGTTTAGATAAGACAAGAAACAAATGAATGAACTTACTGGATCGAAGCTGCTGCGACTCTGGGGCGGTGTGGAGGGCGGCACCGAAAAATGGTCATCCTAGAGGCCCTCCTTGCCCTCTTCTGAAAAAGAAATAGTTCAAATTCAGTCATGCAACTTTGTGAGAAAGGGTTATAGAGAAATACTAAAGTTGTATATTCAGACCTAAGATAAATTATAGTTTCTGTATTACCGCAAAGAAATTTAGCTTCTACAATCATTATTTAAAGATGATTAAATGGATTATTAATAGTCACAGTATCAGAAAACTATATTTCAAACCAGCAGTTATATATCGACTGTTCAATTATTGTTAAATCAAAACGCCTCAAAAGCTATAAAGTATTGCGTTTAGATAAGACAAGAAACAAATGAATGAACTTACTGGATCGAAGCTGCTGCGACTCTGGGGCGGTGTGGAGGGCGGCACCGGAGAATGGTCATCCTAGAGGCCCTCCTTGCCCTCTTCTGAAAAAGAAATAGTTCAAATTCAGTCATGCAACTTTGTGAGAAAGGGTTATAGAGAAATACTAAAGTTGTATATTCAGACCTAAGTTAAATTATAGTTTCTGTATTATCGCAAGGAAACTTAGCTTCTACAATCATTATTTAAAGATGATTAAATGGATCATTAACAGTCACAGTATCAGAAAGTCATATTTCAAACCGGCAGTTATATATCGACTGTTCAATTATTGTTAAATCAAAACGCCTCAAAAGCTATAAAGAATTGCGTTTAGATAAGACAAGAAACAAATGAATGAACTTACTGGATCGAAGCTGCTGCGACTCTGGGGCGGTGTGGAGGGCGGCACCGAAAAATGGTCATCCTAGAGGCCCTCCTTGCCCTCTTCTGAAAAAGAAATAGTTCAAATTCAGTCATGCAACTTTGTGAGAAAGGGTTATAGAGAAATACTAAAGTTGTATATTCAGACCCAAGTTAAATTATAGTTTCTGTATTATCGCAAGGAAATTTAGCTTCTACAATCATTATTTAAAGATGATTAAATGGATCATTAACAGTCACAGTATCAGAAAGTCATATTTCAAACCGGCAGTTATATATCGACTGTTCAATTATTGTTAAATCAAAACGCCTCAAAAGCTATAAAGAATTGCGTTTAGATAAGACAAGAAACAAATGAATGAACTTACTGGATCGAAGCTGCTGCGACTCTGGGGCGGTGTGGAGGGCGGCACCGGAGAATGGTCATCCTAGAGGCCCTCCTTGCCCTCTTCTGAAAAAGAAATAGTTCAAATTCAGTCATGCAACTTTGTGAGAAAGGGTTATAGAGAAATAATAAAGTTGTATATTCAGACCCAAGTTAAATTATAGTTTCTGTATTATCGCAAGGAAATTTAGCTTCTACAATCATTATTTAAAGATGATTAAATGGATTATTAACAGTCACAGTATCAGAAAACTATATTTCAAACCAGCAGTTATATATCGACTGTTCAATTATTGTTAAATCAAAACGCCTCAAAAGCTATAAAGAATTGCGTTTAGATCAGACAAGAAACAAATGAATGAACTTACTGGATCGAAGCTGCTGCGACTCTGGGGCGGTGTGGAGGGCGGCACCGGAGAATGGTCATCCTAGAGGCCCTCCTTGCCCTCTTCTGAAAAAGAAATAGTTCAAATTCATTGTCATGCAACTTTTGGGGATAATTTTATTTTTTATTTTTTGTACGCATATATTTCGCATTGTATTTCGAAATTTTACGTCAAGAAAATTTATCTCATAAATTTTAAATTAAAGATCATTAACAGCTATCAAAATCACAAATTTTTACTCTGAGTACACCTTCGAAGGTGTTTTTGTAAAAAATTTTTCTCTGTAGAATTAAGTTTTAAATTGAAACATTGTATAAAACACAGAAAAATAGTGGGAAAACTGTATTTATGTAAAGAAAATATATTACGAAAGATGGGTGTATCTGTAACATAAACTACTGATCTGTTATGATAACTCAAATTTCAATTAAAATATCATGATTTTAAGAACTAAATAATAAATCTAAAGTTATCCAAGGAAAAGTATTTACTCATAATATTTCTGAAGATATTTTAAGAGTTATGTTTGTTCGAGAAATACGTTGTTGAAAAACTAATAAAATATACTGCCAACGATATGTATATAAATTGATATAAAAAATAGAAAAAATTCTTCTACAATCATGAGGAGAGCCTATTCCCTTCATAAGCAATTAAAACGTAATCATTGCAAATTTTTAAGCATTTTATACATGAAAATGTGTTTTATAATGTTTTGCCTAAACAAAATAGACTCAAAATCTCATTGAGAAAATGCCAAAAACAAGTTTTGGTTAACAAATTTGTTTTAAAAAATGCATTTTACACACTAAAATGCACCAGATTTATATATTTCGCCGTCTTTAGAAAGGAAAAAGAAAAAGTTTTTGAATCTAAGTGTATCCGAGGTAAAATACCAAGGATTAGAAATTTAACTTTTTTTAAAACTGATAAACAGGCTTTAAAGCCATCGTTAAACTAGATCATAGTATCATACACCCCAATTTTTAAAGTTTGTAAGCAAACAAATGCATCTCTTGGTACTTTTTTCCATATCGCACCATTTAAACATTCATTTGGATCCTGTTTTTTACCGGGAAATCATTTTAACCTTTGCGCTGCGGCAGATAGACAATTGTAACCACTAAAATTTAGTTTACACCAGCGGCATGGTATAGATCCGTGTACGGTGGGTGTTATCCCCATTTAAGTGACAGCTGACATCGATCACTCTTTGTACTCTGTCAGCGACTGTTTTCTAGAGTCCCTCCTTTTGTTCGTTACTCTACCCTGTCGACCGTGAGGTGTGAACACTTTGGAGGAAAGGCAGAAGGTCGCTCCGGTTATATCCATCTCATGCCAAACGATATGCCGCACAAAACTATGAAAGGAAAGCGTTAGTCATAAATGCCACTCAAGGCTCTATCGTTCAAGTTAGGTAATTAGGTAAGGGGGATCGGACATGCAGGCGAAAGTGTCGTTCTGCAAGAAGAGTGAAAAAAATCTCAGCGCTGCAGCGTAAGGGTTAAATAAATGAAATGAAAATTTTCAAAAGAAATGCGTATTAAAATATGTGCTAACGTGAATTCAAAATATCTAAAACACACAAGTAATCAACGCAATGAATAGCTATTTTATTGCCAGTTTCGAATCACAAATTAAAAAATAATACGCTGCCAGATACTTTAAAAATCTAGTAAAATATTTAAAATTTGTATAATTTTGGCATATTTAAGTAAAATTGTCACTATTATAATAAGATTCAGAAGTAATGAGGAATGCAAACAGACATTTAAGATGACTTTCGTCTACTGACAAGCACTAAGGGTGTAAAAATCAGTTTCGACTAATTTTTAAAACGCTATAACGTCGGTTTTAAATTAGATAGAAACACGATTCAAGCAGCATTTCATAGATAAAATATTTTCATATTTTATCAAAATTAGAAAATCTATATTTTTGTCGAATATGACATTTCAAAGGTGTACTCATACCTTAACTAGGGGCCCCACTCCCTGCTCGCCAGCCCTAGGTAATTGCTCTGCAATCCAATTTGGTTTGAATGCGTTTTAGTAGCCGCATCGGAAAAACCTACCGTCATGTTCCCTATACAATTTTGAAGAAACCATGTTAATTTCGTAATTTCTGATCCATACTTTCTCGGGAAACTGTCTAAGAATCGAGCGGAAAAAGTGAGTTTTCAATGCTGCGGCGACAAATTTTTTTTTTTATCGAGAAACCGACACTACCATATCGAATACTCATTAATTGAAGAGTCGAGAAGCCTCAAAAGCTGCAAAAGAATTGCGTTCGTGTAAGCCAAGGTACAAATTAGTATACTTACTGCAGCGAAGCTGTTGCAACCCTGGGGCGGAGTGGAGGGCGGCATCATCTGAGAGTAGTCATCCTCCTGCCCTCTTCTGAAACAAAGGAAATATTTAAATTCAACGTCACGCAACCTATAGGAGAGAAAGGTTTATCGAGATATACAAAAGTTGTGTACATATAGACCTATAATCTACATTCGAGTTTCCAATGTAATTTAAGTTGTACAATGATAAATTAAAGATCATTATCAGTAAAGTGTAATTAGTACTATAAATTTTTATTTAAAACCGACTATAGCGTTAGCCCTTCTAACTAGAGGGCGCCCCATAATCACATGAAGATTGATTATGTTTAGGTACAGCTTAACGTCTGACTCCGGCGAACTATGTCGGTTGTCTGAGGGGCGTGTAATCACCGTTTCTTTAAATCCTTGTAATCAGTTTCTTTGTGAATAAAAAATTTGTATTTCCGTGTGCTGGATTCACGCAAAAAATAACCTTGCCATTACACTACAAATATCTGTCAACCGTCGATTGCCTTCAAGAAATAATGGTTGAAATGTAGACAGTTGCAGAACGTGCATCTTTGTCAACTGCTCACAAATAAAAATCGTATGATATTACTTATCCAATTGGTTATGCCAGTTAGAAACTAGTCACTGCACAGCAGGCCTGGTCTATGATTAAACGCGAGGCATTTGAAATCGTATGGAGCTTGAAAAAATTGGAAGTTTGGGTGTGGTATATTGAAACAGTTCTACACAGATCATAACACTTTACCCTACTTAACTAAAAGTGATCTTTAAGATTGCAAAAGTGGACTTTTATATTACAATAAAAAACATTGCCCCTATGGAAAAATGCCTCATGCTTATGCACTCTCACGCATATTGTGAAGAGTGTAAACATTTTAATTATAATTTTTGATGGAGTAAAAAATGATTTGATTTTGCAATGGTTGATTTTCAGTGACATGTTTAGGTAGTTAGAATCCTGTAACTTTTTAGGTTCTAAAATGTATTTAAATTTCTAGTAAATGATGTTATTTTTTTTTCTTTTACCTTTAGTCTACGACCGGTACAACAGTTGTACCATGATGGCTTCAAGAAATAATTGAGACAATGCCCAGTACATCAGTTGTATCTTGAAAGTTATAAGAGTAGCGCCAAGAGATAATTTAAACAAGGACTGTTTCAGCAGTTGTAACCTAAAAGTTATACAAATTGCGTGAAGAAAAAATCCCGCTTATTCTATCTAAAGCTGCAGTCTAAACGTTAATGATCAAAGGAAATTTAATCACTCAGAAAAGAGCCCTCAGTATCCCAAATGTTTATTTAAAATCGACAGTACCATATAGACTTAAAAAATTGTAGAGTAAAAACGCTTTAAAAAAGACGCTATAGTAGTAATGCGTTTGGACAAAGCAAGATACAAATTAGTGTACTTACTGGAGCTAAGCTGTTGCGACACTGGGGCGATGCGGAGGGCGAAACTGAAGAGTGGGTGTCAGAACCGGTGACTGGATTTTGTTTGAGCGTTGGCTGGCGACGCTGAGCAGGTGCTCTGACTACTGTGTCCATTGACCGAAAATTAAACTGGCATTACCCAGGTGCCAGGCCGTGAGGTCTTCTGGCAGGAGTCCAGTAGGTGTCGAGTTTTGGCGTTGGCATCGCTGGAAGGCAATGGGCACGAACCCACCGCTGGCGAAATTTAACTGGTGGCAACTGGGTTTTGATGTATGCAAACTGCCGGTAAAATGGTTGGGCGAAATGGATCACTGCATCAGTAGACCAAACATCGGTTCTGGTCGTAGCAAGGCAATAGTGCTCTCGTGTAGTCACCGTGGTGCCATCTGGTAACTAGTGGTGTCGCTCAGCCTAGAAATTTAGCGGATGCCCTAAGCTAACACCTGCTCGGTTACGATTTTCAAGGCTATCTGGTAGAAGGCAATGTCTGAAAAGCGTCAAAGAGGATGGTAGAGGATGCTACAGCCCACGGTAAAGGATTGACGATTGCGGATAGGCTGCTGTACTGTTGGGCTCCTGCGGAGGTGCACCTTCCTAGTAGATGCCTTCGGGTGCATCTCGTGCTTTCACCGGGAGTACACGCTCCCCACTCGATGATAAGAAAACCCAGCTCAAAATTCAGCGGCTGCACTAGGCTAATACCTGCTCGCTTACGATTTTCCAAGGCTATCTGGTAGAAGGCAATGTCTAAAAAGTGTCAAAGAAGATGGTTGAGGATGCTACAGCCCACTTTAAAGGATTGACGATTGCGGACAGGCTGCTATACTGTTGGGCTCCTGCGGAGGTGCACCTTCCTGGTTGATGCCTCCGGGAGGCATCTCGTGCTTCCACCGGAAGCACGTGGTCCCCACTCTATGATAACAAAACTCAGCTAGAAATTCAGTGCCTGCCCTAGGCTAATACCTGCTCGCTTACGATTTTCCAAGGCTATCTGATAGAAGGCAATGTCTGAAAAGTGTCAAAGAAGATGATAGAGGATGCTGCAGCCCGCGTTAAAGGATTGACGACTGCGGACAGGCTGCTGCACTGTCGGGCTCCTGCGGAGGGCGCACCTTCCTGGAAGATGCCTCCGGGAGGCTTCTCGTGCTTTTATCGGAAGCACACGCTCCCCACTCGATTATGAGAAGAAAACCCAGCTCGAAATTAAGCGGCTGCACTAGGCTAATACCTGCTCGCTTACGATTTTCAAAGGCTATCTGGCAGAAGGCAATGTCTGAAAAGTGTCAAAGAAGGTGGTAGAGGATGCTACAGCCCACGTTAAAGGATTGACGATTGCGGACAGGCTGCTGTACTGTTGGGCTCCTGCGGAGATGCGTATACGTAGTAGATGACTCCGGGAGGCTTCTCGTGCTTTTATCGGAAGCACACGCTCCCCACTCGATTATGAGAAGAAAACCCAGCTCGAAATTAAGCGGCTGCACTAGGCTAATACCTGCTCGCTTACGATTTTCCAAGGCTATCTGGCAGAAGGCAATGTCTGAAAAGTGTCAAAGAAGGTGGTAGAGGATGCTACAGCCCACGTTAAAGGATTGACGATTGCGGACAGGCTGCTGTACTGTTGGGCTCCTGCGGAGATGCGTATACGTAGTAGATGACTCCGGGAGGCTTCTCGTGCTTTTATCGGAAGCACACGCTCCCCACTCGATGAGAAGAAAACCCAGCTCGAAATTAAGCGGCTGCACTAGGCTAATACCTGCTCGCTTACGATTTTCCAAGGCTATCTGGCAGAAGGCAATGTCTGAAAAGTGTCAAAGAAGGTGGTAGAGGATGCTACAGCCCACGTTAAAGGATTGACGATTGCGGACAGGCTGCTGTACTGTTGGGCTCCTGCGGAGATGCGTATACGTAGTAGATGACTCCGGGAGGCTTCTCGTGTTTTTATCGTAAGCACACGCTCCCCACTCGATTATGAGAAGAAAACCCAGCTCGAAATTATGCGGCTGCACCAGGCTAATACCTGCTCGCTTACGATTTTCCCAGGCTATCTGGCAGAAGGCAATGTCTGAAAAGTGTCAAAGATGGTAGAGGATGCTAGAGCCCACGTAAAAGGATTGACGATTGCGGAATGGCTGCTGTACTGTTGGGCTCCTGCGGAGGGCGCACCTTTCTAGAAGATGCCTCCGGGAGGCTCCTCGTGCTTTTACCGGAAGCAGACGCTCCCCACTCGATGATAAGAAAACCCAGCTCAAAATTCAGCGGCTGAACTAGGCTAATACCTGCTCGCTTACGATTTTCCAAGGCTATCTGGTAGAAGGCAATGTCTGAAAAGCGTCAAAGAGGATGGTAGAGGATGCTACAGCCCACGTTAAAGGATTGACGATTGCGGACAGGCTGCTGTACTGTTGGGCTCCTGCGGAGGTGCACCTTCCTAGTAGATGCCTTCGGGTGCATCTCGTGCTTTCACCGGGAGCACACGCACCCCACTCGATGATAAGAAAACCCAGCTCAAAATTCAGCGGCTGCACTAGGCTAATACCTGCTCGCTTACGATTTTCCAAGGCTATCTGATAGAAGGCAATGTCTGAAAAGTGTCAAAGAAGATGATAGAGGATGCTACAGCCCACGTTAAAGGATTGACGATTGCGGACAGGCTGCTGTACTGTTGGGCTCCTGCGGAGGGCGCACCTTTCTAGAAGATGCCTCCGGGAGGCTCCTCGTGCTTTTACCAGAAGCAGACGCTCCCCACTTGATG
Organism: Metellina segmentata; assembly: GCA_947359465.1. NCBI lineage: Eukaryota > Metazoa > Arthropoda > Arachnida > Araneae > Tetragnathidae > Metellina > Metellina segmentata. The sequence goes on along the minus strand of OX375876.1, from coordinate 11,402,118 downwards.
ATTATAAGAAAACCCAGATCGAAATTAAGCGGCTGCACTAATCTAATACCTGCTCGCTTACGATTTTCCAAGGCTATCTGGCAGAAGGCAACGTCTGAAAAGTGTCAAAGATGGTAGAGGATGCTAGAGCCCACGTTAAAGGATTGACGATTGCGGACAGGCTGCTGTACTGTTGGGCTCTTGCGGAGATGCGTATACGTAGATGACACCGGGAGGCTTCTCGTGCTTTTACCGAAAGCACACGCTCCCCACTCGATTATGAGAAGAAAACCCAGCTCGAAATTATGCGGCTGTACTAGGCTAATACCTGCTCGCTTACGATTTTCCAAGGCTATCTAGCAGAAGGCAATGTCTGAAAAGTGTCAAAGAAGGTGGTAGAGGATGCTACAGCCAACGTTAAAGGATTGACGATTGCGGACAGGCTGCTGTACTGTTGGGCTCGTGCGGAGATGCGTATATGTAGTAGACGACTCCGGGAGACATCTCGTGCTTTCACCGTGAGCACACGGTCCGCTCTCGATGATAAGAAACCCCAGATCGAAATTCAGCGGCTGCACTAGGCTAATACCTGCTCGCTTACGATTTTCCAAGGCTATCTGGTAGAAGGCAATGTCTGAAAAGCGTCAAAGAGGATGGTAGAGGATGCTACAGCCCACGTTAAAGGATTGACGATTGCGGATAGGCTGCTGTACTGTTGGGCTCCTGCGGAGGTGCACCTTCCTAGTAGATGCCTTCGGGTGCATCTCGTGCTTTCACCGGGAGCACACGCTCCCCACTCGATGATAAGAAAACCCAGCTCAAAATTCAGCGGCTGCACTAGGCTAATACCTGCTCGCTTACGATTTTCCAAGGCTATCTGGTAGAAGGCAATGTCTGAAAAGTGTCAAAGAAGATGGTTGAGGATGCTACAGCCCACTTTAAAGGATTGACGATTGCGGACAGGCTGCTATACTGTTGGGCTCCTGCGGAGGGCGCACCTTTCTAGAAGATGCCTCCGGGAGGCTCCTCGTGCTTTTAACGGAAGCAGACGCTCCCCACTCGATGATAAGAAAACCCATCTCGAAATTCAGCGGTTGCACTAGGCTAATACTTGCTCGCTTACGATTTTCCAAGGCTATCTGGCAGAAGGCAATGTCTGAAAAGCGTCAAAGAGGATGGTAGAGGATGCTACAGCCCACGTTAAAGGATTGACGATTGCGGATAAGCTGCTGTACTGTTGGGCTCCTGCGGAGGTGCACCTTCCTAGTAGATGCCTTCGGGTGCATCTCGTGCTTTCACCGGGAGCACACGCTCCCCACTCGATGATAAGAAAACCCAGCTCAAAATTCAGCGGCTGCACTAGGCTAATACCTGCTCGCTTACGATTTTCCAAGGCTATCTGGTAGAAGGCAATGTCTGAAAAGTGTCAAAGAAGATGGTTGAGGATGCTACAGCCCACTTTAAAGGATTGACGATTGCGGACAGGCTGCTATACTGTTGGGCTCCTGCGGAGGTGCACCTTCCTAGTAGATGCCTTCGGGTGCATCTCGTGCTTTCACCGGGAGCACACGCTCCCCACTCGATGATAAGAAAACCCAGCTCAAAATTCAGCGGCTGCACTAGGCTAATACCTGCTCGCTTACGATTTTCCAAGGCTATCTGGTAGAAGGCAATGTCTGAAAAGCGTCAAAGAGGATGGTAGAGGATGCTACAGCCCACGTTAAAGGATTGACGATTGCGGATAGGCTGCTGTACTGTTGGGCTCCTGCGGAGGTGCACCTTCCTAGTAGATGCCTTCGGGTGCATCTCGTGCTTTCACCGGGAGCACACGCACCCCACTCGATGATAAGAAAACCCAGCTAAAAATTCAGCGGCTGCACTAGGCTAATACCTGCTCGCTTACGATTTTCCAAGGCTATCTGATAGAAGGCAATGTCTGAAAAGCGTCAAAGAGGATGGTAGAGGATGCTACAGCCCACGTTAAAGGATTGACGATTGCGGACAGGTTGCTGTACTGTTGGGCTCCTGCGGAGATGCGTATACGTAGTAGATGACTCCGGGAGGCATCTCTTGCTTTCAAAGTGAGCACACGGTCCCCTCTCGATGACAAGAAAACCCAGCTCGAAATTAAGCGCCTGCACTAGGCTAATACCTGATCGCTTACGATTTTCCAAGGCTATCTAGCAGAAGGCAATGTCTGAAAAGTGTCAAAGAAGGTGGTAGAGCATGCTACGGCCCACGTTAAAGGATTGACGATTGCGGACAGGCTGCTGTACTGTTGGGCTCTTGCGGAGATGCGTATACGTAGATGACACCGGGAGGCTTCTCGCGCTTTTACCGAAAGCACACGGTCCCCACTCTATTATGAGAAGAAAACCCAGCCCGAAATTATGCGGCTGTAATAGGCTAATACCTGCTCGCTTACGATTTTCCAAGGCTATCTGGCAGAAGGGAATGTCTGAAAAGTATCAAAGAAGGTGGTAGAGGATGCTACAGCCCACGTTAAAAGATTGACGATTGCGTATAGTCTGCTGTACTGTTGTGCTCGTGCGGAGATGCGTATATGTAGTAGATGACTCCGGGAGGCATCTCTTGCTTTCAAAGTGAGCACACGGTCCCCTCTCGATGACAAGAAAACCCAGCTCGAAATTAAGCGCCTGCACTAGGCTAATACCTGATCGCTTACGATTTTCCAAGGCTATCGAGCAGAAGGCAATGTCTGAAAAGTGTCAAAGAAGGTGGTAGAGGATGCTACAGCCAACGTTAAAGGATTGACGATTGCGGACAGGCTGCTGTACTGTTGGGCTCGTGCGGAGATGCGTATATGTAGTAGACGACTCCGGGAGACATCTCGTGCTTTCACCGTGAGCACACGGTCCGCTCTCGATGATAAGAAACCCCAGATCGAAATTCAGCGGCTGCACTAGGCTAATACCTGCTCGCTTACGATTTTCCAAGGCTATCTGGTAGAAGGCAATGTCTGAAAAGTGTCAAAGAAGATGGTTGAGGATGCTACAGCCCACTTTAAAGGATTGACGATTGCGGACAGGCTGCTATACTGTTGGGCTCCTGCGGAGGTGCACCTTCCTAGTAGATGCCTTCGGGTGCATCTCGTGCTTTCACCGGGAGCACACGCTCCCCACTCGATGATAAGAAAACCCAGCTCAAAATTCAGCGGCTGCACTAGGCTAATACCTGCTCGCTTACGATTTTCCAAGGCTATCTGGTAGAAGGCAATGTCTGAAAAGCGTCAAAGAGGATGGTAGAGGATGCTACAGCCCACGTTAAAGGATTGACGATTGCGGATAGGCTGCTGTACTGTTGGGCTCCTGCGGAGGTGCACCTTCCTAGTAGATGCCTTCGGGTGCATCTCGTGCTTTCACCGGGAGCACACGCACCCCACTCGATGATAAGAAAACCCAGCTAAAAATTCAGCGGCTGCACTAGGCTAATACCTGCTCGCTTACGATTTTCCAAGGCTATCTGATAGAAGGCAATGTCTGAAAAGCGTCAAAGAGGATGGTAGAGGATGCTACAGCCCACGTTAAAGGATTGACGATTGCGGACAGGTTGCTGTACTGTTGGGCTCCTGCGGAGATGCGTATACGTAGTAGATGACTCCGGGAGGCATCTCTTGCTTTCAAAGTGAGCACACGGTCCCCTCTCGATGACAAGAAAACCCAGCTCGAAATTAAGCGCCTGCACTAGGCTAATACCTGATCGCTTACGATTTTCCAAGGCTATCTAGCAGAAGGCAATGTCTGAAAAGTGTCAAAGAAGGTGGTAGAGCATGCTACGGCCCACGTTAAAGGATTGACGATTGCGGACAGGCTGCTGTACTGTTGGGCTCTTGCGGAGATGCGTATACGTAGATGACACCGGGAGGCTTCTCGTGCTTTTACCGAAAGCACACGGTCCCCACTCTATTATGAGAAGAAAACCCAGCTCGAAATTATGCGGCTGTACTAGGCTAATACCTGCTCGCTTACGATTTTCCAAGGCTATCTGGCAGAAGGGAATGTCTGAAAAGTATCAAAGAAGGTGGTAGAGGATGCTACAGCCCACGTTAAAAGATTGACGATTGCGTATAGTCTGCTGTACTGTTGTGCTCGTGCGGAGATGCGTATATGTAGTAGATGACTCCGGGAGGCATCTCTTGCTTTCAAAGTGAGCACACGGTCCCCTCTCGATGACAAGAAAACCCAGCTCGAAATTAAGCGCCTGCACTAGGCTAATACCTGATCGCTTACGATTTTCCAAGGCTATCTAGCAGAAGGCAATGTCTGAAAAGTGTCAAAGAAGGTGGTAGAGGATGCTACAGCCAACGTTAAAGGATTGACGATTGCGGACAGGCTGCTGTACTGTTGGGCTCGTGCGGAGATGCGTATATGTAGTAGACGACTCCGGGAGACATCTCGTGCTTTCACCGTGAGCACACGGTCCGCTCTCGATGATAAGAAACCCCAGATCGAAATTCAGCGGCTGCACTAGGCTAATACCTGCTCGCTTACGATTTTCCAAGGCTATCTGGTAGAAGGCAATGTCTGAAAAGCGTCAAAGAGGATGGTAGAGGATGCTACAGCCCACGTTAAAGGATTGACGATTGCGGATAGGCTGCTGTACTGTTGGGCTCCTGCGGAGGTGCACCTTCCTAGTAGATGCCTTCGGGTGCATCTCGTGCTTTCACCGGGAGCACACGCTCCCCACTCGATGATAAGAAAACCCAGCTCAAAATTCAGCGGCTGCACTAGGCTAATACATGCTCGCTTACGATTTTCCAAGGCTATCTGGTAGAAGGCAATGTCTGAAAAGTGTCAAAGAAGATGGTTGAGGATGCTACAGCCCACTTTAAAGGTTTGACGATTGCGGACAGGCTGCTATACTGTTGGGCTCCTGCGGAGGGCGCACCTTTCTAGAAGATGCCTCCGGGAGGCTCCTCGTGCTTTTACCGGAAGCAGACGCTCCCCACTCGATGATAAGAAAACCCATCTCGAAATTCAGCGGTTGCACTAGGTTAATACTTGCTCGCTTACGATTTTCCAAGGCTATCTGGCAGAAGGCAATGTCTGAAAAGCGTCAAAGAGGATGGTAGAGGATGCTACAGCCCACGTTAAAGGATGGACGATTGCGGATAAGCTGCTGTACTGTTGGGCTCCTGCGGAGGTGCACCTTCCTAGTAGATGCCTTCGGGTGCATCTCGTGCTTTCACCGGGAGCACACGCTCCCCACTCGATGATAAGAAAACCCAGCTCAAAATTCAGCGGCTGCACTAGGCTAATACTTGCTCGCTTACGATTTTCCAAGGCTATCTGGCAGATGGCAATGTCTGAAAAGTGTCAAAGATGGTAGAGGATGCTAGAGCCCACGTTAAAGGATTGACGATTTGACGATTGCGGACAGGCTGCTGAACTGTTGGGCTCCTGCAGAGATGCGTATACGTAGTAGATGACTCCGGGAGGCTTCTCTTGTTTTTACCGGAAGCACACGCTCCCCACTTGATGATTATAAGAAAACCCAGATCGAAATTAAGCGGCTGCACTAATCTAATACCTGCTCGCTTACGATTTTCCAAGGCTATCTGGCAGAAGGCAACGTCTGAAAAGTGTCAAAGATGGTAGAGGATGCTAGAGCCCACGTTAAAGGATTGACGATTGCGGACAGGCTGCTGTACTGTTGGGCTCTTGCGGAGATGCGTATACGTAGTAGATGACACCGGGAGGCTTCTCGTGCTTTTACAGGAAGCACACGCTCCCCACTCGATTATGAGAAGAAAACCCAGCTCGAAATTATGCGGCTGCACTAGGCTAATACCTGCTCGCTTACGATTTTCCAAGGCTATCTGGCAGAAGGCAATGTCTGAAAAGTGTCAAAGAAGGTGGTAGAGCATGCTACGGCCCACGTTAAAGGATTGACGATTGCGGACAGGCTGCTGTACTGTTGGGCTCTTGCGGAGATGCGTATACGTAGATGACACCGGGAGGCTTCTCGTGCTTTTACCGAAAGCACACGGTCCCCACTCTATTATGAGAAGAAAACCCAGCTCGAAATTATGCGGCTGTACTAGGCTAATACCTGCTCGCTTACGATTTTCCAAGGCTATCTGGCAGAAGGGAATGTCTGAAAAGTGTCAAAGAAGGTGGTAGAGGATGCTACAGCCAACGTTAAAGGATTGACGATTGCGGACAGGCTGCTGTACTGTTGGGCTCGTGCGGAGATGCGTATATGTAGTAGACGACTCCGGGAGACATCTCGTGCTTTCACCGTGAGCACACGCACCCCACTCGATTATGAGAAGAAAACCCAGCTCGAAATTATGCGGCTGCACCAGGCTAATACCTGCTCGCTTACGATTTTCCCAGGCTATCTGGCAGAAGGCAATGTCTGAAAAGTGTCAAAGATGGTAGAGGATGCTAGAGACCACGTTAAAGGATTGACGATTGCGGAAAGGCTGCTGTACTGTTGGGCTCCTGCGGAGATGCGTATACGCAGTAGATGACTCCGGGAGGCTTCTCGTGCTTTTACTGGAAGCACACGCTCCTCACTCGATTACGAGAAGAAAACCCAGCTCGAAATTCAGCGGCTGCACCAGGCTAATACCTGCTAGCTTACGATTTTCCAAGGCTATCTGGCAGAAGGCAATGTCTGAAAACTGTCAAAGAAGATGATAGAGGATGCTACAGCCAACGTTAAAGCATTGACGATTGCGGACAGGCTGCTGTACTGTTGGGCTCCTGCGGAGGGCGCACCTTTCTAGAAGATGCCTCCGGGAGGCTCCTCGTGCTTTTACCGGAAGCAGACGCTCCCCACTCGATGATAAGAAAACCCAGCTCGAAATTCAGCGGTTGCACTAGGCTAATACCTGCTCGCTTACGATTTTCCAAGGCTATCTGGCAGAAGGCAATGTCTGAAAAGTGTCAAAGATGGTAGAGGATGCTAGAGCCCACGTTAAAGGATTGACGATTGCGGACAGGCTGCTGTACTGTTGGGCTCTTGCGGAGATGCGTATACGTAGTAGATGACACCGGGAGGCTTCTCGTGCTTTTACCGGAAGCACACGCTCCCCACTCGATTATGAGAAGAAAACCCAGCTCGAAATTATGCGGCTGCACTAGGCTAATACCTGCTCGCTTACGATTTTCCAAGGCTATCTGGCAGAAGGCAATGTCTGAAAAGTGTCAAAGAAGGTGGTAGAGCATGCTACGGCCCACGTTAAAGGATTGACGATTGCGGACAGGCTGCTGTACTGTTGGGCTCTTGCGGAGATGCGTATACGTAGATGACACCGGGAGGCTTCTCGTGCTTTTACCGAAAGCACACGGTCCCCACTCTATTACGAGAAGAAAACCCAGCTCGAAATTATGCGGCTGCACTAGGCTAATACCTGCTCGCTTACGATTTTCCAAGGCTATCTGGCAGAAGGGAATGTCTGAAAAGTATCAAAGAAGGTGGTAGAGGATGCTACAGCCCACGTTAAAGGATTGACGATTGCGTATAGTATGCTGTACTGTTGTGCTCGTGCGGAGATGCGTATATGTAGTAGATGACTCCGGGAGGCATCTCTTGCTTTCAAAGTGAGCACACGGTCCCCTCTCGATGACAAGAAAACCCAGCTCGAAATTAAGCGCCTGCACTAGGCTAATACCTGATCGCTTACGATTTTCCAAGGCTATCTAGCAGAAGGCAATGTCTGAAAAGTGTCAAAGAAGGTGGTAGAGGATGCTACAGCCAACGTTAAAGGATTGACGATTGCGGACAGGCTGCTGTACTGTTGGGCTCCTGCGGAGATGCGTATATGTAGTAGACGACTCCGGGAGGCATCTCGTGCTTTCACCGTGAGCACACGGTCCGCTCTCGATAAGAAAACCCAGATCGAAATTCAGCGGCTGCACTAGGCTAATACCTGCTCGCTTACGATTTTCCAAGGCTATCTGGTAGAAGGCAATGTATGAAAAGTGTCAAAGAAGGTGGTAGAGGATGCTACAGCCCACGTTAAAGGATTGACGATTGCGGACAGGTTGCTGTACTGTTGGGCTCGTGCGGAGATGCGTATATGTAGTAGACGACTCCGGGAGACATCTCGTGCTTTCACCATGAGCACACGGTCCGCTCTCGATGATAAGAAACCCCAGATCGAAATTCAGCGGCTGCACTAGGCTAATACCTGCTCGCTTACGATTTTCCAAGGCTATCTGGTAGAAGGCAATGTCTGAAAAGCGTCAAAGAGGATGGTAGAGGATGCTACAGCCCACGTTAAAGGATTGACGATTGCGGATAGGCTGCTGTACTGTTGGGCTCGTGCGGAGATGCGTATATGTAGTAGACGACTCCGGGAGACATCTCGTGCTTTCACCGTGAGCACACGGTCCGCTCTCGATGATAAGAAACCCCAGATCGAAATTCAGCGGCTGCACTAGGCTAATACCTGCTCGCTTACGATTTTCCAAGGCTATCTGGTAGAAGGCAATGTCTGAAAAGCGTCAAAGAGGATGGTAGAGGATGCTACAGCCCACTTTAAAGGATTGACGATTGCGGATAGGCTGCTGTACTGTTGGGCTCCTGCGGAGGTGCACCTTCCTAGTAGATGCCTTCGGGTGCATCTCGTGCTTTCACCGGGAGCACACGCTCCCCACTCGATGATAAGAAAACCCAGCTCAAAATTCAGCGGCTGCACTAGGCTAATACATGCTCGCTTACGATTTTCCAAGGCTATCTGGTAGAAGGCAATGTCTGAAAAGTGTCAAAGAAGATGGTTGAGGATGCTACAGCCCACTTTAAAGGTTTGACGATTGCGGACAGGCTGCTATACTGTTGGGCTCCTGCGGAGGGCGCACCTTTCTAGAAGATGCCTCCGGGAGGCTCCTCGTGCTTTTACCGGAAGCAGACGCTCCCCACTCGATGATAAGAAAACCCATCTCGAAATTCAGCGGTTGCACTAGGTTAATACTTGCTCGCTTACGATTTTCCAAGGCTATCTGGCAGAAGGCAATGTCTGAAAAGCGTCAAAGAGGATGGTAGAGGATGCTACAGCCCACGTTAAAGGATGGACGATTGCGGATAAGCTGCTGTACTGTTGGGCTCCTGCGGAGGTGCACCTTCCTAGTAGATGCCTTCGGGTGCATCTCGTGCTTTCACCGGGAGCACACGCTCCCCACTCGATGATAAGAAAACCCAGCTCAAAATTCAGCGGCTGCACTAGGCTAATACATGCTCGCTTACGATTTTCCAAGGCTATCTGGTAGAAGGCAATGTCTGAAAAGTGTCAAAGAAGATGGTTGAGGATGCTACAGCCCACTTTAAAGGTTTGACGATTGCGGACAGGCTGCTATACTGTTGGGCTCCTGCGGAGGGCGCACCTTTCTAGAAGATGCCTCCGGGAGGCTCCTCGTGCTTTTACCGGAAGCAGACGCTCCCCACTCGATGATAAGAAAACCCATCTCGAAATTCAGCGGTTGCACTAGGTTAATACTTGCTCGCTTACGATTTTCCAAGGCTATCTGGCAGAAGGCAATGTCTGAAAAGCGTCAAAGAGGATGGTAGAGGATGCTACAGCCCACGTTAAAGGATGGACGATTGCGGATAAGCTGCTGTACTGTTGGGCTCCTGCGGAGGTGCACCTTCCTAGTAGATGCCTTCGGGTGCATCTCGTGCTTTCACCGGGAGCACACGCTCCCCACTCGATGATAAGAAAACCCAGCTCAAAATTCAGCGGCTGCACTAGGCTAATACTTGCTCGCTTACGATTTTCCAAGGCTATCTGGCAGATGGCAATGTCTGAAAAGTGTCAAAGATGGTAGAGGATGCTAGAGCCCACGTTAAAGGATTGACGATTTGACGATTGCGGACAGGCTGCTGAACTGTTGGGCTCCTGCAGAGATGCGTATACGTAGTAGATGACTCCGGGAGGCTTCTCTTGTTTTTACCGGAAGCACACGCTCCCCACTTGATGATTATAAGAAAACCCAGATCGAAATTAAGCGGCTGCACTAATCTAATACCTGCTCGCTTACGATTTTCCAAGGCTATCTGGCAGAAGGCAACGTCTGAAAAGTGTCAAAGATGGTAGAGGATGCTAGAGCCCACGTTAAAGGATTGACGATTGCGGACAGGCTGCTGTACTGTTGGGCTCTTGCGGAGATGCGTATACGTAGTAGATGACACCGGGAGGCTTCTCGTGCTTTTACAGGAAGCACACGCTCCCCACTCGATTATGAGAAGAAAACCCAGCTCGAAATTATGCGGCTGCACTAGGCTAATACCTGCTCGCTTACGATTTTCCAAGGCTATCTGGCAGAAGGCAATGTCTGAAAAGTGTCAAAGAAGGTGGTAGAGCATGCTACGGCCCACGTTAAAGGATTGACGATTGCGGACAGGCTGCTGTACTGTTGGGCTCTTGCGGAGATGCGTATACGTAGATGACACCGGGAGGCTTCTCGTGCTTTTACCGAAAGCACACGGTCCCCACTCTATTATGAGAAGAAAACCCAGCTCGAAATTATGCGGCTGTACTAGGCTAATACCTGCTCGCTTACGATTTTCCAAGGCTATCTGGCAGAAGGGAATGTCTGAAAAGTGTCAAAGAAGGTGGTAGAGGATGCTACAGCCAACGTTAAAGGATTGACGATTGCGGACAGGCTGCTGTACTGTTGGGCTCGTGCGGAGATGCGTATATGTAGTAGACGACTCCGGGAGACATCTCGTGCTTTCACCGTGAGCACACGCACCCCACTCGATTATGAGAAGAAAACCCAGCTCGAAATTATGCGGCTGCACCAGGCTAATACCTGCTCGCTTACGATTTTCCCAGGCTATCTGGCAGAAGGCAATGTCTGAAAAGTGTCAAAGATGGTAGAGGATGCTAGAGACCACGTTAAAGGATTGACGATTGCGGAAAGGCTGCTGTACTGTTGGGCTCCTGCGGAGATGCGTATACGCAGTAGATGACTCCGGGAGGCTTCTCGTGCTTTTACTGGAAGCACACGCTCCTCACTCGATTACGAGAAGAAAACCCAGCTCGAAATTCAGCGGCTGCACCAGGCTAATACCTGCTAGCTTACGATTTTCCAAGGCTATCTGGCAGAAGGCAATGTCTGAAAACTGTCAAAGAAGATGATAGAGGATGCTACAGCCAACGTTAAAGCATTGACGATTGCGGACAGGCTGCTGTACTGTTGGGCTCCTGCGGAGGGCGCACCTTTCTAGAAGATGCCTCCGGGAGGCTCCTCGTGCTTTTACCGGAAGCAGACGCTCCCCACTCGATGATAAGAAAACCCAGCTCGAAATTCAGCGGTTGCACTAGGCTAATACCTGCTCGCTTACGATTTTCCAAGGCTATCTGGCAGAAGGCAATGTCTGAAAAGTGTCAAAGATGGTAGAGGATGCTAGAGCCCACGTTAAAGGATTGACGATTGCGGACAGGCTGCTGTACTGTTGGGCTCTTGCGGAGATGCGTATACGTAGTAGATGACACCGGGAGGCTTCTCGTGCTTTTACCGGAAGCACACGCTCCCCACTCGATTATGAGAAGAAAACCCAGCTCGAAATTATGCGGCTGCACTAGGCTAATACCTGCTCGCTTACGATTTTCCAAGGCTATCTGGCAGAAGGCAATGTCTGAAAAGTGTCAAAGAAGGTGGTAGAGCATGCTACGGCCCACGTTAAAGGATTGACGATTGCGGACAGGCTGCTGTACTGTTGGGCTCTTGCGGAGATGCGTATACGTAGATGACACCGGGAGGCTTCTCGTGCTTTTACCGAAAGCACACGGTCCCCACTCTATTACGAGAAGAAAACCCAGCTCGAAATTATGCGGCTGCACTAGGCTAATACCTGCTCGCTTACGATTTTCCAAGGCTATCTGGCAGAAGGGAATGTCTGAAAAGTATCAAAGAAGGTGGTAGAGGATGCTACAGCCCACGTTAAAGGATTGACGATTGCGTATAGTATGCTGTACTGTTGTGCTCGTGCGGAGATGCGTATATGTAGTAGATGACTCCGGGAGGCATCTCTTGCTTTCAAAGTGAGCACACGGTCCCCTCTCGATGACAAGAAAACCCAGCTCGAAATTAAGCGCCTGCACTAGGCTAATACCTGATCGCTTACGATTTTCCAAGGCTATCTAGCAGAAGGCAATGTCTGAAAAGTGTCAAAGAAGGTGGTAGAGGATGCTACAGCCAACGTTAAAGGATTGACGATTGCGGACAGGCTGCTGTACTGTTGGGCTCCTGCGGAGATGCGTATATGTAGTAGACGACTCCGGGAGGCATCTCGTGCTTTCACCGTGAGCACACGGTCCGCTCTCGATAAGAAAACCCAGATCGAAATTCAGCGGCTGCACTAGGCTAATACCTGCTCGCTTACGATTTTCCAAGGCTATCTGGTAGAAGGCAATGTATGAAAAGTGTCAAAGAAGGTGGTAGAGGATGCTACAGCCCACGTTAAAGGATTGACGATTGCGGACAGGTTGCTGTACTGTTGGGCTCGTGCGGAGATGCGTATATGTAGTAGACGACTCCGGGAGACATCTCGTGCTTTCACCATGAGCACACGGTCCGCTCTCGATGATAAGAAACCCCAGATCGAAATTCAGCGGCTGCACTAGGCTAATACCTGCTCGCTTACGATTTTCCAAGGCTATCTGGTAGAAGGCAATGTCTGAAAAGCGTCAAAGAGGATGGTAGAGGATGCTACAGCCCACGTTAAAGGATTGACGATTGCGGATAGGCTGCTGTACTGTTGGGCTCGTGCGGAGATGCGTATATGTAGTAGACGACTCCGGGAGACATCTCGTGCTTTCACCGTGAGCACACGGTCCGCTCTCGATGATAAGAAACCCCAGATCGAAATTCAGCGGCTGCACTAGGCTAATACCTGCTCGCTTACGATTTTCCAAGGCTATCTGGTAGAAGGCAATGTCTGAAAAGCGTCAAAGAGGATGGTAGAGGATGCTACAGCCCACTTTAAAGGATTGACGATTGCGGACAGGCTGCTATACTGTTGGGCTCCTGCGGAGGGCGCACCTTTCTAGAAGATGCCTCCGGGAGGCTCCTCGTGCTTTTACCGGAAGCAGACGCTCCCCACTCGATGATAAGAAAACCCATCTCGAAATTCAGCGGTTGCACTAGGCTAATACTTGCTCGCTTACGATTTTCCAAGGCTATCTGGCAGAAGGCAATGTCTGAAAAGCGTCAAAGTGGATGGTAGAGGATGCTACAGCCCACGTTAAAGGATTGACGATTGCGGATAAGCTGCTGTACTGTTGGGCTCCTGCGGAGGTGCACCTTCCTAGTAGATGCCTTCGGGTGCATCTCGTGCTTTCACCGGGAGCACACGCTCCCCACTCGATGATAAGAAAACCCAGCTCAAAATTCAGCGGCTGCACTAGGCTAATACCTGCTCGCTTACGATTTTCCAAGGCTATCTGGTAGAAGGCAATGTCTGAAAAGTGTCAAAGAAGATGGTTGAGGATGCTACAGCCCACTTTAAAGGATTGACGATTGCGGACAGGCTGCTATACTGTTGGGCTCCTGCGGAGTTGCACCTTCCAAGTAGATGCCTTCGGGTGCATCTCGTGCTTTCACCGGGAGCACACGCTCCCCACTCGATGATAAGAAAACCCAGCTCAAAATTCATCGGCTGCACTAGGCTAATACCTGCTCGCTTACGATTTTCCAAGGCTATCTGGCAGAAGGCAATGTCTGAAAAGTGTCAAAGAAGGTGGTAGAGCATGCTACGGCCCACGTTAAAGGATTGACGATTGCGGACAGGCTGCTGTACTGTTGGGCTCTTGCGGAGATGCGTATACGTAGATGACACCGGGAGGCTTCTCGTGCTTTTACCGAAAGCACACGGTCCCCACTCTATTATGAGAAGAAAACCCAGCTCGAAATTATGCGGCTGCACTAGGCTAATACCTGCTCGCTTACGATTTTCCAAGGCTATCTGGCAGAAGGGAATGTCTGAAAAGTATCAAAGAAGGTGGTAGAGGATGCTACAGCCCACGTTAAAGGATTGACGATTGCGTATAGTCTGCTGTACTGTTGTGCTCGTGCGGAGATGCGTATATGTAGTAGATGACTCCGGGAGGCATCTCTTGCTTTCAAAGTGAGCACACGGTCCCCTCTCGATGACAAGAAAACCCAGCTCGAAATTAAGCGCCTGCACTAGGCTAATACCTGATCGCTTACGATTTTCCAAGGCTATCTAGCAGAAGGCAATGTCTGAAAAGTGTCAAAGAAGTTGGTAGAGGATGCTACGGCCAACGTTAAAGGATTGACGATTGCGGACAGGCTGCTGTACTGTTGGGCTCCTGCGGAGATGCGTATATGTAGTAGACGACTCCGGGAGGCATCTCGTGCTTTCACCGTGAGCACACGGTCCGCTCTCGATAAGAAAACCCAGATCGAAATTCAGCGGCTGCACTAGGCTAATACCTGCTCGCTTACGATTTTCCAAGGCTATCTGGTAGAAGGCAATGTCTGAAAAGTGTCAAAGAAGATGGTTGAGGATGCTACAGCCCACTTTAAAGGATTGACGATTGCGGACAGGCTGCTATACTGTTGGGCTCCTGCGGAGGGCGCACCTTTCTAGAAGATGCCTCCGGGAGGCTCCTCGTGCTTTTACCGGAAGCAGACGCTCCCCACTCGATGATAAGAAAACCCATCTCGAAATTCAGCGGTTGCACTAGGCTAATACTTGCTCGCTTACGATTTTCCAAGGCTATCTGGCAGAAGGCAATGTCTGAAAAGCGTCAAAGAGGATGGTAGAGGATGCTACAGCCCACGTTAAAGGATGGACGATTGCGGATAAGCTGCTGTACTGTTGGGCTCCTGCGGAGGTGCACCTTCCTAGTAGATGCCTTCGGGTGCATCTCGTGCTTTCACCGGGAGCACACGCTCCCCACTCGATGATAAGAAAACCCAGCTCAAAACTCAGCGGCTGCACTAGGCTAATACCTGCTCGCTTACGATTTTCCAAGGCTATCTGGTAGAAGGCAATGTCTGAAAAGCGTCAAAGAGGATGGTAGAGGATGCTACAGCCCACGTTAAAGGATTGACGATTGCGGATAGGCTGCTGTACTGTTGGGCTCCTGCGGAGGTGCACCTTCCTAGTAGATGCCTTCGGGTGCATCTCGTGCTTTCACCGGGAGCACACGCACCCCACTCGATGATAAGAAAACCCAGCTAAAAATTCAGCGGCTGCACTAGGCTAATACCTGCTCGCTTACGATTTTCCAAGGCTATCTGGCAGAAGGCAATGTCTGAAAAGTGTCAAAGATGGTAGAGGATGCTAGAGCCCACGTTAAAGGATTGACGATTGCGGAAAGGCTGCTGTACTGTTGGGCTCCTGCGGAGATGCGTATACGCAGTAGATGACTCCGGGAGGCTTCTCGTGCTTTTACTGGAAGCACACGCTCCTCACTCGATTACGAGAAGAAAACCCAGCTCGAAATTCAGCGGCTGCACCAGGCTAATACCTGCTAGCTTACGATTTTCCAAGGCTATCTGGCAGAAGGCAATGTCTGAAAACTGTCAAAGAAGATGATAGAGGATGCTACAGCCAACGTTAAAGCATTGACGATTGCGGACAGGCTGCTGTACTGTTGGGCTCCTGCGGAGGGCGCACCTTTCTAGAAGATGCCTCCGGGAGGCTCCTCGTGCTTTTACCGGAAGCAGACGCTCCCCACTCGATGATAAGAAAACCCAGCTCGAAATTCAGCGGTTGCACTAGGCTAATACCTGCTCGCTTACGATTTTCCAAGGCTATCTGGCAGAAGGCAATGTCTGAAAAGTGTCAAAGAAGGTGGTAGAGGATGCTACAGCCCACGTTAAAGGATTGACGATTGCGGACAGGCTGCTGTACTGTTGGGCTCCTGCGGAGATGCGTATACGTAGTAGATGACTCCGGGAGGCTTCTCGTGCTTTTACCGGAAGCACAAGCTCCCCACTCGATTATGAGAAGAAAACCCAGCTCGAAATTATGCGGCTGCACTAGGCTAATACCTGCTCGCTTACGATTTTCCAAGGCTATCTGGTAGAAGGTAATATCTGAAAAGCGTCAAGGAGGATGGTAGAGGATGCTACAGACCACGTTGAAGGATTGACAATTGCGTTACTGGCTGCTGTACTGTTGGGCTCCTGCAGATTAACATTGAAAAGGTAGTTCGTTGAATGTAAATTTTTTTTAAATTTGGGCATAACTTTTTTTAAATCATTTTTCATTTTTAAATTTTGAAGGAAGGCGAATCAAAACCCTAGCTAGCATACCACTCTATAAACTTCCACAAAATAACAACATTCGTAGCCACTAAATATTTAACGTCCACCGGTCATTTTCACATTTGAGAACAAGGTCAAGTGAGGACAATGAGGTGGATGAGGAATCGATCCGGAGTAAAATTCTGCAATTTTAACATTGCAAAGGTAGTTCGTTGGATGTATAAAAAAATTTTATGAACCATTGACATGATATGACAGCAGTAATTCAAGACTTTAAATATAATTTTTTCTATCACTAATTGTAAATGTGAAAATATTTTTGGTAAAATTGTTCCAGGGAACAATTCTTCCTAAGAAAGGGGGTTGTAGGGTACCATGTTAAGTACATATTTTTCTCAATATTACACTCATTGGTTTGCTTTTAGTAAATCACCTAGGAGTGCCCTTCAAATTGACTTTTAGAAAGAAAGGCTCATATGACTCTACTAGTGGTTATCTGGTTCTTATATTAGGTAAGTGCAAAAGTTCAACTGTTTGTTGTTACGATGAATAGCATAGAAAACAAACTGTGCATAACCACAGAATGCATATCCGCCCGTACAATCTATGACCTATTGCCATCTTTCTGATTGGAGATGAATCCCACGTCGGTAAAAGTCATGAGGTTGGGAGTGGAAGAGTCTCGGATTGCAGTTTTCATATAAAAATCAAAGATTTTTAGGTTGAAAAAGTTAGTCAACGCCGAAACCGGCGACAGACAGTAGGCGTTTAGTCCGAAGAATGGGGAAGATAGTAAAGTAGAACCTACCAATTAAACTCCATTGCGTTTTGAAGATTGATGATAGCAGCATGGGGCCTTGCGTTATCGTGATGGAGGAAAACATTTCCGAGTGACGACGCTAAGCTTCTTCGCGACCTATGCGGATTGCAGTCTGTCTAATTGAAGACGGTAGAAAATTTTAATGATTGGGTTAGGTGTCAGGACCTCGGTGAATTATTCCATGCACATATCTACCACACTCCAAAATTTTTGGGATGAAATTCCGATTTCGAGGTCGATGCAGGCGGTTTCAGAAGGCCAAAACACAGTCCGAAGACGCTTTACGTTGCGGTACATAATCCACTTATCTCCAGTCACAATCAGTGTCAAGAACGGTTCATTCTTGAACTAGGAAAGCAAGGAAACACAAGGTAGCGATTGGAAGTCCCGTTGATCTGCAGTAAGCTGATGAGGAACTCAACGATCCAACTTTACGGTGAAACCCAACGCTTCCCGCTGTCTTTCGACTACTGTTGTCCAGTGAAAGTTTAGGCTAATTCTGGCACGGTTGGATTCGGGCTTCTTTATGTCTTGATCAAGTGCCTCTTCAACGAGTGAAGGATGTCCACGCCTTGACTGATCCTGACTGCTTCAGTCTCCTTCCCTGAATTTCCGAAGCCATCGACGACATGTGCTGTCGTCAACTGCATTCTCGTCATAAACGCGACATATACTACAGCTGCAGTACTGCCTTTGTCAAACTCGTACGACAAATAATGTCTCGCTTTATCACTTGTCATGTTGCAATCTGATGTTTTCACAAATGTTGTACTATCAGAAATGCAGTGCATTTACGTGCTGGATAGCTACACATTATATTGATCAACTATTCCGGTCATCGCAACGTCGTATGAAAAGTCATTTCAACTGGAAATATACATCTCCAAAAACAGTTAAAACTTTTGCACATACCCGATATTTCCAGCCGCTCAGGCTCCACCTGCTTGTTTGCTCTGTTATCCACTATAGTAACAAGGAAATGAAACGCAACCCTGTACTTCTAAACGCTATGATCGCACGGAATATGGTATGGACAATCAAGTTTTTTGTAATTTTTTTTTATCCATTAAAAACGAGGTTCCAGGGTTAGACTCGACTCAAAGGCATGGCAAATGCACGTGCACTCACCGGGAAATTTTTCCAACATTCAAATGCTTATTTACGTCTTTATTTATGTTTGAAAGTGCTTTAACACCTTAATTTGGAAGTTAAAGGGGATTAATTATCGGTCGATAGTTTCACTTCCGTCACAAATTAGATAGATTCCGATTCCCAGGAGTTGGAAGTATTGTTGAACACAAATTGTTCTACAGTAACCTATAAGATACACCCAATTGTTCTACCGTAAAATAAATGAGATTTGCAATGTCTCGGGTAACAGTTTCTCTCAATCGGGTCTACAACTCTGCCAACCGGGCTACCGCGGTCCTTCAATTGAAGAGGAAAAATCCCCATTTACTAGAAGTTCGCAATTATCTTGAACTCGATAGAAGAACATCTAATGAGTGTCTTTGATGTGTGAGACAACAACTTGCTCTTCGTGCGGTCATGAAGTAAAATTCGGAAAAAACGTTGAATTTGTTCGCTTTGCAATTGTTCACGAGTTTAGGCACCTTTTCCTCGATTGAAAAAAAAAAGTGTACTTAGTAAGGCAATGGTTTCACAATTCCCATACAGGACCACTTTTTTTTAAACACACCATCCCAGCTCATCAAAGTGGTTCACATTAAAAGAGAATCTTTCGCTATAAATACATATTTACACAAAATTCTTTTTCATATTAAAGAAAACATTTCTCCATAAATTCATATTTACGTAAAAAGAATTTCAAATTAAAAGAGACCCTTTCTCTATAAATGCATAGTTACATAAAAAAATTTTCAAATTAAAAGAGACTCTTTCTCTATAAATGCATATTTACATAAAAAAAAATTTCAAATTAAAAGAGAATCTTTCTCTATAAATGCATATTTACATAAACGTTTTTTTTTTCAAAACAAAAAGAATCTTTCTCTTTAAATGCATATTTGCATAAATTTTTTTTATATTAAAACAAAATCTCTATGAATGCATATTCACATAAACGTTTTTTCAAAATAACAAGGAGGATCTTTCTGTATGAATGCATATTTACATAGAATTATTTTTCATCTTAAAAGAGAATCTCTTTCCATGAATGTATATTTACATAACATGATTTTTCAAATTAGAAAAGAATCTTTCTCCATCAATACATTTATATAAAAGAATTTGAAATTAAAATAAGAGAATCTTTCTCTAATAATTGAAATTACAGCCAATTTCATTATTTAAACTCTCGACATTAATTTCTCATTTTTAAATCTTTAACATCATTATCAAAACCTATATTTGAAGCCCTTTCGCAGTCACTTGGATTTTATAATTAAAAAATTATAAATGTTGCATTCGTAAAATAACTAGTTTAATTTGCATTATAATAGATAGCTTTCACACTTTACTAAGTGTGAGGGAAAATAAAAACAGTTATGAAATGGTGAGGGGAAAAGTAGAGGAAGGACAGAATCCTTACTGTACCCTCCCATGTTTACTTCCACTAATAAACCCCTTTGCTGCTACAATTGACAGTATAATTAAATGCCACACATCAGTGGGCTAGGGATGACATTCCACGATATATCTTGAAGTTATGATCCAAAATCCCTTTTTTGATTTAATACGCTGAAGTGTAATGTAGCGAGGCTGAGGATTCGTATAGAATCTACAGAATTATTACAATTTTTCTCGAAGATCACCACTCTAAGAAAAGAAATAGTTGACGTTTTGGGGAGTTTTCTAGGATATTTTTCATACTTAAGACAACATTTGAATTTACAATAGACCAATATTTTAGCGAACATTTACTCTCAGGTGCTATTAGAAATCCAAGGACACAGTGTAAGAATGAAATCACATTTTTAGCTAACCTATAAACAATGCTAGATTTTTTTGGCGAATTTTAATCGATTTTTATTAATTTGAGCTTGCAGCAGAAAAATTAACTTTAATTATATCTTTTTTTGTTTCACAACTAGGTAAAGCCGATACTATAGAAGATTTCGATTCAAAAAATTGCCGTCTTTTACAAGAGGCTACTGGAAAAAATAGGATAGCGAAGACTTTCGTGTTCGTTCTAATAACCATTGAAACGTCTCTGCAATTATGCAGGAGCTATAATGCTAAACCGTGCTCTTTCTATTAAACTTTAATGCACTATTAAATAGTGTAAGATTAAGCAATCGAAGTTCTGTTTCATAGAACTACGAAGTACATTTATTTGTCTAAACTCATTTGAAGTTAAGTAGTTTATACGTCAATTAAATATATAAAACATGTAATTAAATTTTGTTGAACATGTGCCACCAAGATACAGGAAACGACCTATTTTCTAAGATAAGGGAATGCTAGACAAATCACCCTAAAATTATTCGTTGTATACAGAAAATACTCACGCTTTACTCTTTCGATCACGTAGATATACTTCAAGTAAGTTTTTCAATGTGCTCAAATCATTTGCTATAGTACACCGATTGTCAACGACGTTAACAGCCCTTTCCATTACAACGAGTTTGCCTTTAAGTACACTAGTAGACTATTTAAGCAGAAATTTGTTTGATTTCACGTGAACCAAACTTACCTTTTCATTAGTACCCAATAGGTGAAACTTCTGACGTTTTCAAGGATGTTAACATCACCATTCCCTTAACAGTGTTTTAAGGTTTTATGGTATTCAAACATAAATCTATTCCATTGTAGTACCGACTCGAGTACATAATTGTCTGATAGCATCATAAGTTATGAGCAGTACAAATCGGTAACTCATAGTTTTCACCAAAACATAGGAACCCAATGCTGAATTCTCAAATGTTTGTCATTTTTAAGATTAAAACGGTACATCCAGATGGAACCATTACACATCACTTACAAACACGAGATTTTGGATGCATTAGAATTGGCAGGAGGACACAAGATTTATAAGGTGAATGTGCAGAGTTCATTTCTTCCTTAAGCATCGGTAGAATAAAAGGGCGCGATGAACTTGGAGAGAAGAAAGTTATCAGACTCATTTTACAGTGAACGCAGCACTTATTGCAATCAGAATTAAATCTAACATCGGGGACCATTCAAAGAGGGCATAAACAGTCACTTTCTAAAGGGGTACAACAATTTCTACTAAAGTCGAAGTTAGTGCGACGTCACAAAAGAGGGAAGAAACCTTACAGGAATAGGTCATGTGTACAAAGCCTTGATCCAAGTGTCATACAAAGCCTTGAGCAAGTTAACTCATTGAATTTCACATGGACTGTATTAAATTTAGCTAAAAAAGGATTATAAATCGATAAATCGTTGAAGAATTTCGGAACTTTTATAATCTGTCACGGATTGATTGCTCAGAGACTGGTAATTTTATCCATTGAAACAATTCTGTTCTCAACATAAATTTGTCACAACTCTTGAAATTTTTTTTTAATTGCTACAATTCGGTGGTGGTTGTGCATTGAATAGGATTTTTTTTTAGAAATACAGCAATGTATTGCGTAATTCAATATTTCAAGTAATTTTCATCAGTTTTATTACAGAAGGGAAATATTTTTCTAATTAACAAGTCGGTGGGGGGTATAGCGAAAACAGAACAAACGTATTCCAACTGAGCTTAATTTAAATTGTTCTGCTTATTATACATCATGTAACGGACATGCAGTTTAACTACGACAGGAGACAGAAATACAAACAAGGTCAGTTGCCGGAATCGAAACTGCAGTCAAGGGCTCGCAACTCGCAAGTATGCATCATTTATATATTCTAATACGTTTTTAAAGTGTTTTTTTGCCTCTAGTTTCAAAACAATATAATGGAGGTATCAAGCAATAGACGTTGTAAATAAGTCGTCGGATTCCGGAACTTAACACTGATGGGGACAATGTCAATTTTGTAATTATCTATTCTTCATAAATCGGCTTTATAGTAGAGCAATCTGCAAATTTTATGAATCTTGATCCGAAACCCTAAAATCATTTGGCAATTATCAGATAGGCGAGGTTGATTTGTTTGCAAACTGAATTAAAATGTTCGACAATACATGGAAAATTTATGTGCATGGGAGCTATCAATACGTGTAATTTATCAAATTTATCAAAATTTTTTTTTACCACGTTTAATACGAGTGTATTAGTGAAATGTAAAAATTGTACTTAAATACCCAAAATTTTGCTAGGAAAGAGTGATCTGCGAGTGCTAACTCTTACAGCATCCTGTGCATCTATTTCTAAAAAATGAGTAATAAATTAAATACATTTCTCAAACAGTACAAAACATCAAAATGATGTATTCTTTCTCGATATCTGCAAACGACAGTGGCTTTAGAACAAAAAAAAAGTCATTTAGTGTAGACTAATTTTTCTGTACTTTAATATCCCTCTGTCACATCAGCGTACTGTATTTCTGGCAAATGGCCAAGAAAAGTGTGTCTAGCATATTTGTATCAACAGTGCTGACTTTTTCTTTACAGTTCTATATTGCGGGTTCAGCGAGATAGCATTTGAGTCGCGAGGTTTGGGACGAATGGATTCTTTGAATTAGAGGGAAGGCTAGAAGGTGGCATCTCAGCGTAGTTTATGGTTTCAAGTTTAGTTATGTCCCAAAGCGACAGCAGTGATTACAAGTTGATGGAACAAGCGATCACACCTGTCGCAGTCTGGGTCTCCTCCCTCTTCGTTGACAATCCCTTTAGTACAAAATGTATGATCATTTACACTCACTGGAGCCGCACTATACGGAAATGGTTAGTTGTTTTGCAAGTTTCGTATTGGCGAGTTGACACTCGGGAATATAGCAATTAAAATATCAAGGGGAATCTAGTGCTTTCATACCCAAAACACCAAATTCTTAATCAAAGAAAATAAATTTATAATTATAAGTTCATTAAAATATCAAGGTTCATCAAAAGATCAAAGTTCCGTAGGGATAATTATATCATTTGCTTCAAATTAACAATTTTGTTGACACTTTTAAGACGGGGAATAAAGAAGTGCAAAACCGTGTGGCGAGTTGACCGCAGACAATGCAGAGATTTTAAGAATACGAAAAAATTCAATTTCCGTTGGAAAAATGTGTTTCGAGTTGGTTTTATTGGTTTTCCATATTCGAATTTTTGAATATAGAATTAAAAATATGTTAAATTTGGCATCGAAAAGAAATTGGTTGAGGATTTTGAATCTCCTTTTCCTCTTGAACAATGTTTTCTGACACACGCGATTTGGTTGAGCGTTAAGGTCGAGTTCCAAACGCAAAGGCTTTCAAGAGATTTTTTAGCTGTAAATTTCAACTTCGGTCGCATTACGAGACAACCCCCAAGGCATCCCACTCTCCAAACTTTTAAGAAATTTGTGGCCACGACAGATTTAACGTCCACCAGCTTTTGTATGCGCGACGGTGTTTGTCTGGACCGAGTTCCGAAATCGCAAACCAATTGTTAATCCGTTACTCTTTCAACGGGGCCACCACAGCCAGTCATAAAAAGTTCGACAGTCGTTTGATGTAAGCAGTTAAACAGGTTTTGGAGGGGACGATTTTCTTCCTCGAGCCGCCATTGCAGACTTGGTCCAGTGAGTATCACCGGAAAACTCGCTTGTGAAGAAGACGTGTATTAACCGTGATGACATCCTTATTCGCGACAGTTCCACTTTTCTTCCACTGAATCACATTACCGCATTTGAGAATAAGTTCAACGGAGAATGGGGTGGATAAAGAATCGATTCAAAGCCAAATTCTGCAATTTTACCACTGCGATGGTCGTTTTGTGGGATTGTCATGAGAAGTAAAAGATATATGTATACATAGAATTTTTTTTTTTAAGGGGGACCGCTTGTCCTTCAAAAGACCTATTAACAATAGTATCACTCACAGCTAATAAATTTCCCTTTTCCAAGCTATCGATTTGGATTATTCCTTTGATATTCGCAATAATCACCTTCTCAGAAAAGGATAAAACGGTCTTTACCTTCGTTGACACAATTTGAGTACCGTCTACTGCTTAACGGTCCAGTCGCCCCTAGCGACAGGCCGGGCCAGGCAGAGAACAAGGGAAGTCATCCGCTCAAGGGAGTGCGGCCATGCCCTCGAGTAAGAGTGGGTGTGGAAATGAGGCGTTTGGCTGGAACACCCTGTGGGGCCAATGAGGAAGCTTCGGTTGGAGACTGATATTTCAATCTTCTCAGGTCTTGCAACCTGAATCTACACTTGCAAGCTGTTCAGAGATTGACCAGGAGATTAGTCACCTCCATTCCGACAGGCTTGACTAGCCTTTTTTTTTAAACCCACCACTCCCAGCTCTCCAAAAATGGTTGAGCCCTTGTAGGGAAGGAAGAGTAGGCGGCTTGGCCAAACTTTGCCGGCAGTATAAACAGACCTACTGACGTCAATCAACTGGAAGCTGGTCCTGCTCGGGATCGATTCTCAAACACGCGAGCATGTTCCCAGTAGACTGCACTTGAGGAGGATTAGTTCCTCGGTGACCCACCGATCAAAACATTCGCACGGGGTGTTGGCGTATATCAGGGCACACTAAATGTTAGTAAACGTTTTTTCTCGCAGCTCTGAACATCTGTGGAATGTACAGTTTTCAGAATAAGACGAAGAAGTTAATTAACGTCACACTGCAGCAACTCAATGGGCTATTGGCGAAGGTCCTAAATCAATATTAAAAGGAATTATCCAAGGGCTACGTTTCGTAATTTTCAACCACGGAACAAGAAAACTCGAGATGACACAACACTTCCAACTTCCCCACCACGCATTTTGAGGCCATGTTAGATTGAACGTGCACCATCCCTCGTCTACACTGCGTTCTTCGGCTGGACCGAGTTTCGAACTCTCAATCCATCGGTAGCTAAATCGTTGCTCTTCCAAATGGGCTACATTTGAATAAGATGGATCATGCACCAGCCTCTTCAAAATACAAAAGTCTTTGGTTGGATAGAGTTACAATATCGTAACCATACAAAGGATTGTTGAAACGAGTCCAACTGGGCTACGCGGAATTTTTTTTTCATGCAGTCGTCAAAAGGCAGCGTGTTGCTCTTCATATAGCTCATCTGGAAGGCAACAACTACGCAACCGAAACGTAGCACGCGTTTCAAACGCCCATAGGCGGGGAAGTAATTGATGTGTCGAAAGTCTCCATTATTAGTTTGCGTCCTCTGGTATAGAGGAAACATGCACCAGCCTCTTCAAAATACAAGTCTTTGGTTGGATAGAGTTGCAATATCGTAACCATACAAAGGATTGTTGAAACGGGTCCAACTGGGCTACGCGGAATTTTTTTTTTCATGCGGTCGTCAAAAGGCAGCGTGTAGCTCTTCATATAGCTCATCTGGAAGGCAACATCTACGCAACCGAAACGTAGCACGCGTTTCAAACGCCCATAGGCGGGGAAGTAATTGATGTGTCGAAAGTCTCCATTATTAGTTTGCGTCCTCTGGTATAGAGGAAACATGCACCAGTCTCTTCAAAACACAAGTCTTTGGTTGGATAGAGTTGCAATATCGTAACCATACAAAGGATTGTGGAAACGAGTCCAACTGGGCTACGCGGAATTTTTTTTTCATGCGGTCGTCAAAAGGCAGCGTGTTGCTTTTCATATAGCTCATCTGGAAGGCAACAACTACGCAACCGAAAGGTAGCATGCGTTTCAAACGCCCATAGGCGGGGAAGTAATTGATGTGTCGAAAGTCACCATTATTAGTTTGCATCCTCTGGTAGAGGAAACATGCTACAGCCTCTTCAAAATACAAGAGTCTTTGGTTGGATAGAGTTGCAATATCGTAACCATACAAAGGATTGTTGAAACTAGTCCAACTGGGCTACACGGAATTTTTTTTTTCATGCGGTCGTCAAAAGGCAGCGTGTTGCTCTTCATATAGCTCATCTGGAAGGCAACAACTACGCAACCGAAACGTCGATTGCGTTTCAAACGCCCATAGGTGGGGAAGTAATTGATGTGTCGAAAGTCTCCATTATTAGTTTGCGTCCTCTGGTATAGAGGAAACATGCACCAGCCTCTTCAAAATACAAGTCTTTGGTTGGATAGAGTTGCAATATCGTAACCATACAAAGGATTGTTGAAACGAGTCCAACTGGGCTACGCGGAATTTTTTTTTTCATGCGGTCGTCAAAAGGCAGCGTGTTGCTCTTCATACAGCTCATCTAGAAGGCAACAACTACGCAACCGAAACGTAGCACGCGTTTCAAACGCCCATAGGCGGGGAAGTAATTGATGTGTCGAAAGTCTCCATTATTAGTTTGCGTCCTCTGGTATAGAGGAAACATTCACCAGCCTCTTCAAAATACAAGTCTTTGGTTGGACAGAGTTGCAATATCGTAACCATACAAAGGATTGTTAAAACGGGTCCAACTGGGCTACGCGGAATTTTTTTTTTTCATGCGGTCGTCAAAAGGCAGCGTGTTGCTCTTCATATAGCTCATCTGGAAGGCAACATCTACGCAACCGAAACGTAGCACGCGTTTCAAACGCCCATAGGCGGGGAAGTAATTGATGTGTCGAAAGTCTCCATTATTAGTTTGCATCCTCTGGTAGAGGAAACATGCTACAGCCTCTTCAAAATACAAGAGTCTTTGGTTGGATAGAGTTGCAGTATCGTAACCATACAAAGGATTGTTGAAACGAGTCCAACTGGGCTATGCGGAATTTTTTTTTTTCATGCGGTCGTCAAAAGGCAGCGTGTTGCTTTTCATATAGCTCATCTCGAAGGCAACAACTACGCAACCGAAACGTAGCACGCGTTTCAAACGCCCATAGGCGGGGAAGTAATTGATGTGTCGAAAGTCTCCATTATTAGTTTGCATCCTCTGGTAGAGGAAACATGCACCAGCCTCTTCAAAATACAAGTCTTTGGTTGGATAGAGTTGCAATATCGTAACCATACAAAGGATTGTTGAAACGAGTCCAACTGGGCTACGCGGAATTTTTTTTTTCATGCGGTCGTCAAAAGGCAGCGTGTTGCTCCTCATATAGCTCATCTGGAAGGCAACAACTACGCAACCGAAACGTAGCACGCGTTTCAAACGCCCATAGGCGGGGAAGCAATTGGTGTGTCGAAAGTCTCCATTATTAGTTTGCATCCTCTGGTAGAGGAAACATGCTACAGCCTCTTCAAAATATAAGAGTCTTTGGTTGCATAGAGTTGCAATATCGTAACCATACAAAGGATTGTTGAAACGGGTCCAACTGGGCTACGCGGAATTTTTTTTTTTCATGCGGTCGTCAAAAGGCAGCGTGTTGCTCTTCATATAGCTCATCTGGAAGGCAACAACTACGCAACCGAAACGTAGCACGCGTTTCAAACGCCCATAGGCGGGGAAGTAATTGATGTGTCGAAAGTCTCCATTATTAGTTTGCGTCCTCTGGTATAGAGGAAACATTCACCAGCCTCTTCAAAATACAAGTCTTTGGTTGGACAGAGTTGCAATATCGTAACCATACAAAGGATTGTTAAAACGGGTCCAACTGGGCTACGCGGAATTTTTTTTTTCTTGCGGTCGTCAAAAGGCAGCGTGTTGCTCTTCATATAGCTCATCTGGAAGGCAACAACTACGCAACCGAAAGGTAGCATGCGTTTCAGACGCCCATAGGCGGGGAAGTAATTGATGTGTCGAAAGTCTCCATTATTAGTTTGCGTCCTCTGGTATAGAGGAAACATGCACCAGCCTCTTCAAAACACAAGTCTTTGGTTGGATAGAGTTGCAATATCGTAACCATACAAAGGATTGTTGAAACGGGTCCAACTGGGCTACGCGGAATTTTTTTTTTCATGCGGTCTTCAAAAGGCAGCGTGTTGCTCTTCATATAGCTCATCTGGAAGGCAACATCTACGCAACCGAAACGTAGCACGCGTTTCAAACGCCCATAGGCGGGGAAGTAATTGATGTGTCGAAAGTCTCCATTATTAGTTTGCATCCTCTGGTAGAGGAAACATGCTACAGCCTCTTCAAAATACAAGAGTCTTTGGTTGGATAGAGTTGCAGTATCGTAACCATACAAAGGATTGTTGAAACAAGTCCAACTGGGCTATGCGGAATTTTTTTTTTCATGCGGTCGTCAAAAGGCAGCGTGTTGCTCTTCATACAGCTCATCTAGAAGGCAACAACTACGCAACCGAAACGTAGCACGCGTTTCAAACGCCCATAGGCGGGGAAGTAATTGATGTGTCGAAAGTCTCCATTATTAGTTTGCGTCCTCTGGTATAGAGGAAACATGCACCAGCCTCTTCAAAATACAAGTCTTTGGTTAGATAGAGTTGCAATATCGTAACCATACAAAGGATTGTTGAAACGGGTCCAACTGGGCTACGCGGAATTTTTTTTTTTCATGCGGTCGTCAAAAGGCAGCGTGTTGCTCTTCATATAGCTCATCTGGAAGGCAACAACTACGCAACCGAAACGTAGCACGCGTTTCAAACGCCCATAGGCGGGGAAGTAATTGATGTGTCGAAAGTCTCCATTATTAGTTTGCGTCCTCTGGTATAGAGGAAACATTCACCAGCCTCTTCAAAATACAAGTCTTTGGTTGGACAGAGTTGCAATATCGTAACCATACAAAGGATTGTTAAAACGGGTCCAACTGGGCTACGCGGAATTTTTTTTTTCATGCGGTCGTCAAAAGGCAGCGTGTTGCTCTTCATATAGCTCATCTGGAAGGCAACAACTACGCAACCGAAAGGTAGCATGCGTTTCAGACGCCCATAGGCGGGGAAGTAATTGATGTGTCGAAAGTCTCCATTATTAGTTTGCGTCCTCTGGTATAGAGGAAACATGCACCAGCCTCTTCAAAATACAAGTCTTTGGTTGGATAGAGTTGCAATATCGTAACCATACAAAGGATTGTTGAAACGGGTCCAACTGGGCTACGCGGAATTTTTTTTTTTTCATGCGGTCGTCAAAAGGCAGCGTGTTGCTCTTCATATAGCTCATCTGGAAGGCAACATCTACGCAACCGAAACGTAGCACGCGTTTCAAACGCCCATAGGCGGGGAAGTAATTGATGTGTCGAAAGTCTCCATTATTAGTTTGCGTCCTCTGGTATAGAGGAAACATGCACCAGCCTCTTCAAAACACAAGTCTTTGGTTGGATAGAGTTGCAATATCGTAACCATACAAAGGATTGTTGAAACGGGTCCAACTGGGCTACGCGGAATTTTTTTTTTTCATGCGGTCGTCAAAAGGCAGCGTGTTGCTCTTCATATAGCTCATCTGGAAGGCAACATCTACGCAACCGAAACGTAGCACGCGTTTCAAACGCCCATAGGCGGGGAAGTAATTCATGTGTCGAAAGTCTCCATTATTAGTTTGCATCCTCTGGTAGAGGAAACATGCTACAGCCTCTTCAAAATACAAGAGTCTTGGGTTGGATAGAGTTGCAGTATCGTAACCATACAAAGGATTGTTGAAACGAGTCCAACTGGGCTATGCGGAATTTTTTTTTTTCATGCGGTCGTCAAAAGGCAGCGTGTTGCTTTTCATATAGCTCATCTGGAAGGCAACAACTACGCAACCGAAACGTAGGACGCGTTTCAAACGCCCATAGGCGGGGAAGTAATTGATGTGTCGAAAGTCTCCATTATTAGTTTGCGTCCTCTGGTATAGAGGAAACATGCACCAGTCACTTCAAAACACAAGTCTTTGGTTGGATAGAGTTGCAATATCGTAACCATACAAAGGATTGTTGAAACGAGTCCAACTGGGCTACGCGGAATTTTTTTTTTTCATGCGGTCGTCAAAAGGCAGCGTGTTGCTTTTCATATAGCTCATCTCGAAGGCAACAACTACGCAACCGAAACGTAGCACGCGTTTCAAACGCCCATAGGCGGGGAAGTAATTGATGTGTCGAAAGTCTCCATTATTAGTTTGCATCCTCTGGTAGAGGAAACATGCTACAGCCTCTTCAAAATATAAGAGTCTTTGGTTGCATAGAGTTGCAATATCGTAACCATACAAAGGATTGTTGAAACGGGTCCAACTGGGCTACGCGGAATTTTTTTTTTCATGCGGTCGTCAAAAGGCAGCGTGTTGCTCTTCATATAGCTCATCTGGAAGGCAACAACTACGCAACCGAAAGGTAGCATGCGTTTCAGACGCCCATAGGCGGGGAAGTAATTGATGTGTCGAAAGTCTCCATTATTAGTTTGCGTCCTCTGGTATAGAGGAAACATGCACCAGCCTCTTCAAAATACAAGTCTTTGGTTGGATAGAGTTGCAATATCGTAACCATACAAAGGATTGTTGAAACGGGTCCAACTGGGCTACGCGGAATTTTTTTTTTTCATGCGGTCGTCAAAAGGCAGCGTGTTGCTCTTCATATAGCTCATCTGGAAGGCAACATCTACGCAACCGAAACGTAGCACGCGTTTCAAACGCCCATAGGCGGGGAAGTAATTGATGTGTCGAAAGTCTCCATTATTAGTTTGCGTCCTCTGGTATAGAGGAAACATGCACCAGCCTCTTCAAAACACAAGTCTTTGGTTGGATAGAGTTGCAATATCGTAACCATACAAAGGATTGTTGAAACGGGTCCAACTGGGCTACGCGGAATTTTTTTTTTTCATGCGGTCGTCAAAAGGCAGCGTGTTGCTTTTCATATAGCTCATCTCGAAGGCAACAACTACGCAACCGAAACGTAGCACGCGTTTCAAACGCCCATAGGCGGGGAAGTAATTGATGTGTCGAAAGTCTCCATTATTAGTTTGCATCCTCTGGTAGAGGAAACATGCTACAGCCTCTTCAAAATATAAGAGTCTTTGGTTGCATAGAGTTGCAATATCGTAACCATACAAAGGATTGTTGAAACGGGTCCAACTGGGCTACGCGGAATTTTTTTTTTCATGCGGTCGTCAAAAGGCAGCGTGTTGCTTTTCATATAGCTCATCTCGAAGGCAACAACTACGCAACCGAAACGTAGCACGCGTTTCAAACGCCCATAGGCGGGGAAGTAATTGATGTGTCGAAAGTCTCCATTATTAGTTTGAATCCTCTGGTAGAGGAAACATGTTACAGCCTCTTCAAAATATAAGAGTCTTTGGTTGCATAGAGTTGCAATATCGTAACCATACAAAGGATTGTTGAAACGGGTCCAACTGGGCTACGCGGAATTCTTTTTTTTTCATGCGGTCGTCAAAAGGCAGCGTGTTGCTCTTCATATAGCTCATCTGGAAGGCAACAACTACGCAACCGAAACGTAGCACGCGTTTCAAACGCCCATAGGCGGGGAAATAATTGATGTGTCGAAAGTCTCCATTATTAGTTTGCGTCCTCTGGTATAGAGGAAACATGCACCAGCCTCTTCAAAATACAAGAGTCTTTGGTTGGATAGAGTTGCAATATCGTAACCATACAAAGGATTGTTGAAACTAGTCCAACTGGGCTATGCGGAATTTTTTTTTTCATGCGGTCGTCAAAAGGCAGCGTGTTGCTCTTCATATAGCTCATCTGGAAGGCAACAACTACGCAACCGAAACGTCGATTGCGTTTCAAACGCCCATAGGTGGGGAAGTAATTGATGTGTCGAAAGTCTCCATTATTAGTTTGCGTCCTCTGGTATAGAGGAAACATGCACCAGCCTCTTCAAAATACAAGTCTTTGGTTGGATAGAGTTGCAATATCGTAACCATACAAAGGATTGTTGAAACGAGTCCAACTGGGCTACGCGGAATTTTTTTTTTTCATGCGGTCGTCAAAAGGCAGCGTGTTGTTCCTCATATAGCTCATCTGGAAGGCAACAACTACGCAACCGAAACGTAGCACGCGTTTCAAACGCCCATAGGCGGGGAAGCAATTGGTGTGTCGAAAGTCTCCATTATTAGTTTGCATCCTCTGGTAGAGGAAACATGCTACAGCCTCTTCAAAATATAAGAGTCTTTGGTTGCATAGAGTTGCAATATCGTAACCATACAAAGGATTGTTGAAACGGGTCCAACTGGGCTACGCGGAATTTTTTTTTTTCATGCGGTCGTCAAAAGGAAGCGTGTTGCTCTTCATATAGCTCATCTGGAAGGCAACATCTACGCAACCGAAACGTAGCACGCGTTTCAAACGCCCATAGGCGGGGAAGTAATTGATGTGTCGAAAGTCTCCATTATTAGTTTGCGTCCTCTGGTATAGAGGAAACATGCACCAGCCTCTTCAAAACACAAGTCTTTGGTTGGATAGAGTTGCAATATCGTAACCATACAAAGGATTGTTGAAACGGGTCCAACTGGGCTACGCGGAATTTTTTTTTTTTCATGCGGTCGTCAAAAGGCAGCGTGTTGCTTTTCATATAGCTCATCTGGAAGGCAACAACTACGCAACCGAAACGTAGGACGCGTTTCAAACGCAAATAGGCGGGGAAGTAATTGACGTGTCGAAAGTCTCCATTATTAGTTTGCGTCCTCTGGTATAGAGGAAACATTCACCAGCCTCTTCAAAATACAAGTCTTTGGTTGGATAGAGTTGCAATATCGTAACCATACAAAGGATTGTTAAAACGGGTCCAACTGGGCTACGCGGAATTTTTTTTCTTCAAGCGGTCGTCAAAAGGCAGCGTGTTGCTCTTCATATATCTCATCTGGAAGGCAACAACTACGCAACCGAAACGTAGCACGCGTTTCAAACGCCCATAGGCGGGGAAGTAATTGATGTGTCGAAAGTCTCCATTATTAGTTTGCGTCCTCTGGTATAGAGGAAACATGCACCAGTCACTTCAAAACACAAGTCTTTGGTTGGATAGAGTTGCAATATCGTAACCATACAAAGGATTGTTGAAACGAGTCCAACTGGGCTACGCGGAATTTTTTTTTCATGCGGTCGTCAAAAGGCAGCGTGTTGCTTTTCATATAGCTCATCTCGAAGGCAACAACTACGCAACCGAAACGTAGCACGCGTTTCAAACGCCCATAGGTGGGGAAGTAATTGATGTGTCGAAAGTCTCCATTATTAGTTTGCGTCCTCTGGTATAGAGGAAACATGCACCAGCCTCTTCAAAATACAAGTCTTTGGTTGGATAGAGTTGCAATATCGTAACCATACAAAGGATTGTTGAAACGAGTCCAACTGGGCTACGCGGAATTTTTTTTTTCATGCGGTCGTCAAAAGGCAGCGTGTTGTTCCTCATATAGCTCATCTGGAAGGCAACAACTACGCAACCGAAACGTAGCACGCGTTTCAAACGCCCATAGGCGGGGAAGCAATTGGTGTGTCGAAAGTCTCCATTATTAGTTTGCATCCTCTGGTAGAGGAAACATGCTACAGCCTCTTCAAAATATAAGAGTCTTTGGTTGCATAGAGTTGCAATATCGTAACCATACAAAGGATTGTTGAAACGGGTCCAACTGGGCTACGCGGAATTTTTTTTTTCATGCGGTCGTCAAAAGGCAGCGTGTTGCTCTTCATATAGCTCATCTGGAAGGCAACAACTACGCAACCGAAACGTAGCACGCGTTTCAAACGCCCATAGGCGGGGAAG
Organism: Metellina segmentata; assembly: GCA_947359465.1. NCBI lineage: Eukaryota > Metazoa > Arthropoda > Arachnida > Araneae > Tetragnathidae > Metellina > Metellina segmentata. The sequence continues at coordinate 11,368,574 of OX375876.1, read as the reverse complement.
TAATTGATGTGTCGAAAGTCTCCATTATTAGTTTGCGTCCTCTGGTATAGAGGAAACATTCACCAGCCTCTTCAAAATACAAGTCTTTGGTTGGACAGAGTTGCAATATCGTAACCATACAAAGGATTGTTAAAACGGGTCCAACTGGGCTACGCGGAATTTTTTTTTCTTGCGGTCGTCAAAAGGCAGCGTGTTGCTCTTCATATAGCTCATCTGGAAGGCAACAACTACGCAACCGAAAGGTAGCATGCGTTTCAGACGCCCATAGGCGGGGAAGTAATTGATGTGTCGAAAGTCTCCATTATTAGTTTGCGTCCTCTGGTATAGAGGAAACATGCACCAGCCTCTTCAAAACACAAGTCTTTGGTTGGATAGAGTTGCAATATCGTAACCATACAAAGGATTGTTGAAACGGGTCCAACTGGGCTACGCGGAATTTTTTTTTTCATGCGGTCTTCAAAAGGCAGCGTGTTGCTCTTCATATAGCTCATCTCGAAGGCAACAACTACGCAACCGAAACGTAGCACGCGTTTCAAACGCCCATAGGCGGGGAAGTAATTGATGTGTCGAAAGTCTCCATTATTAGTTTGAATCCTCTGGTAGAGGAAACATGTTACAGCCTCTTCAAAATATAAGAGTCTTTGGTTGCATAGAGTTGCAATATCGTAACCATACAAAGGATTGTTGAAACGGGTCCAACTGGGCTACGCGGAATTCTTTTTTTTTCATGCGGTCGTCAAAAGGCAGCGTGTTGCTCTTCATATAGCTCATCTGGAAGGCAACAACTACGCAACCGAAACGTAGCACGCGTTTCAAACGCCCATAGGCGGGGAAATAATTGATGTGTCGAAAGTCTCCATTATTAGTTTGCGTCCTCTGGTATAGAGGAAACATGCACCAGCCTCTTCAAAATACAAGAGTCTTTGGTTGGATAGAGTTGCAATATCGTAACCATACAAAGGATTGTTGAAACTAGTCCAACTGGGCTATGCGGAATTTTTTTTTCATGCGGTCGTCAAAAGGCAGCGTGTTGCTCTTCATATAGCTCATCTGGAAGGCAACAACTACGCAACCGAAACGTCGATTGCGTTTCAAACGCCCATAGGTGGGGAAGTAATTGATGTGTCGAAAGTCTCCATTATTAGTTTGCGTCCTCTGGTATAGAGGAAACATGCACCAGCCTCTTCAAAATACAAGTCTTTGGTTGGATAGAGTTGCAATATCGTAACCATACAAAGGATTGTTGAAACGAGTCCAACTGGGCTACGCGGAATTTTTTTTTTCATGCGGTCGTCAAAAGGCAGCGTGTTGTTCCTCATATAGCTCATCTGGAAGGCAACAACTACGCAACCGAAACGTAGCACGCGTTTCAAACGCCCATAGGCGGGGAAGCAATTGGTGTGTCGAAAGTCTCCATTATTAGTTTGCATCCTCTGGTAGAGGAAACATGCTACAGCCTCTTCAAAATATAAGAGTCTTTGGTTGCATAGAGTTGCAATATCGTAACCATACAAAGGATTGTTGAAACGGGTCCAACTGGGCTACGCGGAATTTTTTTTTTTCATGCGGTCGTCAAAAGGCAGCGTGTTGCTCTTCATATAGCTCATCTGGAAGGCAACAACTACGCAACCGAAACGTAGCACGCGTTTCAAACGCCCATAGGCGGGGAAGTAATTGATGTGTCGAAAGTCTCCATTATTAGTTTGCGTCCTCTGGTATAGAGGAAACATTCACCAGCCTCTTCAAAATACAAGTCTTTGGTTGGACAAAGTTGCAATATCGTAACCATACAAAGGATTGTTGAAACGGGTCCAACTGGGCTACGCGGAATTTTTTTTTTCATGCGGTCTTCAAAAGGCAGCGTGTTGCTCTTCATATAGCTCATCTGGAAGGCAACAACTACGCAACCGAAACGTAGCACGCGTTTCAAACGCCCATAGGCGGGGAAGCAATTGGTGTGTCGAAAGTCTCCATTATTAGTTTGCATCCTCTGGTAGAGGAAACATGCTACAGCCTCTTCAAAATATAAGAGTCTTTGGTTGCATAGAGTTGCAATATCGTAACCATACAAAGGATTGTTGAAACGGGTCCAACTGGGCTACGCGGAATTTTTTTTTTCATGCGGTCGTCAAAAGGCAGCGTGTTGCTCTTCATATAGCTCATCTGGAAGGCAACAACTACGCAACCGAAACGTAGCACGCGTTTCAAACGCCCATAGGCGGGGAAGTAATTGATGTGTCGAAAGTCTCCATTATTAGTTTGCGTCCTCTGGTATAGAGGAAACATTCACCAGCCTCTTCAAAATACAAGTCTTTGGTTGGACAGAGTTGCAATATCGTAACCATACAAAGGATTGTTGAAACGGGTCCAACTGGGCTACGCGGAATTTTTTTTTTCATGCGGTCTTCAAAAGGCAGCGTGTTGCTCTTCATATAGCTCATCTGGAAGGCAACATCTACGCAACCGAAACGTAGCACTCGTTTCAAACGCCCATAGGCGGGGAAGTAATTGATGTGTCGAAAGTCTCCATTATTAGTTTGCATCCTCTGGTAGAGGAAACATGCTACAGCCTCTTCAAAATACAAGAGTCTTTGGTTGGATAGAGTTGCAGTATCGTAACCATACAAAGGATTGTTGAAACAAGTCCAACTGGGCTATGCGGAATTTTTTTTTTTTCATGCGGTCGTCAAAAGGCAGCGTGTTGCTTTTCATATAGCTCATCTGGAAGGCAACAACTACGCAACCGAAACGTAGGACGCGTTTCAAACGCCCATAGGTGGGGAAGTAATTGATGTGTCGAAAGTCTCCATTATTAGTTTGCGTCCTCTGGTATAGAGGAAACATGCACCAGCCTCTTCAAAATACAAGTCTTTGGTTGGATAGAGTTGCAATATCGTAACCATACAAAGGATTGTTGAAACGAGTCCAACTGGGCTACGCGGAATTTTTTTTTTCATGCGGTCGTCAAAAGGCAGCGTGTTGCTCCTCATATAGCTCATCTGGAAGGCAACAACTACGCAACCGAAACGTAGCACGCGTTTCAAACGCCCATAGGCGGGGAAGCAATTGGTGTGTCGAAAGTCTCCATTATTAGTTTGCGTCCTCTGGTATAGAGGAAACATGCTACAGCCTCTTCAAAATACAAGAGTCTTTGGTTGGATAGAGTTGCAATATCGTAACCATACAAAGGATTGTTGAAACGAGTCCAACTGGGCTACGCGGAATTTTTTTTTTCATGCGGTCGTCAAAAGGCAGCGTGTTGCTCTTCATACAGCTCATCTGGAAGGCAACAACGATGCAACCGAAACGTAGCACGCGTTTCAAACGCCCATAAGCGGGGAAGTAATTGATGTGTCGTAAGTGTCAATTATTAGTTTGAGTCTTCTGGTATTGAGGAAAATTTTTCATGATGGAAGCCTCGACAACTAGTGGTGATTTTGATTAAAAAAACGCTAATTATTTTTTTGCTTTATATTTTTGCTCTTGATAGTTTCACTTCTGTCACCTCTACTAATTGTAGTCGGATTCAGGTTCCCTGGAGTTGAGAAAATCTGGAGTAAATAGAATAGACGCAATTGTTCTACCGTAACGCAGAAAAGAGCCTTAACAATGTAGCAGATAACCGTTTATTTCTTAACCAGGTCTATCAAATCAACCAACCGGGCAACCGTGGGCTTCTATCCAAATGGAGCAGCACTTCCCTCCGCACCACACTATTGAAAGCGGGCTAGCGGCCCTACAACTGCAGTGGAAAATCAGCCAATTACCAAGTTCGTAAAGATTATAATAACCTTGATATACGAACATCTAATAACGGCAAAGGGTCTTCGATGGACAACATTTAACTCTTCAAGCGGTCATGAAGTAAAATTAGGAAAAGACGTTGAATTAGTTGATCGTTCTTGAGTTTAGGCCTCTTTTCCTCCATTCAAAAAAAAAAAGTATGTCATGAGGAAATGGTTTTAGTTGCCCATACAAGACCATTTTAACCTGCTCACCCAAAATGGTTGAGTGCCTTTACGGGAGGGAGTATTTTTTTAAAAATCATACCAAATAACAATATAAAAAGTAATAGAAACTTTATGTAAGCCACTTCAAAATAAATGAGCCATCTCATGGTTTCACGATAGAATCGATAACAAAACTGCCTTTGCATAGCGGGATTTAAAACCGTAGTTACAAAATTTGAATGAGATTTAATTTTTTTTAGCATTTAAACGCACGTGTCAGAAAACAAAGTCTTAAGTTTTAGTCATTTCATATAAAATAGTGTTCAATCAACCTTTTTAAACCATCTCAAAGCACATTCTTCCAGAAGGTTACGAATTCTATCGAATCCATTTTTGAAATTTTCATTGTTACAGATGTCACAAATGTATACTTGCAGTTTGCTCGCCAACACATCTGAAGGCTGCCCTTATGCATATATAAGCATAATTTCATTTACTATTAAAGTGGTCAGTTATTGTTATCTGTATAAATAACCCGGATAGTAAATTAAATTATAAATGTCCAATGAATATTTTAGGTTAATTAAGGTGTTCGGCGTTTGGGTATGAAACTACTGGAGCCCCTTGCATAACATTGAATTGATATGCCCTGGTGTATTGTAAAACCCTGGGAATGTTGGTCAAATGCCATCTCGGCCGCATGACCAAAATTCCGAAATGGAAAGTCATTTGCAATATTCCAACCGAAGCTAGTAAATCCTCAACCGGTAGGAATCCGATATGGTGGTTAAAGAGGTCAAGATATGGCAATACATTAAAAATGGGGTCTACATTCCTAATTATTGATGGTAGAGCTAAAACGAAAGGAATCAAGTTAATGAAGGAAAACATTAAAATTATGTCATTGGGATTATAGAAAATTCGCGACCAAGGAAGAAAAGGCATTCAATCAAATACCAAACTTTGTATTTAGACACCTCTGGTTCTAATAAAATTAAAATTAAAACTAAGATCTATCAAACGGAAGAAATGTTATTGAAAGGTTCGAAATATGATGTAAATAATTTAAAACATTAGAAAATATAAATGCAAGAAAACCCGTACGAATAGTAATTTCAGAACGCAAGAACATTCTTGCTGATTTCCCGAGAGAAAGATTATTTGACAATTTTTTTTTAATAAGTAAAAATACCGTAAATGTAAAGTATAAATATAAATTACCAATCCCTTGTTTCTCTGAATCCTGTCGAGTAACTGCACAAAGTACCAAATAGTATAAAAAACCTCAACGAACCCGAAATAAAAAAAATCTTAGTTATTAAAATTTATAAAAATTTCACTTGAACGTTGCTTTAAAGCGTGAAATTAACATTCTTAAAAGGCATGAATTTTTAAGTTGGAAATCTTTGAGCAATCAACTGTAAAGAATCTAACATTTTCTTCTACAAATTCTATTTTAAAATAAGCAGTATTTAATCCTTTTTTGCTAAGCTATTTGCGTCACACTGCACACCACAGCAATTCTATACATATTAGATATATTTTAAATAGAGAATATACAGATGGGATTATTCAGTCGGATATTTGGTTTAAAGCTTAAGAAACTTTCTTTCAAAATAGCGCATATGTACAAAGACTGGCAACATTTTGATAATACACAATACTTTTTATAATACTCCAATGATTAAGCTATCAACTTTAAAAGTAATTTCAGTGAGTGGAAGATAATTCTCAAGACTTGTCGAAAATTGATTTAGGCTGTTCTATGAAAATAGTAGTATCCAATTTTTCCAGTTTTAAAATGAGAGTAAAAACACATCACAAGTGGTAGAAAGTTTCACGTTTTCTCAAGTCCTTACAAATATCTCAGATTAGCCATCAGAAAATTGCCATCCGCATCTCTATATCAAAATACTTCAGAAATGTGAGATTTTAGTAGCTCAGAAAAACTAAGTACTTCTTAGAACACATCTCCAACTCAATAAAGTTTAATTATAATTTAACCCTTTCATAATATTTAGTTTTTAATTGATACTGCACTACAAATAAAACCAAATTAAATTGCTGGTTTATAGTGTAGATAAAATTATTTTTCTCGTTTTAATTTTTTGTAAATTTTACCTTGGTGAGAAATTTTTTTTTTCTATTAATCTACGTAATTTGTTTGGGTCAACTCTCCTTGGGCTACACAGGAATTTTTAATGTTGCATTCATAAAAGAGCAAATTAGATATTTTATGTATAGAATTGGTGCTGTTTCAAGCTACATGATTTCAGCATCATTTATCACCATATTTCATTTGAGAATCTGTTTTTAACACTAATTTTTTATTTTAAACTACTTTGAAGGGCTTTAGAAGTTATTCTGCATTTGAGTAACACAAAAGGAAACAAGTTGTCAAGTAACGAAACGGTGCAAGGCGAGGAGAACAAATTTAAACCCATGCTAAGATTGCAAGATTGTAAAGACATTGTACACGGATTGCTTTTTAAACTCAGATCCTTTGAACAAAAGGCAACCAAGTCTATTTTTAAATGGATTTATTGTTCTTTAACCGTTTTGTATTAAATTAAAACTTTTCAATAAAAATATCTGTCAATCAAAAAGTGTTGAATGCAACTCTACCTCCATTCATTCCAGACATTAAACGCTTAACTGATCTTGTTACTTTTCTACAGCTAAACATTCTATCCAGATGGGAAAATATAAACAAACTGGATTTCATCTTTAGAATGTAGAATGTGTGAACCATCAGAAGAAAATAGATATCACTGTTCAGGTTTATCAGCAAGCAGGATTCGTCGCCATTAACTTTTTTTTGGAAAATTATTCGAATATCCCATTAAGAATTTTGCTAAATGCATGAATATAGGTCCATTAACTGTGTTAGTTTTCTGGGCCAATAAGTTATCTCTCAATGATCTTTGTTTGATACTGAATTAGTGCCTAATGGAAAACAAATAATGGTTTACGTTTTGAAATTTTTAACACTTAATTTTAACATTTGAAAAACTGGTTGTGTAAAAAATATTGCATTTCAACTCTCGTATTTGAATACAGGAAAGAGCCGTTAGTCGTATTTCTAGTCATGGACAATCGGATTTTAACAAGCATAATTTTAAGTAATTTTGATCGATAAATAAAGCAGAAGTTGGAAATACAATGCATACAGTCACAAGTTTGTTTTATAAAAAGGATTTGAATCCAGAGCCTGTTGAAAAGTCAAAGGCCAAATCACTAACTTTTTGACTACCAAGCCAAGCACATACAAAAGGACACGTTAATGACTCATTTATAATTTTGGTGGCAATTTTTTCGTTTTGATAATCCATGCCATTTTTTTTTTTGGTGGCACATGTGAAGAGCGAATGGTATAGGGATTTTTACATTTAATAAAAAGCCTTTTGTAATATCTCAATCCACAAGTACAGCACATTTTAAAAAATTTCCACAATTATTAAAGATATATTGGAGTTCTGGAACAAAAATACAGTTTGAAAATAAAAATTAATTTCCAACTCCATTTTTATATTATTGCATCTGCAATTTAGAATTCAAAATATTTACAAGTCCCGAAACCTTATGGCACTCAAGACTAACTTAAGGCATGGGGTTTGAGTGCATTAATAGAAAAATTAATGAACTTGAGGGTGTGCATAAAATATTTTATTTATAAGTGGGAATGGAACATTGTTTCCACTTGATTCAAGTCACTACTCGTGTCCAGAAATCACAGGTTCGTTTTGTAACCAGCAATCACAGGACCCTCGTGACCACCAATCCCACAACGTTACCATAAGAAAGCCGACACCTAAAAATTGGCGTTGAAAGATTATAGAATTTTTAAAACGGACAGCAAGTTAAATTTTGTAATGCATAGAACATTAAGATAATCATAATTTCAATAACACGTTTCCCTTTATTTCATAGCTTTGTCTTAGGAATTTCGATTCAGCTTTTGCAATAAGTAGAAGATTTGCAGGCAAGAATTCATTATAGATCGAATACCTTTTATAGGGTTGTAGAAGAATCACTGCACTTACAGATTGAGACATTCAGAAAGGAATCTTGGATTTATCACTAGGTTCTATTTTCAACATGGGGTAGATATAAGACAATGAATTTGAGTAACGTTTAAATAATAAAAGTGCAATCGGTTAAATGATAGTTTTTTTGTTTCAGAATTTACAGATAATCAATAAATTTATGGATGGTCTATATAATTTACAAATGGGGAAAAAAATGAGCGTAATGAAAGAACGAAAAATATTTTGTAGTCAAGCAGCTTAAATTTTGTTTGCATGATTTTTAAAAGGGGCAACTCGTTGAGAGCATTTATTTGTGAAAAAATTGGATTTGATTAGCTTCACGAATCAAAGAAAAGATATCTCTGCTGCACAGGGAACATATTGTGGATTACTTGCTCCTTTTTACTTTTGATAAATGCTATAAATTCACAAACGCTCCGCGTATAAAATTTGAAAAGTTTGACAAATGCTTTAATAAGGTGCAATATTAACAATACACCAAAACAACTTTCACACCTACATTAGGAAATTTAAAAGATTTTTATCCAAGATGTTCAATTATTGCTTTTCTTTTATGTATTCTCTGCACGGCTCTAGCAGAGTACATCTCATTTGGAGTCATCACTCTACTCTGCACCACCCGGAGAACGGAGATAACGAATTAGTCCATTGGTTTGGCTGGAAAGGTCCTCTAAGAAATAAAGAGGAGTGATGTCCCGACGGCAAATGGGAGAATCAGTTTCTCTAAGACACTCATCATGCCAAGCATCACCCACGACTTCCTGAATCACTGCCCTGATCCTCCGCTGCCGTCACCACTAACCATCCAAAGCTTCTCAAAAGGACATACCTTAGTAGTATTGAACGAAACCATCTTTGATTTTGGAGCTTGGGGAAATTGATTCGGCACAAAATTGTACCGCTCTCTCTACTACCTAAAACAAATCCACCGTTCAGCTCTCATTTCTATGACCATATGCTACGGGATGGTGTCAACAAGAGCCTTGCAAGTTGTTGCCGGTACGAGCGCAAGTGTCAAAGAGTATACGCTGTGCCCAGATTTTCCTCCCAAAAGCCAAAACTTGGGTCATTAGTGGCGAGAGATTTACACCTCGCTCTTCAACGAAAGGTGTTTGGTGTGTATATTCACCCTGCAGATCGCATAACGATTCCCTATGGCAGTAAACTTCCACTGTGCAGAGGTTTACACCGATCGATTGGGAATCAGCGGCCAAATTGGAATGGCATTTGTTGTGATGTAATACGGAACTATTGTTGCATAAATTCAGTTTCTCTGACAACGGAAAGATTTACCTTGTAGAGCAATCGATAAGGCACTTATTAATCGATACGGCATATATTAGTGCAAAGATCATGTTCGACTTTCATGCGACAAGCAATCAAAGTCCTCATAGATGACTGGGAACTAAAATGGAGACAAGCAAAGAAATTCAGGCATACCCATAAGTTCCTGCCAATACCCGACCTCGGAAGACAACCACCTTGCTTCCCAACTGCTTTCATGCCGCGGTCTGTTCCCTGATCGTATTAAAAACCAACAGACAAACCTCTCTAAATGTGGAAAAGTGGGAGATCCTCTCCATATATCCTTGAAAGCAGACTTATCGGCCAACTCCGGAATGGACTACACTTTCTTAGGAGTCGCCGCCCCCTGGATTCAGCGTTTCCATGCTCTCACTCTTGGGCAGGCATGCGATTGAGACGATGACAACTCAATATCTTAAAGGGCATCTCTCTCTGTGCCAACACAGGTTAGCAGAGAGGTAAGAAATATATTCCATTACTCCAATTACTAATATATGAATCTGCCCATGTATAACGTGCTAACTACTGATCGCTGCTGGGCGACACTATCGTGACTGCCAGTGTGTACTCTGACAGGCAAAAATGCAAATCAGGAAACCAGACAAAAATGCAAACTCTCCTGAAAGTTACCGACCTATTGCCTTAACAAGCATTCCATGCAAAATTATGTGAAAAATGATCCTCACCAGACTTACTTTTTATCTCACTGCCAAAAATCTTCTACCAAAAGAACAGTTTGCTTTCCGGAGAGGCCACAGTACCACCGATCCAGTTTTATACCTTTATCAAAAAATCAGATTCCCAAAACATCAAACTAACCAATCACACCGTAGCAGTATTCCTGGATCCCTCAAGGGCATTTGATAAAGTCTGGTGGAACTTACATTATAAAACATCATGACAAATTTAAAATCAAGGGCAGCACCCTTTCCTAGATTACTGACTTTTTAAGAGACATTTTCGTGTCAAGTATAAAGAAACCCTTTCCAACTGATATAGAACTCACCAGGGAGTCCCTCAGGGATCCGTCCTTAGCCCAACATTGTTTTTGGCTGGGTTTGAAAAGATCATTCCTGAGGAGTGTGATGTCGGAATGTTCGCTGATGACATTGCGCAGTGGTGCTCCGGTTCCGATGTGAACAGTATAGAATTTTCTTAAATTCAACGTTAATTGATGTGTGGAACTTTGCGAACGACCACAAACTGATTAATGTCTCAAAATCATTATTGGTGATAAAGAATCCAACATAACACTTGTACTCTTATCACCCCCAGGTCCTCTTTCAGGACCATCCCATTTCCCATGTTAAACACCCAAAGTACTTAGGCTTTGTCTTGGATCAGGAGAGATCACAAGTACCTCGCACATACTAAATATAGTTAACAAGAGCCGTAAGAGACTGAATATTCTCAAGTACATCTCGTAGAGACTGGGGCGCCGATGCTAATACACTCAGGGCTACATACATAGCGCTTATCAGGCCCATCCTCGAGTATGTGTTCCCAGTGTACTTCGACATCCAACCTCCTCAAATTAGAGAGAGTGCAATTGAGTGAAGCTCGCATTATAACGGGCCTGAGAAACAGCTGCCCAAATGATATAGTACTTTACGAGGCCAATCTTCCACCCCTTAGTTTTGTTAGAAACTCTAATTTGGTAAAATATTTCAACAAATTGAGAAGCTATGAAAATCAGAACAGAACCTCTCAATATCTATCTAACTGGAGCAATAACCAGAGACTCAAAAGGAATAGCCCATTTGGTCTGGCCGTTGAAATGATTATTTTGCAACCGGTGGAATACTCATCTCTAACACCTTGTGTTAGTCCGATTGAGGGTTTACCCGGAGTTCACTTCCACTCTGAACTTCTGTTCCACACAAACAAAAACTCAGATGTCCCTGAATACATACGACAGCTGGCTCTCGAGGTTATTAATTGTATTCCTAGTGATGACACTTTGATATATACCGATGGCAGTAAAGACGAGTCAAATCACACCGCGAGCGGCATCTATATTGAGAAGCTCTTTATTCGACTCTCCAGACGAAACCCAGATAACTGATCGGTCTTTAGGAGCGAATTGATTGCCATTGGGGAGGGATTAAAGATCATCCTCCGCTCCAGACTCTAGCAATATATGGATTCTTACAGATAGCCGCAGCTCGATCCAACATCTACAGGACTGGAGACTGGCTAATGACCTCGTAGGCATTCAGATCCTCAATAACCTTAAAATTATTACAAAGCGTAGGGAGGTTCACTTTCAGTGGATCCCCTTCCACGTCGACGTCCCTTGCAACGAAGTTGCGGATATCTTGGCAAAAAATGGCTGTTCTGCAACGGCAACTACAGACTATGATCTTACTTTTCAAGAGATTTTCTCCATGGCGAAAAATAGTGACCGGCAGGTTTGTCTCAACCCCCCCCCCTGCCCATCCCTCCTACGATAGGAAAAGACCAGGAGGCGTATTGGATTCCGGCAAAGACAGACAGGACCAAACGACTGTCTCAAGACTTATCAGTGGGCACCTAAGATGCATGATCTTCGATTCTGGCCACAGGGTCTTCCCAACGTGTACCAAGTGCCAACTGTTACCGGCTTCCCCCGAACGTATCCTCGATCGCTTGGGGCTCACTTTAGCGGATGTCCTCGATCGTCCACTCCTGGTGCTTGACTTTGATAGAGTTCTTGGTCTCATGGATTTGATCTAGCTGCTGCTAGATCCTGAAGGATTGGACACAACAACTGACATGCATCAATGCATTTGGCAAGAGTAGGCCAAAAAGACTAAAGGAGAAAAGGTGAACCAAAAGTCTAGACTGGCCTGTCCAAAGAGACGTATAGGAAGAAGGAAACTCAATGCGTGTAAGAGGGCCGTGATCCAGACAAAAGGATGGGGTTCGAGGGCAACTATATCTCAACCTAAGTAATGAGCTTCTGTGTTAACAAATGAAGAAATCGGGGTTCTCCAATATTCTGAAAGGTGGAATCTAAGAATTCTGGTTGTCCTAGCAAAATGGACTATTTGTATCTACCAACAGTACGGCCTTGGGCCTCGAGACTATGAAGTGCATGTGCCACAAAAGAGGTATGCCTAATTGTCTTGCATATCTGGTCTTGTGTATGTACCCTTCTTTCTTGGAAGAAAGAAGACAATTATTGGTCCAATAACACAAAAGTATATTCTTTTGAGAAACAAACCATGGGCAGTTGCTATATAATTTCCTTATCAATATATTCTAACTATACAACCAACTTGGTGATTTTTTTACTCTACATTCAATTTCCTCCAGCAGAGTATAGCACCACTCTGAAATGCCTAAACTAACTTTCATGCGAAATGGCTTCGAAAATATAGGAAAAGACACTGACATACAAGATTTAAAAATGGAAACTCGAACCTGTCGCCAAGTAAGGTCACTACATTGAAGCATTCAGTCACTACATGATGCTGCATTGATTCATCACAGTTGCTAGTTGTGGCTAGCAAATCTGGTTTCCTTTTCCAACCTGAAAAAGTGCAATGAGAATTTTCAAATACTAACACAATGAAATAGTTTTCAGATTGCCATCCATGTTATAATAATGAAAATGACTTAAAAAATTCATCCATTTTAAAATGTCAATAATTCCATAACATCTAATATTCAAGAAACGCCTGATATAGCACATAACCCAATTGTTGACTTCACTACTACCCAAGCCTAATATACCGCTTGAGGATAGGCTTTTTCAGAAATGTAATGGGGTGAAAGTAACAAGAAAGTGTGGTGATGCGAGTAAACATGTTTTATGAAAACTAAAAGATGGACTAGAAACAGTCATGTAGATGGACCCAGTTGCCATTGCATGTTGAGGATGTCCATGATAACATCACTGTCAGCCATTTCCCTTGTAATGAAAAGGCATTGTGGAAATATGTTTCCAAGCTTCCTTCAAAGCAAACGTAGCTGGATTGATTGATGAAATGGTTTTCATGGCAAAAGAGCCATATATGGTCAGGTTGCCCTAGACACAAGACCGACATTATCAAATAACAGTCACACACAAGTTTTACAGACATTGAAGATATAAATGCACTCAGGGAGGCGTGTTGAGATTTAGAATGAGATGCTACGGGATGTTGAGATAATAGAATGTTCTCATTTTAATAGTCAACGACTTATACATTTTAATTCTTATAACTTGGCTTTAGAAGACATGGTTGGAGAGAATCCTCATCCAAATATTTTTAGCTTTTTACATGACATTGGTTTTATCCATCACATAATTTTATATAGTATCCATTCATTATGACTCTACTCATTTCACTTTATTATTACATTATATTGTTGATTTTTATCTCGTGTTTGGCATAATATGTCCCAAGAAGACTCAATGCCACAAAACCATATCCAATCCACATTTCCACACCAATGGGAGGACATTTGAGGCCATAATAAATTTAACATGCCCCTCATTTACACAACGGTCTTTGGCTGGATCGAGTTTTTGAACTCGCAACCCTCCCTAATCGTCATTCTTCCAAACAGGCTCTCATGCTCCCCTTTAAAGGACATTTAGATCAATTAAGGAATTCGAAGATAATATTTTCTTCCTTTATGCTACTAGCATTCTCGTACAATATTTAGAATTTAAGTATTGACTTCATAAGCCGCTGATTTAGTCCATTTCAATATATTCTTGCGGATTTTATTACATCGAGCGACTGATTTTGCTGACAATATGCAGTGAATAGCATGAAATGAAACTTAAGATTACATTCATTGGTTGTGTATCGATGGAATCCCTTTCAAATTCTCACATTAAACCATCCGTTTGTCAACTAAAAGGAGAAAATAGAAATTCAGTTGAGGAAGTTTAACGTGAGAATGACAGTTGCGAAAGAAAAACGACCTCCTTTATTTCGAGCACTATTCATACTAGAGATACTACACTATTCATGCTCTCAGAGGTATCATTCAATAGGGAACAAAGTCCTCTATAAATTCAAATCCAAAACAATTGCCTAAGGAGACGTCTTCATATCAAATTTTGCACAAACGTAATTTCTAATGGAACACCACTTTTGGATGCCATAATCAGATTCTGCATCGTTAAATAAGTCTAAATATGAAATTTCAAGACTTTATTATTTAGATATATTCAATCCTAAAATTCGTGTCAATATCAGGGATCATCTCGTCATAGAAAGTCGCTATCCGTAGAAAGAGATAAATTTTGTTTAGATACCCAAATTTCAAATTTGTACTGAGAATTATATTTATTATGCAAGTTCTTCCGATTTGATAATTGTATTTTTATATTTACCCTGCAAGTGCAAGCGATCCAAGAATTATAAGCGGTTTGTCAGGCTATTTTTAAACTTTTAGTTGCCTCCTAAAATTGTTATAATTAGGAATAATTAATGTAGAGCAAAGACTAACAATCAGAATGAGCCGAAATTTTGTATGGCTATACCAGTCCTTTTGAAACGATTCCCATCAAAATAAAAGGTTCCAATTCACAATTTTTTTAAACATTAATTTAATTATTATTACACATTAAAAACTATTTTCAAAATAAAATTAGGTGGATTTTGTTTACAGTAACGGTACAAAATATCAGCGCTATAGAAATATTTAGGAAGACATGCATAAAAGTGTAAAAAAAACGATTTAACACTAGGAACTAGTCTTTCTGTACTCATAACTTCGAAACGGTATGACCCAATGACATAAAATTTGATACATGAAGTTGAATTTTGTTATAGATTCGAAATTGTGTCGAAATAGGGGCGCCATTGGAAATTATGAAGTTGCTGAATTTAACAAGACAGCCGCTAATGCAAATTTCAAGCATTTGTAGGAGACGCTAGTTCCAACCAAAATACTTGTTCTTTTGTGGCGGTGAGAAACATTTATGCCATTATAATTTCTTGGGAAATTTCAATTTCCTCAGCAAACACCACATTATTTGCATTCTTTACAACCAGAAACTCATTTCTTGTAGGCAATAAGCAAAATGGATTGCAAAGAAAAACAAAGTGGAATTTTCATTTAAAAATACTAGCTTCATTTGAATTCAGTCGGATTTTTCAATTTAATTGACATCACTTCAAGGAAATATAGATAACTAGACAAACTAAGCTTTCTCCACAGTACAAAAGCATTAAAAACGCTATCGATCATATAAATTAGTTGACGTGATACAATACTCTTTTCAAACCATTTGTTTGGAAGACTAAAGTAACTAAAATAAATCTTGGGAAAGTAAAATCAAATGTTTTCATTTTGACTGTTTGCATATTAAAGTCATTCGAAACGAAACAAGTTGAGACAAGGAATGGCGTGCAACTTGCAAGTGTACTAAACGGTTGAAATTGCATATTGCTTTTTGAAAATATGGAAGTAGAGCAATAAGATGGTTTATAATGCTCAGACATTATTCTAAAAGCGACTCTCACGTAACCAGTTCTACTGGAATGTGTGTGTTTTGTTAATCATAAAACTATTAGTTTTACTTCATAGGTGGGCTAACACCAAAATAATCAGATTAAATTTGTTCAAGTCCTTACCGGCCGTAGTCGTCCGTGTTGAAAGGTTTATCCTGAAAAATACAAAGTAAAATGGAATCAATCGTAAATCATCAATATTAAAAAGGTATAAATACATTCATTAAAATCTGTTCATTAGTCTCTCTTGGTGCAATAATCTTCACATTAAAGTGTTCAATATATTAGAACTACTTCCGACTAGATGCATTTTTCACTCTAAAAAGTAGTATTTTAAGAATAAACTTAGATTTTTAAGAGTATCAGTTACTCATATTAAACGTAAAAGATGCACATTTTTATATTTTATTGATCGATTTTATATTTTGTTATAAAACTGTACGTGATGCAAGTTTAAAAATTATTTTTTCAGTAACTAGTATCCAAAAAACTTTTAAAACCGCTACTTATTTTTGAGACAATTTTTTTGCAGATTTGTGTAATAGGTGGTGGGTTGAGTTTTTATGGCACAAAGGACATACTTGTCCATGCCGTGCTTGGCCATCACCGAATAGTATAAAGATGCTATTGTGCATTCTGCAGAATATTTGATGAAGTTCGAATTGAACTTACTTTCCCTAGGAAACCGTATTTGGCGGCGGGGGCTGATAATCCTGTTGGGCTGAAATGCAAGTAAAACATATTGTCAGTAATCACACACAACATGAATAACATTTATAACACAGCATGTCAATAGAAAATCTTCCGCAAGATCATGAAAACAAAATGGTCATCTATTTCGATGGAAGAGCAGGTCCTACATTATGGGGACAAAGTTTAACTTTATTTACAGATTCTGAAAGCTTTC
Organism: Metellina segmentata; assembly: GCA_947359465.1. Classification (NCBI taxonomy): domain Eukaryota; kingdom Metazoa; phylum Arthropoda; class Arachnida; order Araneae; family Tetragnathidae; genus Metellina; species Metellina segmentata. Next base: position 11,351,926 of record OX375876.1, on the reverse strand, counting down.
ATATTATTCACCATCAGTTTGGATATTGTTTTAATCTCTTACTCCATATAGCATGTTGATTTTATCCAATCTAATATTTATGCAACGAATTTGGATGTATCGTGTACAAACTCTCCATTGTGTAAGGTAAAATACTTATTGGGAATGTTTAAAACAGGTTTTGTAGTAGAATTTTTATATTTGAACTTTTTAAACAAATTTGCAATTTTCTTTATATATTTTTATGTATGCTCAAGATAAAGTAGATGTAAAGATAATTCTCACTGAGTTGAAAGGCAACAGGAATTTAAAATAGAACACGCTCCATCATAGAAATATTGTGATGTCTTATTCTTGCAAAAATGAGGAGCCGAGTAAGTGCGTATAGTTGAAAAGACAGCTTTAGCACTGTTTTAAGTGAAGGCGCCGATTGTATTACAGCATCTTTTAATTCTACATGTCCTAATACTTCAAACTGTCCGAAAAACTGGTGAATAATTACACTGTCGAGTTGATTGAATCAAGGTGAAGTTAGGTCAGACTTAATTTTTAAAGCGAAGGCAAATATAAGGGATGCTATTTACCTGGGAAAATTTTTGAATGCTTCGATTCAGTTTACATTGATTCTTTAAATGGGCAAGTGTTGCGTATGGTATGCAAGACGTTAATTAACATGATAATGAAACAGGCTAACTGTGACAGTCAGATCATTCCCATCACCACCCCCACACTCCATGCTAACACAGCATGCCAAAGCGAGGACCTTCGAGGTCACAGCAGATTCAAGATGCACAAGCCTTGTGCACACGAAGGTCTTCGGTTGGACCAGGTTACGAACTCCCAACCCTCCCGTTGATCCTCGAACTGGGTTACTGTGGCCGAATAATTGAGGGAAAGCAGCAAATAAATGATTAAGCGAGTAAATTTTTCTTCCAGTGGTGCGATGGTTGTCAACTAAAGCGTTAATGAAGAGTAGAACTCGTGCTTCAAGTCGAGTGGGAGCTGGCAACACTAAACACAAAGACTGAACACTGGAATGTACCTGAACATATCAAACAGAGCTGCAAACAGTGTACAGTAAAAACATGCGTTTGCAGAACCTTAGAGTGGCTGAACACAAATTAAAATTTAGATTTCTTATTTGGTCTATTTGACAATGACTGCCAAAATAGACAAGAGGTAGACAGATTTGCTTTAAGACATCTGGGTTCAAGACGACAAGAGTAGACAATGATAGGAGAACCAGAACTTTCAATCGTCACTGACCTTGAAGATACAGAGCAGGGCTGTTTTCCAGAGCTTTTTGTGGCGAGGGTTATAAGTGTTCCTTAACAATTAATTATCGATAACCTTTTCAACTACACCTGGTTGGTTAAAAAACATTTCCGAGCTGCTATTTGCAAGTCACTTTTGACTGAATAGTCAGAAATTCCACGAGAAATAAACTTTTTGACTTTGATACGATTTGTCCTGTAACTAGTCATTAGCTGTCATTACTAAACATTTATTTTCCTGCCTCATTTCTTTGAATCATTTATGGGATTTTTTAATATTAAGATATCGATTTCATTGATAGCAAGCACTGTATAATGTATCAATATTAACGAAAATTAGCATTACCCTGGATGGTGACACAGCTTGTGGTATCCAATACCTAAAAATAAACAAAATATATGAAAAGTCACATCGAAATGATTATATCTGCACTTCCATTATAGTATGTCTAGGGCACGGTAAGCAAAGCTGAATAAAGAACAGGCAATGAAAACTAGTCAAAGCGATTATTTTTACTTTTTACGAAGCTATGCATATCAGGGTTAGCTATACATCGAACTAATTTTTTTCATTTCAAAACTTGTATAAAACGAATTTTAACACTATTTAACTAAACTAAATTTGTTAAATTGAGGTAAATTAATGTTCAAGCTCCAAAAGATTAAAAAATTGAAGTTAACCAGATCTTTAAATTGGTCAGATCTTGACAAAAAATACTTCATTGAAACCAATGGGAGAAACCAATTTCGCCTGCATGGCAAAAATCAAAAGTTCAGTTTTAACTTTAATATATTTCAGAGGGATCAATTCCGATGTTCCCTATCCAACAAGAAAATTTCTGCTTGTCACTTATGCCTACGTGAACTGACAAGATAATATTTCATTGTCCTATCCATTAGCTCTTCCATTAACACAGCATGTTGATTTTGTGTGCTTTAGAAACGAATTGCTCCAATAGAGCTTGCAAATTGTTAAATATTTTCTTCCTATAGGCCTGCATAACGATTCAATTTTTATTTTGTGACATCAAACACGTTTGGGGTTGCTCCTCCTTCTGAATACCATCTCGTAGAAAAACAAAAATGAGTGAGGTTGGGATCACATGTTCACAATCCGTGAATTTAACATTTTAACAGCGTGCATGTAACTGCTAATAGCGCCTTTGTAAACTTGGTCTTTTATATAATATTTACCAAACACGAGCAATGTGTAATGTGGCTAGACGCTTTTACTATGCATGCTGAAACCGATACTTCGAATATATTTTTTGAATTATGCACGTGAAAAAAACAATGACATAGAATGTGATAAATTCATTTGGAAATCAGAATTGGAATAGCGTTCTAAGTTTTTAAGAGTATTTCTTCCAATAAGGTTTAGTCTCCAAGTGTGCAACTGAAGAAAAAGCTCGTATTCAACTCTTTAATTCAATTTTTACCGATATGTCCCAATCATCCAAAAAGCAAATAAAACGTGTCTTCTTCAAATGAACAAGGAACAGACTCTGGTTACCACGTTACATCCCAACAGGTATCAACTTATTTTCAACTGCTATGGAACAGCTGGAAAAAATTGAAAGGTGCTTACCTAGACGGCGAGTCTACCTGATCCTCTTCACTGTCTGAAGAAACCTGCATCAGACGACCAGTCATCTGCAGAGAATAAGAGAACTCGTTTTAGAACCAATTGCTAGAACTGGGCTTTCAATGAACAAAGTGTTAGAAATAAGAATCCCATTTGAAGGTAAACTTTTTATCTCGTTCACACCTTAAGATATGGCCCTGGGGGCCTTACATGGAATGATGCAGATTTCAAGTACCAATGTACCAAATAGATATAAATATGAAAAATAATGAAAAACTACTTGAATCTCCAACAAATTATGAAGCAACACTTTCTCTTGCTAAGATTACTATTAAAAACGATAGTATGCCAAAGCACTTGCAAGAAATTTCCTCTAATTTATTGCACTTCAGAAATGAATGAGGTGATGAATTAATTCCCTTTCAAGAGATGGAGAACCAGAGCCCCTCAATCGCCACTGAACTTAAAGAAACAGAGCAGGACCTATTTCCAGAGACTTTTTTGCGGTTGTGTGTGGGGGGGGGTAGAAAAGTGTTTAACAAATCATTAGGTAGAGGCGAACCTTTTCATGGATTATGAATTATTGCCCCTGGATTATGAAAGAGCATTTTTGAGCTGCTATTTCTAGTCACTTTTGACTAAAGAGTCAGAAATGCCACGAGAAATAAACTTTTTGACTTTGATACGATTTGTCCTGTAACTAGTCATTAGCTGTCATCACTAAACCTTTATTTTCACGTCTCATTTCTTTGAATCCTTTATGGGATTTTTTAACAGTAAGATATCGACTTCATTGATAGCAGGCACTGTAGAATGTATCAATATTAATGAAAATTAGCATTACCCTTGATGGCGACACGGCTTGAGGTGGTATGCAACGCCTAAAAATAAACAAAATATATGAAAACGCACATCGCAATGAATATATCTGCACTTCCATTACAGAATGTCTAGGGCACAATAAGCAAAGCTGGATAAAAAAAAACAGGGTATGAAAACAATAGTTTTTAATTAACAATGCTCAAAGCGATTATTTTTGACTTTCTACGAAACTATGTATACCAGTGTTGCTATAAAGTTAATTTAACACTATTTAATAAAACTAAATTTTTTAAATTGAAGTAAATTATATTCAAGCTCCAAAAGGTTAAAACAGTTTAAGTTAGCCACATCTTTAAATTGGTCAGATCTAGACAAAAATACTTCATTGAATCCAATTGGAGGGTTAATATCATTCAAGTTTTGTATTAAAGTACATTTTAGATATATAGTAATTTTAGAGACAAGAAAAAGAGCGACATTCAAAAGGAAGAGATTCTGCGATGATAGATTGGTTTGATTGAAAAATTCTTACCTAGACGGTGGGACAACCTCATCCTCTTCATTGTCTGAGGATACCTGCATTAAGCTTAAATCATCCGTCATCTGCAGAGAATAGGATAATTCATTTTAGAACTAATTTCTATAACAAGGTCTTTCAATTAATTGAAATGAAATCAGAAAAATCAAAAATATTCAGAGCAATGGGGGAAATATCCACTTTGATGAAAAAAAAAGCCATATGGCGAGGTTAAGCATTCAGACCTTTCAAATGTCCCATTTTTAGCAGCATGGTCTTTCAAATTAAATAGTGTTGATTAAATAGGGTTGCTTAGATAATATTGATTTTTATCTCTCAAATCAAAAACCTTGTAAAACAGCTAATTTTTTTTATCGTTTCTTTAAAAAATGTTTGCATTTAAGATTTTTGAAGAATACAATTTTTGTTTACTATGGTTTGAGTATTTTTCCATATTAATACATTTCGACGCCTTTGATGTTTTTGCGAGAATAATGAACCAGGATGAAATCGGCAGGTATTTTGCATTTGTATTTAAATTAACGTCGCACTGAAGCCATATAACGGTCTCAAAAAATTTCGGACCGTTTCATAATTTTGTAACTTTAGGCTGATTTATAACATGCTATAAGGTGGAATGGAATAAACACGAGTCTTAAAAGCAGGTAGCCGAGTTTTAACGCAAGCATATAATGGTAGTAGTCTTTTCGTTTTGGAATAGATTAAGTTGCACCAAACACAAAACAAAGTCAAGTAAAAAAAATGTCGAAAAACGGGGGAAAAAGAGCAAATAAAGTATAGAGTTGATAGAAAAAAAGGCTTGGCTATTTCTGGGTAGGTTGGAGGATGTGGATTTTTAAGGAGGAGGATCCAAAAGATCAAATGCGAAAAACACAAGACAATTGCATCGATTCCCTTCCAAGAGGCATTGAATTGGATTTTGAAATTTTTGACACAAGGTCCCTAGCAGGTCAAGTTGAGCCAGAAAGACACATGCATGCATGGATACTAGTAAAACGTGAAGTTTAGAGGATTGAATGAGAAAATATAACATTTGAAAAATAGATTAACGAATCCTTTTGAATTTGAAGACAAAGAGATTTAAAAACCAATAGTACGTAAACGCGAAAAATCTGAAAGGGGATTTTCTCATATTCTTAAATGTTTTGAAGTAGAATTTTGAAGCTGATGTATAACGATAGAACATACAATCAAAACAGGATTTAAAGGGAAATGAATTACAGTGTTTCAATTGGAGATTCTATCAAAGAGTTTGTAATTGCTTAGAAAGGAATCTGTGCATTTCAAGGTTTGTTTTTAGTGTTACAAAGTAATGGTTGCCCTCCTTCAATTCCTAGCTCATTCTATAAACATTGCTGAATAAAATTAGATCGAGCTTAAATTGAAGTTTCTCAAACCAAAATATTTATCATAACTAATTATGAAAATTCAAGCGAATAACACTGATATGCATGAAAATAAGCATCGGCAGGAATGGTGTCGGGCTTATGTAAAATGACCTCCTGAATCCGAATATGACCCCCACTTCCCCCAGCACCCCCCCACCCCATGTTTATCACTTTCGATTTAATTTTATGGACATAAATTTGATTTGGAGTGGGGAAAGGATAATTTTAACCATAAAATTTCTTCCGAGGGGCTAGTGGTGAAAAGCTCTAAAACATTAACATTTGTAGCAGGGAGGGAGATTCATAGGGATATGTCCCCTTAAAATGTTAAAAAAAAAAATCATTAATATAATAGTTTTTTCCATTTATTTTCTACATATTCCAGCTCCCTCTTTTCCTCCCCCCAAACACGCCCAAGTAATAAAAATATTTAGCAACAATTTAGGCTAAATGCGGGTGAGGTCCTGAATCCCTCTCAAGAAAGTTTGGAAAATTCACTGTATAACACTGTGATCTCAAATACTCGCGCGTTTCGTGGTTTACGCAGGAATTTTCATGCATTAATAATTTTAAACTTGCATTGCTTTAATGACTATAGTTGTGAACTGTAATCGTTATCTTTCCTCACAACATCTTCCGATCGCAGAGTCAACTTTTCGGTATTCTAGGCAGGGATTCCGAGTTTCCAAATTGTTTAGATTATGTAAACAGTCCAAATTTTTTTTGCTCCCGTTTTTTCAAAGTGAATTATAGTACACGAGTGTAAGTTGTGATTAATACCTAGCATTGATTTACTGTTGAATTATGCCACGCGAGTGTAAAAATCATCCCGATAGCTTCTGCTATGTTTTAACTTTAAAAGCTCAACGAAAACTCGTTTCTCCGCTTCTTAAAACTGCTTATCAATTTTACTTTGATTACCAATTTGGCGATCAGGACACTGATTGGGCTCCAAAGTTTTGCTGCACTACTTGTTGCATTAACTTGACCAAATGGCTGAAAGGTACCCTTTAAATCAGTGCCATTTGCTGTGCCCATATGGTTTGGCGCGAACCTCGCTGTCATCTCACAGATTGCTACTTTTGAACGACTTCCATCGTTTGGAGCCCAATCCTTGCCCTGATCAACTTGTTAATCAAAGTAAAATTGATAAGCAGTTTTAAGAAGTGGAGAAAGGAGTTTTCGTTGCGCTTTTAAAGTTAAAACATAGCAGAAGCTATCGGGATGATTTTTACACTCGCGTGGCATAATTAAATCAATGCTCGGTATCAATCACAACACTCACTTTCTGTAATTCACTTTGAAATAGCCGGAGCAAAAAAAAAATTGAACCGTTTTACATAATCTAAACAATTTGGAAACACGGAATCCCCGCCTAGAATACCGAAAAGTTGACTCTGCGATCACGAAAGTTGTTATGAGGGAAGATAACGATTACAGATCATAACTCTCTATAGTGATAAAAGCAATGAAAGTTTAAACTTGTCAAAGCATGGAAATTCTTGCGCAAGCCACGAAGCTCGCGAGTTATTGAGAGCGCCACCATCGTACAGTGAATCTTCCAAACTTTCTTGCGAGGGATTCGGGACCTCTCCCCCCTCACTCGTTCGCTTTTAGCCAAAATTGTTGCTATATAGTTTTATTAGTTGGGGGTGTTTTGAGGGAGGAAAAGGGGGGCTGAAAGCTGATATATGTAGAAAATAAATTACACAAATTGCGAAAAAAACTAGAAGGATTTGTACTGATTTTTTTATAATTTAAGTGTACAAATCTCCCTCCTACAAATTTTCATGTTTGAGCTTTTCACCTCTGTAGCCTCTCAGAAGAAACTCGAGTTAAAATAATCATTTACCATTCCAAATCAAATTTATGTCTATAAAATTATATCGAAAAGTGATAATATTTTTTTTGGAGTGGGGCGAGTCTTCAGAAAACAGCGGGTGATGGGGAAAACTGGAGTCATATATAAAATGACCTACTGAATTCGTATAAGAATCAGCAGGAATAGTGTCAGGGTTCGAAAAAAGAAATAGGTTTTTGCTGAGCAGTGTAATTGCATTATATTAAGCAAACAATTTGTTTCCGTTTTCCCCGATTTGTAAATTTTTAAACTAATACTTTAACGAGGGTGAATGATTTAAGATATGATTGGTAATTATTAGTTAACGTCCTACTAGAGCAACGCAACGGGCTATTGACGATGGTCCGGGATCAATCCCTTAAGGGAAAGATCAGAGGACAACACATCGTAATTTTGAAACACGGTCAGGTGACGTAGCAACACCCGAGTTGGCACTCCACTCTCCAAACTTCCACACCAACCCAAAGTGAAGACTTCCGGCCAGTACAGATTTAAGGTGCACCAACCGCCTCGACACCAGACACTTACAAACATTCGATCTAGAGGCTAACACCTTACCACTAGACCGTTTGGTCGGCTGATTTAAGTTATCGACTTGAATCATTAAATAAAATTCAAAAATAAAAAAATGCTATAACAAGGCCAAATAATAAGTTTTTAGTTTCATCTTTTAAACATTTGCTCCGCTATATTTTCTAACGCATCATACATATTGTTTAATGTTTATCATAAGTCAATACTATCGAGAAACTACCGATTACTGTCATGTCCAACGAGTGTAAACTTAAAAGCAACAAATTAGAAATGCGATTTAATTATTAAAACACATACTATTTAAATTAAATGCAAACCAGATGTTTTATTTTTTTTTAAATCCTTTTTTTCAGAACCTGGTTAAAAATTTCCGTTTTTGGAGTTGGATGCCTGACAGCGACATTTATCTCTGGAAAACATTAGAGTTCTATCCAATAGATTGTATTTTATTGATACAAAATTAACCAAATCCAATAAAATAGGAAAAGATGGGCCCTCAGTGAAATGCCACGAGACATTTTCGTACTGAAAACTGAGTAGAATCCTTCGTCCCAAGCGACTAATTGCAGTTTAAGTGCTTAAAACTTAACGTGTTCACTGAATTAATTTTCAGATATTGATTCTGATGCACAAAAAACCCCAACACTTATAGCAAACTCATCCCACAAATACGAAATTTTAGCTTTAATTAAAAGCTTCATGAAATTAGCTCAAGTTTATTTTTCTATTAGCCTAACCAGAGGGTAGGCTTCACACACACATGACTGGACACGTATTTTTTAAAACAAGACAAACAATAACGCGTTTTAACACGACAGTTATTACACATTTTCTTTGCTTATAAGAGCAGGGAATTCTTACCATTGCCCTCTGTAACATGATATTCTCTTCCTTCTTTTTCAAAATTTTCTCCCTTATCATGAAAGATTTCTTATCTTCCTATACAAAAATGCAAGATGAAAATAAATGTAATAAGGTGTTACAACACAAGTGTATATTAACATCCACTGAAATTGCATATAAAGACAGGTGATGCACAACAGCATTTTCAACTAAAAATGTTCAGTTGGACAAACTAAATTAAACTTTGAATTCCATTCAAGAGCCATTTTTGTCATAAAGGGATTGTTTGTATTCTCTTTTGCTTATGCAAATTTTCATATTGAAAACTGAGCAGAATCCTTCGTCACAAGTCGCAGTTTACAAACACAATGGGCATCAGTTTAAGAGAGTGCTTAAAACTTAGCTTGTGCTCCAAGTGAATGAATTTGCAGTTCTTGATTCTGATACACAAAAATCCAACACTTAGAAGCAAACTCATCTTATGAAAATGAAAGCCAAGATTTATGAAATTAGCTTAATGAAAGCTAAACTTATTCATCCGTTAGCCTAACCAGAGGGTAGGCTCAGAGCCTGGCCCCATCTCTTGGAACAGGACAAAAACAATATAACGTATTTTAACATGATTTATTACATAATATTTTCTTTGCCTATTGGGGCAGGGAATTCTTACCTCCTCTCTCTTTTTCATCTCTTCTTCCTTTTTTTTCAGAGATTCTACCATGTTATCAACCTCGATCTTTCTAATCTCCTCTTGCTATACAAAAATACAAGATGAAAATAAATGTAATAAGGTGTTACAACAGAAGTATATATTAACATCCATTTCTTCGTTCATGCACAACTCTTCACAAGAAATGAACTTTTATATTGCACATTAAGTCACGGTATACACTTATGTAGAATTTTCCAAGAATGTTTTTCGTCATTTAACAAGAACATTCCCCATTACTTTCGTTGCGTAATTTTGATTTCGAGAACAAATTGTTTAGTTTCGTAATCATTTGCAACTATCTTGAAATCAATAGAATATTTGTGTTCAGTTTACGTTCCGACTCTCGGGTCAATTTCTGGAGGTCATGAAAGAAAGCTCTTTTAAAAGTAAAAAACAAAGATTTTACAATCGAATACCGCAAATTAAAAAAAATCTCTGTACGACAGCTATAAAACTGTTCTTAGTCAAAAACTCAATTATTTTCTGTTTTAGCTGCACGAGGAATAATTAGAGATCCTTCTGCCTTGAAGTGAATTTCAAACACTTTTCCCCAACCAAATTTAGTTAGCTTTCATGCTCTACCGCCATTGTGTTATTCGAGGACTACGTAGATTGGGACTTGTGTCTTAAAGTGAATTCCAAACATTCATGCCTAAAAGAATATTTAAAACCCTCCTACAAGGGCTAGAACGCAAACCACTCAGCAAGCAGACTGGTATTCTCTAATCGGGATTGGAGCCCGGTAAAGGGGGAGATCAAATCAAATTCCAAGATTTATGCAACTTTGGTGGATTTAATTTAGCATTGCTATGTTTCTTGTTAGTTTCAAGATTTAAGAGCAAGTGTAGACTATAATATTCTAAAACTAAGCCTAAAAATGTTTAAAAGAAAACATTGATCCACTAGGGATGCATTGTAACAAGAATTACAAGCTGTAAAATGGAGGTTACACCAGATTGGTCAAAAGAGAAGGCAACGGGTCGTAAAAGGAAGATGTAGAGCCTCATGTATATATTCGAGTGTACACTGACATGTTGTAATAATGGGAATAGTTATGTTTTATGTGTGTGTAAGTGGCAACAGTATTTCTTGTCACGTTAAGAAAAGGGGGAGATCCTGTGTGATTTGAAGCTTTTGTTGAGTATGTAATAATTGTTACTTTATCTAATCTAGATGTTAATAAATTACTCAAGTTATAATGAACTAGGGTTCTATTAATGAATAACTTGCTACATGCACTTTCCTTACAAGCGTAGTGGCAGGAATCGGCATAGTATGTTCTATACTAGAGACTTCACCTATTCAACTCTGAACATTGAAATTAACGACTGTAATGGTGCTAACACAGCGAAATCCAAGAGCAAAGGGTTAAATGACTATTTATTTCCTAATTGCGTGGTGCCAAGTTTTAATTGAGTTTTTAAAAGTTTGCAATTTCTGATAAAGGGAGAGTCGGTGCTGTTTGAGATTTGCTTTAGCGTTACAAAATCCTACGGTTGCCCTTCTTCAGTACCTAGTTTATTTAACAAACTCTCCTGAATAAATTCAATGGAGCTTATATTACAAAAGCTCTTAATTGTTTTCAAACCTAACTCAGTTTTAAATTCAATAATTTTTTCCAACTTTCCAAAACATTGTACCCTAGCGAAATCTCCTTGGGAATGGGGAACTTATTTAGATTTAAATTTGTTTGTCGAAAAGAAAGTCGTTCGTAAAGCCATCAGATTGATGAAAGGGCATGGAAATTAATTCAATTTATAAAATTTTTCAATAAAATCATTTCTCCTCTTAAAAATATTACTGATTTGTATCATAAAATATAATTTAAATCAAATGAGGCTATCATAGCAAGAGTGACTTTATCCACCGACATTTGCAGTGGAGAAATACACGATTTTCATGGTCCCAATATTTGTGTTTTTATCTACAATACGATTTGATATTGATCACAGATAAATAAATTTTCAGAATAAGTTATTTGGTAATTTTAGGAGACTTGTTTTATATTAAAGGCGGAGGTTTAAATGACCTTAAGGGATAATGAAATTTGGGGGATTTTGTGGGTCAGGCCACTTATGCTCAGATAGGCTCAAATAATAAATACAGTATCATGATCCACGAATTTTAATTGGTTGACCTTTCAAACATTTCCCCTGGTATATTTTATAAACCACGATTTCATTTATGTATAACATTCAATTTAAATTAAACTTATATTAATCAAATAAACCCAATTTTGTATTTCTTAAATTATGATTTTTCACTCCGGTATAAAGAAGTTTGTTTTTCGAATTGGAGGTTCGATACTATGTAAATGGCATTTCTCTTTGAAAAGCATTTCTTTCGAAGATGGATCAAAATTTGGATCACTCAAATACAATTCCAATCAAACAGGAAGAGATGGGCAAGAGAAATGTTTATCTTGTAAACACAAAAACCTAACACGGACACTTATTACAGAAAAAATGGAAAGCTTAAATTCATTTCCTTGATTGGAATAGCCACATGGTAGGTTCTGAATTTGAACCCATATTTTCAAACAGCAACTTTCAATGAAAGGAATAACGTAATGCAAAACAAGAAATCCTTACCTCTTTAATCCAACATCTCGCTCCAACTAGCCCCTTGTGTTCTTGATCAAGTATGTTTTGCCATCGGGTCAGTCTCTTTTGATTTTCCTCGATCTTCCTCTTTTCCTCCTTCACCTTCTCCTCCTCCGCTTTTAGGCTTTCTTCCCTGGATGTTAATAGCCTCTCTCTAGCGGCTGACTGCAATTCTCACTCTTCTGTTCTCCTCGCAGTCTCCATCAACTGCCTCTTATCAGCTTCGAGCATCTGACGCTCGTCTTCAAACCTCCTCTTCTCTTCCTCCAACTTCATCCGATAATTGAGAACTTCAATCCTCATTTCCTCCAACTTCTATACGAATGCAAGAGATATTAAGACACATACATATGAAAATCCGTTGGAACAAGAGGCATGCAGGATGCAACAACTATTTTTACCTAAAAGTGTTCAGTTTGGCATAGAAACGCTGAAAAGCACTTTAAGGGCATTTTTGTTGTAAAGATACGTTTTTTTTTCAGTTATAAACTACTTCTTTCATGAGATGTCACAAAATTGTTTTTTTTTTGTAGATTTTTAGGTAATAAGGGTGCATTTTAAAAGAATTTTCTACCAATTTTTCATCATCTAACGAGAACATTCTCAGAACATCAAAAGCCAGTATGCAAACCCAGCTCAACCAAGGTCTAGATTACTAACCACTCGGCTACCAAGCTGGCATTCCCAGAAGGATTTTAATCCAGAGCCGGCGAAATTGAGGTAAAATTCGGATGTCATTTTGCCGCCAAGTATGGGACTGGCCCGCCAAGTATGGGACTGGCCCGCCAAGTATGGGACTGGCCCGCCAAGTATGGGACTGGCCCGCCAAGTATGGGACTGGCCCGCCAAGTATGGGACTGGCCCGCCAAGTATGGGACTGGCCCGCCAAGTATGGGACTGGCCCGCCAAGTATGGGACTGGCCCGCCAAGTATGGGACTGGCCCGCCAAGTATGGGACTGGCCCGCCAAGTACGGGACTGGCCCGCCAAGTACGGGACTGGCCCGCCAAGTACGGGACTGGCCCGCCAAGTACGGGACTGGCCCGCCAAGTACGGGACTGGCCCGCCAAGTACGGGACTGGCCCGCCAAGTACGGGACTGGCCCGCCAAGTACGGGACTGGCCCGCCAAGTACGGGACTGGCCCGCCAAGTACGGGACTGGCCCGCCAAGTACGGGACTGGCCCGCCAAGTACGGGACTGGCCCGCCAAGTACGGGACTGGCCCGCCAAGTACGGGACTGGCCCGCCAAGTACGGGACTGGCCCGCCAAGTACGGGACTGGCCCGCCAAGTATGGGACTGGCCCGCCAAGTATGGGACTGGCCCGCCAAGTATGGGACTGGCCCGCCAAGTATGGGACTGGCCCGCCAAGTATGGGACTGGCCCGCCAAGTATGGGACTGGCCCGCCAAGTATGGGACTGGCCCGCCAAGTATGGGACTGGCCCGCCAAGTATGGGACTGGCCCGCCAAGTATGGGACTGGCCCGCCAAGTATGGGACTGGCCCGCCAAGTATGGGACTGGCCCGCCAAGTATGGGACTGGCCCGCCAAGTATGGGACTGGCCCGCCAAGTATGGGACTGGCCCGCCAAGTATGGGACTGGCCCGCCAAGTATGGGACTGGCCCGCCAAGTATGGGACTGGCCCGCCAAGTATGGGACTGGCCCGCCAAGTATGGGACTGGCCCGCCAAGTATGGGACTGGCCTGCCAAGTATGGGACTGGCCCGCCCCTCGATAGGGTTCAGGTCTGCAGAGCCCAGACCTGAACCGTATCGAGAACCTCTGGGTGGAGATGGATCGCCAAAATAAGGGGTGCAAACTTCCGATATCGGTGAACGAACTTATGTCTTCCCCAAGCCGAGTGGAAGAAAATACCGCTAGCCGTCATTCAACGGCGTGTGTAAAGCATGCCCCGGAGGGTTGAGGCTGTCATTGCCTCTTGTACTACCAACCTACTACATTGCATCTTGTACTACTTCATATTAAATAGTGCTTTACCAACTATTTAATATGAATAAAATTTGTTTGTTTTTTCTACCACAGGTGTCCAAATACTTATTGGTAGTTGGTGTATTTGGCAAGGCTGCACCAAACGTGGTAAAATTAATGCATGCCGTTAGTGTCGTAATACGAGGCATTCAGAACTACAGCGAACCAACACCACTTTCTGGTCAAACTCTGATAATCACACACCCGAACTCTTTTCAGTCGAATCTTTTTAGTGAATCTATGAATCAAGTCCCTAGTTTCTTTCGTTACCGCAGAAGAAAAAAGCCTGGCGAGTAGGAAACGAACACACGATGAGAGAAGTTTTATCTCGATGTACATCAAAATGAACTCTTATCCTCTCTAGTTTTGAACGCCTCATATATGAAGTAGAAGACAAGTCCAAAAATTCTAAGTAGATTTCGAATAGACTGAAAGTAAGTCAGATTAGAAAACTTAAATGTAGTTTATACAACCAAAAAATGTCAGTTATGAATAAAAACAATATTGTGTGAAAACGATCCGTGAATGTCCCTTGGGTTAAGGCTAGATCCTCCGAAACGGTTTAGTCTACGATTATTAAATTTAAGGCATTCTGTTAAAACAGAGTGCCCTTTACGGATAAAACAGTGCTACATAATAAGCACACCGGAGCAGGCTCTCAGTGTAGTAAATGTCTACGTGCAAAATATGAAAGTCCAATTCGAAGCCTATAGTCAGTTTAACAGAATGATCTCTTTAAAAAATATATTTTTTTAAGTCTCTTTAGTGATGATTCAATTAAATGAAGTTTGTTTTGAATGTCAAACATATTCTGCCCCGATGTATCCAGCTTTTTAAACGGAATCTATATAATCTAAGGCTACATTCAAGTTAAGCTGCATAGTTGCGCCTTTGGCCGCCACGTCTGCTCTCTCGTTTAACTGGATGCCCAAGGATGGAACGGATTAAGATCTCAAAGTAATCTCCTAAAAGAAAAAGGAGTCTTATGCATTCAATGCATGTGGGTAAGTGATTTGTATTAAGGTTCTTTAGGGCATCTGTGCAGCTTTTAGAATCCATATATATTATGCATTTTTTTATCATTAGATGAAGTTATATTCGTTAAGGCTAAAATTAGTGCGTATGTTTCTTCCATAAAAACTGAATAGCAACCATTCAGTTGCCTGGAAAGGGTTGCAGTCTAGAACGGCCGTAGCACCAACATGATTTCCCTTCTTAGATCCGTCTGTATAAACTGTATTGTATGATAAAAACTGGGTCTGAATATAAAAGGATTGTTGATAAATGTAGGCTGGTGTACGAGACTTCGTCAGTTGGTAAAATCATGAACAAGTTATATTTCTATCAGACCAAGGTGAAGGTGCGTTGTGCGAAATACTTAAAGGTCGTCAAAATTTAAAGATGTTAAAACTTCACGAACTCTAAAACCAAATGAATGGATGAATGAACGAAGGTTTAATTTGTAGTAGCTTCCCAATTTGCGATTAGTTATATTATTAATTAATTTTGTGATGGATTTTTTTCTCATTTTTTAAAAGTATTTAACCTTTAGACTGCAGCCGGTACCCTGATCGCGCCAAGAAAGAATTTAGACAACGATCAGTACATCAGTTGTACCTTGAAAATTATAAGAATCGCGCCAAGAAAGAATCGGGCTTGTTATATGTATAGCCGTCGTCAAAAGGTTAAGGCAGTTTCTGACACCTAGGCTTAAATTTAGGCTCTCCGGTCATAATATAAAACTCTGGACAGGCGATGTACGAAATGCCTCAGTTGACCTTCCGAGGCCTTGATGATGAATCGTGTCCAGAGCTTGGAGAGGAGACATGGCAGCAGATGCAAACAACGAATCCACTCTAGCTTCGACCTGGCAAGTGTTTTAGAGATTTTTAAAAGTGAATAGGGGTCAGCTCTCCAAGTAGTATTCCGTAAACTTAAAAATATTTAATTACTGTTTGCATTTTTGTTTAAATGATGTTGGAAGGCTAGCCTTAAGTCAAAAGTGATGTCAAAAATGTTAGTACGGGAATTGTAGTAACGTTTAGTAAAATTTAGGGTGAGGAATAAGCCCCGTCGTCCACTGAAATGGAGACTTTTGCCCAGAAGAGACGAAACCAATTCGATTTGCTCTCACTTATAAGTCTAATAACCGTATATGTAGAAATCTAGGAATATAGTTACATTAAAATAGTTATTTTTCCATCTCCTAGATAGTTAAAGATAGAGTAAAAATTTCGACGGATTTAAAATCTGCGGAAAATTTCACATTAGACGGCGATATGCCTAAAAAATGATTTTCTTTGAATAAATAATTTTTAAATTGAAACTTTTATATTTTTTTCAATACGAAAGCCTTTGCGAAGAATGTCCTTTGTTTAATTCTAGAAATCAGATTTCCTTTCCAGCGCTCAAACCATTCCATAGAGAACAAACGCAAAAAAAAAACATTTTGACTAGCATTGTTTAGTTTTTTGTAAAATCTAAATCGTTAAAGATAGATTAGAAATGTCTACGGATTTTAAATCTGCGGAATATTTTACATCAGAAAATACCTTACATTTGATTTTTTTTCTATAAATAATTTAATTAAATTTTTATAATTTCGCATGAGATTGACTTTCTGCCGATTGGATCTCTTCGCAATTCGAATTTGGCCGAATTTGACAATGACGAGACCATCACGGCGTTGTAATTTCAGTTCACAATTTTGCTTGTGAAGCAAACCAGCACCACGGGCAACGCCATGATGGCCGTTATCTAATAGGCTACAAATTCCCATTTGGTTTTGCGAATAAATCGTTTCAATCACCGGGGGTTAGCGAGTGTTCTATATATTCCAATTCTATATATTCGTAATCGAAACATTCATTTGCACTTGCATAGTATATTTAATTCTTGTGGATCACTGAAAAATAAGTTTGAAACGGTGTTCAAATTTGAAATTCGGGTAGCTCTATAACTATATAAATATACAATTAATCACGATCTACAAATAACTATTTTGATAGATTTGCATTATTTCTAAGATTAAATAGTTCGGAATATATTAAGGTAGCAAAGTCACGACATTTCATATTTAGACTAATTTAACGATCCAAAGTGATTATGGCATCAAAACATGGCGTTTCATTTGAAATTGCGTTAACTGTGCAAAATTTTATGAAGACGTCGCCTTATGCAACTTTTTAAAATTTGAATTTGTAGAGAACTTTATTTCCGATTGAATGATACCTTTGAATTTGCTCTAGCATGAATAGTGCTCGAAAAGTGAAGAAGGTGGTTCGTTTTTTTCCTTGACAGTAAGAAAGTTGTCGAGTAATACCATTAATTAAAGCAATAAGAAAAACGCTAATGACCCTGAGGAACTCCTTCCTCTTGCGGGTAGTTATTGGATGAAATATTATTGATAAAGACCTTAAATGTACTTGTCTGTAAAAATTTTGAAAAAATTTGGAGATTACCCCGTAAGTCAATTTTATATAAATCTCACATTATTCCGTAACGCCATGTTCTGTCGTAGGTTCTCCATACAGAAACATATCGAAACTAGATGTTTTTGTGCTCACGAAAGCATCTCCAATTGAGGTTTCGAGCAATTATACGTTGTCTATGTTTCTGCGGCCAAAACGAAATCTGATTCGAAAATTGAAAAGCCGTTTTTCTGATTTTAACATGTAAATTAATCTGGAGTTTGAAAATTTTTAAGCTAATGGAAAGTAGTTTGGTTAAGTTATTGGCCTTTAATTATTGAGATTCTTAAGGTCCAAGTTCCCGAATGGGCATGATTATGGCCCTTTTCCAGGCAGTCAGAAAGACCTGCACCTACCAATTTCTATAAAAAGTCGGGAAGGAAAAGAATTTTCATGCGATGCCTCTGTCAAGTGCTTTTCCCCCAGAGTCTAGTTTTTATGTGTGATACGATATCCATTCGATAAGCTTGAAATTTGTAAATGGAAAGTTTCCAGAGATTTTCCTAACATTGTCCCAAATGTGCTTCGATGAAATCCGACTGAACAGAGTTGATAATTTTTTACCAGAAAACCCCGACTGTCTCCTTGTCGTACGTGCCTTAACTTTCGTAGGTATCAATTCAACCAAGTTTGGTGTCGGATATCTGCGGAAATTACTCCAAGCTTTTCTTCGTTAGTTGATCGCTCGGGAACTCACTTTAGCATGGCTTACAATGTCTCGGCATCTTTCCCGATGTTTTGGTTAGATACATTAGCCGCTTTCACGATGTTGTTAGTAATCGTCAGTATACCATCGCCAGTATTTAGTGTTTTGACCCTATCATCAGAAATACCAGCTTTCGATTGGACTAGTGTCCTGTAAATGACCAAAATAAATCGCCGAGATCGCTTAGGAAGCTACGTCATTAAAATTACAAGTTAAAATGATCGATGTTATACAGGCCTTCAACTTTAAAATTCAACATGGAAACTAAACAGGTGGATATGAAAGATCAAGTGTATAAGAATGAGTCGGCTGATGAAAACACGCGACTCGAGTCGTTCAAGAGACAGTGGGCAATTAGTTTTTCTATTTGTGATCATTTACGATTAAAATCGCCACTTTGCAGAGTGATTCATGTCCATTATAATACCCAATGATAAAATAGGCTTGCGAGAGCCGAATAAGTTGGATGTATCTTGCCACGACTGATGCAATCGTTCGGTGGAAGATAATTGAACATATCCTCGGCAAAAGTGAAACCACGCAAGTCAAAATTGATTTCGGGTTCCGTAAACATCTGCAGTAAAATCATCTAAATCTATCAATTCAATTTTTAGTTTGTTCCATTAGATAGCATCCTTATTACAGCATTTAGCATCCGAATTACGGTATCTAGCACATATAACATCTAGTATCTTTAATATATTATAGATTTTATATTTATGAAGAAACAAGAACTGAAAGTGAAATAAAATGAAATCTCATCATACAATTTAATAAACAAAGTAATATTTTTTAAAGTTAGAATGTAACAAACTTAAGCATCAATTTTTAGGCCGAAATATTTGCATGGCACCATTTCAAAACGCACGTCGTGAAAGATTAGAAAAAAAAAAGGGGGGGGTAGGGTAATCGAGTAGGATAGAGTAAAAGATCGCTTGAGTGTACCGGTCGAGATTCCAGTCGGGATCGTGAAACCCGTACACACCCATAGAAGATATACCCCGAAGGGGGGGAAATTTTATAGGAATGCTGCAGGGAACGATTGTTAAAGGAGTAAAATGCAAATTATAACTGATCAATTTAAATAAGAGACTACGATTGGTAACAAGTGGGTGTTAGCAAGTATGCATTGGTACGCTTATGAAGGCTGTTGCAAGAGTAATGATAGTAATCTACATTTCTATGGTTTATGCCGAGGTGGTCACGGATTAGGTCAAAGATCCGCCTTCCGGTTTCTCGTGTTCATAGATCGGCACCAGTTACATGTGGTATTAAATACAAATACAAATTGAATTAATATGGTTTACATATTCTACACAAGTCAAGTACTATGCACACATGTAAGAAAATGTTAAAAAAAAAAAGAAAAAATTATTTAAAAAATAAGACAGTAAAAATGTATTAATGAAAAGAATAGTACTTAAAGATCTTGTTCTTCACTTATTCAATTTAACAAGATTCGTGAAAAGAGAAATAAAAAATAACGTATTTAAATTTTCAATGGGAGCCCCACTTAAAGAAGAGCCGCTTTTAACCATCCTTGGTCTATGCTATAGATTAAACATTTTTGAACTCAAAACATTGAAACTTGATATTGTAATGCTGCCAATACAGCGGCACCCAAATGCAAAGGGTTCAATCATTACTCATTTATTGCTCAATTGCGTGAAGAGTAGTTGTCGGTTGGGTGCACTACAGGTGGTGGGTTGAATTTCGGTCGAAATTTTTCTAGAAGGTAAGTACCGAAAAGGGTTTTAATTGAGACAAAACAATTTGTTATTACTACACTAATAAAACAATTTCACGGAACTAAATTCAAGAAGTTTCACTAATACTATACATCCATTCGCAATCGTTAAGTTAATGCAAATTACACAATTACCTGAAGAAGTGTTGAGGCAGGATCTTGATTATCGGAGTTGGGTCTGCAATGAATAGAAAAAAAACGATGCAATACAGCTCTGCATGTCCATAAGACACTAACTTTTGAAATCTATATAAATAATGGAGTGTTTGTACATTATTTCAAGTTTTCTATCTACCCGTTTTCAACATTTCCGATGCAAAATCAGTCTCTTGCGTATGTGTGTCCCCAATTCACGTCCAAACTGTATAATACATTTTCACGAAACTTGCATACTGCGAGTCACTTTCTGTACTGTGAGTACGCGAAACTTGCATTTATTTAGTGACCGGACTTTGTTGCTTAAGTCCTTCTTTCCGTTCAATGTTTGATCTTCTGTTTGTGTTTGTATATACACGACATGAATTATTTCCATATATATGATTACAATGTGCTCTAATTTATCCATCATATATTAGTTTAGTGAATGCAATATCAAAATATAAAATAAAAAAGACAGCTTTGACTGTTTTACCACTTCTGCTGAAAAGAAAAATTAAAAAAAAAAAGATTTTATGGAATTTCAACTCTGTGTGTGTTACTTTATTTATTTCGAGTATTATTTTTTTGTTTTTAACGAAATATAAAGGACTTCCGAATACTTGGGACAGACTAATTTTCAACGAACGGGAACGGAAACTCGTGTTGGTTGTTCACGTGCAGATACATTTTCTGTTTCTTTTCCTCGGAACTAATTTTGTATTTCGAAATGTTGTGCACTTTTATTTGCAAGTTGTAGCAAATGCCAGATCAAGAGAACAAGGAATGATTAATATCTTTAGAACAACGTTATTCGTGACCAAGTTTTATTGCTTTATTTCATCGTTAACTGTTTTTTTCCGTTTTAAATATCGACTATTTTAATAAATTGTTATCGTCAAACGCAACACCACTACAAAGTATTCGATTTAAAGTGGTAGACAAGTCGGAATAAATCCAATTTTAAGTGTAGTTTTGCCGTTATTGAAAAAAAAAATTTTTGCTACATTAAATATGAATTTATGAAGTATTAAAAAAATTATTTGTCTTATTGACAGTTTAAGGATAATTTTACGAATTGAAGCTTCATTAAAGCAACTTATGTTTTAAAAGTTCATTGAAAACAATGATTTTATTTTAATTGGTTTGCCTTTTTTAAATGGTAGAAAGTCACCTTTGTAGTTCTGTACTGATATCATTCAATTTTAAAGCAAGTTCTTTTATTAGATGTGCCATTAAAGATGGCGAAATTTGACAATGCCTGATGCAAGGGTGCCTTCAAGTAAAAAAAATTCCGTTTTATTCACTAGGCCACACTCGCCATATATTAGTGATTTTTATGAATTAAGTTCTTTTCATATAAAATTGTTCAACTCAAGAAAGGGAATTCCAAATCCTCAAAATCGTGTTTGCTAGGAGTAGTAACCTGTGTCAACTTGAAACATTCACCAAGCACGAGATACACAGAAAGGGATTGCAATCTGATCCGGCAACAGTTGGCCATATACCGGATCCAGCAACCATCTATCTAATTCCGTCCGGATCCACGTGGTCTCTTAGACCCCTTCACGGCATTTGCGCTACCGTTCTTGTTGAATGAAATGGTCGAAGTTGGAGTAGGGAATTTCGGCAGAGAGCCTAAAATGGCAACAAACTTTACTAAAACGACCTGTGTATCTTGCACAAAAAGAAATTAAGGCTATTGTTGATAATGGGTCGGAAATAGAGTACTGGACAGTGATTTTCGGATAATATTATGGAAAGCTAACACGAAACGTAATCGGAAATGTAGGCAGACGAAGAAGACATTTCAAGTTCGTCTTCACACAAGAATATTCTACGGAAAAAATAACTTCAGATGGGTTGCCCGAGGAGGGGGGGGACACATAATCGTACCGTTAGAACACCAAACCACAACACAGTTTTATAGTTTCCAGGGTTGAAAGTCCTGCAAGATTAGGTCCGAAAGATGAGCCTGAAGAGACATGAATATAAATGTTTTTCATGTTAAGAATTAAATTTATCCGAATTTAAAATGGTATAAATAATAATTATCTAAATATTCTTTCATTAAAATATTATATTAATCAACTTTATACGCACTTTACTGAGCGAGGTCCGAGAGACCCCTCCACACTAGCTACGAGACTGTGACACAGCAGTTAAGGGTTAGTATGCGTTTCACCCGAGAATACAATCTTGATCGAGACAAGAAAACCTTAAAGGTTCCCGAGCACCGTTGGTAACGATATTTTTCATAACTGGGCTGTGATCGCTTCAACGGTAAAAATAACAAACAATTACAAAGTTAATATTAGAAACAATCTGTACCAGCAAAATAAAAGAATTTCGAAAAACTATGAAGTGGTTTTCAATTTTCTAAAACACCCATCCAAACTCTGCACATCTGCTTCAAACAAGTTCTTACACACCCTTGCCCAGATCAGTGGCCATGATTGGGGTGGTTAGAACACTATATTGCGAGGGATCGGTAACGAGAGATTCGAGAACAACTAGTTTTGAGGCATGCTCAGATGATGGAATTGGGAGAAAATCAGTTTGTGGACATTACCTAGATGAAGAGAGGCTTGGAGCGCCGATTCGAGCTGCTGAGGAGGTGGTGGTGGTGATGGTGACGATGGTGGTGACGATGGTGATGGTGGTGGTGACGATGGTGATGGTGGTGGCGATGGCGATGATGGCAATGGTGGTGATGGTATGGTGGCAGGCTTGGTCTCCTTACCTAACCCTCTTTGTCCTTTCCAGGGACAAGAAGGTGTAGGGCTGCAAAGTCGAAGGAGCAACTTAATATAGAAGGCATTTCAAGAACGCTCGGAACAAGAAATTAAAGACGATATTAAAAGCTGCTGTCACAACCCATAAATTAACATCAACAATCAGAACAGTTAGTGATAACGCAGACAATCGTTCCTATGACTTCTTACCAGTTTCCACCCACGTGACCGATGCAATCTTACCTAGGATTCTTTTAACAATAAATGTGGCTTATTGGGTCATTGCCTTGGTCATGAGGTAGGTAAGCATTTAATTAACGTCACACTGGAGCAAGACAACGGGTTATTGGTGACACGAACGAACCCGAAGGGAAATATCCCAGGACAATACCACATAATTCTGAACCACGTTTAGGTGGACGATGTCACACTTCACTCTCCAAACTTTCACATCATGCTTACACGAGTACATTCGAGGCAAAAACAGATTTAACGTGCACCAGCTCCTCATGTTCACAGTATTAGTTGGTTGGTTTGATTCGACCTCGCAACCCGCAGGTTTCTAATACGTTACACTGCCAACCGGAAGTCCTCAAAATCGTGTTTGCTAGGAGTAGTAACCTGTGTCAACTTGAAACATTCACCAAGCACGAGATACACAGGCTACCTCAGCTCGCGTGTTATGGGGAAAACGAATCTAAAGAACCATCTGCAGAAGCTTAACTATTCATTTTATATTTACCTCGAAATTTGGTTGGACTGGAGCGTCTTTGCCAAACTGGCTCCGTATCGAAGCCAGTTTATGTGGACGATTCTATTTAGGACTGTAGGTAGATATTAAACTCGCGAAAAGTGAATAAATTCTTCAATTCGATTACTTTCGTAACTTGTTAGGCGACATGAATGCGAGTATGAACTATGGTAGCTTCGTGAGTAGCGATGCATCAAAAATTCGTACAAGTATCATTTTTTTTTGTTTTGGTTGAGCGTTAATTTAAGGTCATTTTTATAATTATTTGATGCTTTCATTTGTACTCCTACGTGATAAATATCTTTGTTCTATTTCTGTATATATATATATTGGTATTATTGTAGTAAATTTAAAATTACAAATTCGTTTCAAACTCGAGTGAACCGAATAAATTTGCAGCCGGTTTTTGATGTTAACGGATAACTACGTTAGGGAAAAAAATTTGTTTAAAATATTAACAGGACTGGATCCGATGATGCAGTTATTCCACACTGATGACATTTGTATTGGATCAATCAGATTTATATAAGGGATGGTAATTGTTAGTTAACGTCGTACTAGAGCAACACAACGGGCTATTGACGACGGTCCGGGTAATGGTAAATTTTAGTTAACGTCGTACTAGAGCAACACAACGGGCTATTGACGACGGTCCGGGATCAGTAATTTAAGGGAAAGATCCGAGGACAACACCTCGTAATTTTGAACCACGGTCAGATGACGAAGCAACACCCGAGCTGGCACCCCACTCTCCAAACTTCCACGCCAACCCAACGCGATGAATTTCGGCCACGACTGATTTAAGGTGCACCAGCAGCCTCTACACCATACGTTTACAAACATCCATTGCCCGAACCTGGATTCGAACCAGGAACCTTCCGATCTAGAGGCTAACACCTTAACCACTATACCGGTTGGTCGGCGATTTATATAAGGATACTTCAGATAAAGGTACTTCCTACCCCTCAAATTGTGGTTCAACTGTTATTCCATCAAGTTCTTTTAGATATAACACCTACGAGGTCTGCAGAAAAACGTTGCGTACATCCATTTCAGTTTCTACCCTCATTTTGTTTCCTTCAAGTACTTATAACTCGTAATTGGATCGTTTTATTCCAATTTTCTGTTTTCTGATTTCATAGCTTCTCGGGGAAAGTTCAACAGTTCTTGTGCACATCTCTCGTATAACTTTAGCCGTTAGTTTTCATCTTCGAGTTTTCCCCACTCTTGTTTATTCTTGCACCCATTTATTTTTATCTGGAAAGAAAACCTGAACCCTTTCTAGACAACAAAGTCGATTTTTACTAATTATCTGAACTTTAGCCAAACCATATCGTAAAGTGTTTTGCTTTTCAAAACCTATGGTCTCCTATTTAAGGTATACAGCTCTATATTAGTTCTTTCGGCACAGAACTTCTCCAGAACATCGAAACCGAGTACGGTTCTTACTTCTTCTAGTTCAGTTTCATTGTCACGATTCGCTCTTACGTTTTGCTGTGGTGTGTATGGAACAGTTAATCGTTGATGCACACCTTGTTCCGCAAAGTTTATTACTTTTTTCTTGTACCGATGTCTACTTTATACGTATAGCACACAACACTTAAACCTTTTCTTGAAGCTCGTCTTTCAACCATTTTAACGGTACCTACACATATTTCCCACTTCAGATTAATTTTCCTCTTTTAGAAGTACAAATTTAGCCTCTCCAATCGATTAAGTACGTATATATATTACATAAATTAGTACACTAAATGTTAAGGCTTTACTTTTACTGCGTTTGAGTTGCAGTCTGCTGTCGTCCTTTGACTACCCCATCCTGCTAGATATTCTCTTCTATTTTAAATGGGATATTGTTTGATTTCAAGAATGATCCTACCGTATTAATATTTTAATGCGTCAGTCTCTTGTCAATGAAACATCAATATCGATTACTTCAGCTTAAGCAGCTTTTGTTTCCATGAGATTTTATTTTTACCTAGAACATTTTTCTATGCATTTCTTACAGCTACTGCTTTAATTACATGTTTGGTTATTTTATAGTTGTTCGATTTTTATATCCATTCAGACTCCCCAAACAACGATGGAATTTTCCAGGATGACTATGCGCCATGTCACCGGGCCAAAATCGTTCGCGTTTCAGGAACATTCTGGACAACTCCATTAAATAATTTGGCCATCTAGATGACCAGACATGAATCCCATCGAACATATATGGGACACGATCGAGAAGCCAATTCGCGCACAAAATTGTGATCTGCAAAACTTACGAAATTATGGACGGCTGTAGAGCCAGCAAGGCTGACCATTTCTTCCGGGGACTTCCGACTTGAGTCAATGCCACGTCAAGTTACTACATTTCACCGGGCAAAAGATCCATGATATTAGGAGGTATCCCATGATTTTTGGCACTTCAGTGTATATACGCATTTGTTTCAAAATTTACTAAACCTGAATCTTAAATGCTTATTTGCACATTTTCCAATGCTGCTAATAGCTTTATTGAGCTTTTGAATCGATTACATTCAATATTTGCAGTACTGCATCTTTTTTTAAACTTAAAAAATGCAAAACGCTTTACATGCATAGCAGATTGAAACAAGACAAATGTAAACACTTCGAGAGCCTTGCAGTCAGTGAAGTTTGTTGTGCAAATTGTAACTAGTTTTTTCGCAATTGGATTGAAAGCGATCTTTGTACTGAATGGCAAAACAGGTTACCATCTTCTAGTATAGCATTTTGTTTCAAGCTATGTATTAATTTTGCTCACTTGTGTTCTCTGATAACCTAGTTTATGGAATTGGAGGAGAGAAGTGCCGCAAGTAAATAAAGATGGAAATATTTCAACAGGGTCAC
The DNA here is from genome assembly GCA_947359465.1 of Metellina segmentata. NCBI lineage: Eukaryota > Metazoa > Arthropoda > Arachnida > Araneae > Tetragnathidae > Metellina > Metellina segmentata. The sequence goes on along the minus strand of OX375876.1, from coordinate 11,325,403 downwards.
ATTTAAAACTTTTTTTCTCAATAAATGCATGTTGTGCATTATTGCTTAAAATGGTAACGGAATTGTATTGTTTTTATTATTAAGATACCATTTACATTTTTAGCTACATTACATCTCTGAATCAAGGTTTTCCATCTAAATATGAAGAGGAAATGGGTTAAGTTATATGATGCCACTTAGAAACATGTGATATTCAGCAATATACGACTGCATCACGTTTGCTCTTTCATATAAGGCATCAATACTAAATTTATTTCATTTATTATTAATAAAAGATATTGGAAGGGCTACATTTAAAAACCTCACCTGCCTCTGCAGTTTCGTAAGTAAGGGGTCCAATACACAAAGCGGTGGAATATTTTTAAAATGCTAGTCTTGTTTCTATTACAAAAATATGAGTGTCTTAGTCTTGTTTTCAGAGCAGTTTTACTGTGCTAGTTACACACGTTTGTATTATTAGGCCGTTTTCATTACAACTATGAGCAAGATATACCGATTGATATCAAGTGGTTTTTATTAAAAATCTGATTTTAATTATTTAATTTTTTCTAAAGTTTAATACTTAAATTATATTAACCTGGGACAATTCAAATCAGTTTAAAAGATATAATTTTAAGGCATAGGCCTAATTGAACTTGTTTAGTAGAACTAACATTTTTATCCTACATGTTAAAACATCACTTTGGTTTGTAGAGGCAAATCTATATCCGGAAAATAACTCAAACCTCCAAAGTAAAACAAACATGCTGTAACGTCAGATATTTGATTATTTGCAATAGTTTCCTAATCGACAACCAAAGGCAACCTGTCTGACGTGTGTGTAACTAAAATAATCACCAATATCTAAACATTTACCAAAAAGCAAAACAGTTCAACAAAAATGTTTCCTGCATTGGTTTCCATCGGTTTACCAATACTTTAAGCCAATATATCAATATTAAGAAAAACTTCCTAATATGTAGTAAAAAATCTGCGTGAATCTGCATTATTTCGTTTTTACCTTAACGCATTGCTTTAAAATTATTCGTCGTTTCACATTACGCCAAAATCACGAACTTTAAAAAATTGAATATAATCTAAACACAATATTTTAACCCACTTTCAATGCGATTAATTTTTTTATTAATGCCAAACTTATAAATTGCGTTTTCTAGAAACTGATTTTACAGATGGTCTGCATCATGACTAAAGCGCCATCAGAAAACAGCCAACTCCTAGCCCCTTGCGGAAAGTCTCCAAATTATCCAACTCAAGCTTGCGTTCTCCTACTGATCTAGTTTCTTAACGAGTTTCATTCTGCGATTTTGAACTTGCTTCGGTACGGCTAGACAAAGTTGTGTCTTGCTACAGGAAACTCCAATTTACTTTCTTCCATAACGGATGATTCAACTTTATCATTCTTGATGCTTTCTTAACTACTAAAGTTCAGGAAATTTCTAAAAATTTGTACTGTCGATTCCAATTTTTTTTTATGATAAGCACATTATGGTGTCAAACTTCTAGATCAGTTATTACTAATTTACTGATCAGGAGGATTGAGTGACCATTTGACTCTCACGAAAATTAACTTTTGAAATTCATCAAGCTATTAAACCTTTAGGCTGATTGGGTTTTAAGGGTGCATATGGCGCAGGTGAGGAAAATACTAAGCAAGAAAAGTCAGGTTATGGATATGCACACACACAAGGGAGTTTTACGACCACTGAAGACAGATACACCCAGGGTAGGTTACAGGAATCGAACCAATAACGTTTTAGGTAATATCTTAAAGGAAATATCTACCACATTATATGATAGACATTAGCATTCGGTTTACTTAAGGTGGACACCCAAAAGATCAGTGGTTCCCAGTTCAAGAACCTCTTATAACTGAAAGGTTTTGGACCCCTGAAAAATCATTAAATTAGACGAGAAATACGTAGACATGTATAAGACCAGAGTGATGCTTATTTTCACCTTAAAAATAGGTTGTAAAACATTCAGGTTTCAAAGGAAACGTTAAAACTTCGTTAGCGATTAGTGATGCCGATCAACACTGTAAAAGAGGTAAAACTAGAGTTAGGAAGTAAATTAAACACTTGATAATACCGTCAAAGGTCGTGGTGGGGAAAGGACTGGGAAACAGTATTGAGAATGAAAACAGAAAATATCTCCTGGGTATACTGGGCATCCGCCATGAATATATTTTTTTAATACTTCAGGTAAATAAATGGTTGTTGATTTGGGTTTTATGGCGTTAAGATCAGAAGAGAATAAACTGCGCCAAATGCGAGCAAAATCAGTAAAATCCATCAAAATATAAGCACATTTTACAAAGCGAGTAATTAATCAAGCACGAGAATTTTCAGGCAAGTCAAATCTGCCATTTAAAATTTTGAAGCAGAAATTTAGATGGTAGATAAAATACTTCCTATATTTAAGAAAACAAGAAAAAAAAAAGTACTAAATAAAATTGAACTGAATTAAAACTTCAATATAAACTTCATTAAACAATTACAAAATTGGGTTCGATTTTTTCAACTGTTTCACCCTAAGCCACTTCGAGTCAAGTACATAACAAGTAATGATCAATTTCTACTCAAGCAATTCAAAAGTAACTACAAACAAAGTTTAAAATACAAAATTTTCTAATAGGACAAGTATAAACAAGACCAATATCCAGCTATCTGGAAGAATTTTTTCCTCCCAATGAGATACGCAAAACTAGATTTAACTTAATATGCAAACCTCCATTATTAGACTAGGAGTTTCTGTAAATGCCCTCTTACGTTACAATACAATCAAGTCTATTCTTTCACGGCCATTTTTCAAGCAGCAGCCATCACCCAATTTAACGGAGACTAGTCAAGAGAAGTTACATCGACAGAATTAAGCCTTTAACGTCCATAGTAAAGCTATCGCAAACCGAACTAAAGACGTAAGCGAAAACTAGAATATGCTATTTCGGGTCTAAGTGCACGCGAAGACAACCTAGAATACAATTTTAAAGTAAATGTAAAAAAGAAAACTTACCATTGACCTAGCCATGCTCCTTGTAACCCTAGTGACCGATGGACTTGGCACAGGGATGGTCTTCAAAGACTTTTGCGATTGCATATTAATATTTTCAACAAATTTTAGGTAACTCAATATATTCCAAAAAAGATTGGAACGCACAGAGCCTGAGCTGCTGATTATATAGGAAGAAAGTGACGTCATGGGAAGAGGTGCCTAATACCTGAGAACGCAAATTTCTAATCGAGACATTCAACGAATCAAAAATTACTTCCTGACCTTTCGGCGTTTGAAAGCGAGCCCAGTTTCGGTTGCGCAGTCGTTACCTAAAAGATCAGCACCACGAAGAGCACGTGGTTCATAATTATGTGGTAATGGTAATTTTATTAACGTCGTACTAGAGCAACACAACGGGCTATTGACGACGGTCCGGGATCAGTCCCTTAAGGGAAAGATCCGAGGACAACACCTCGTCATTTTGAACCAGGGTCAGATGACGAAGCAACACCTGAGCTGGCACCCCACTCTCCAAATTTCCACGCCAACCCAACGTGATGACTTTCAGCCACGACAGGTTTAAGGTGCATCAGCCGCCTCTACACCATACGCTTACAAACATCCATGCCCTAATCCGGATTCAAACCAGGAATCTTCCGATCCAGAGGCTAACACCTTAACCACTATACCGGTTGGTCGGCCCTAATTATGTGGCGTTATGGGATTTTTCCATTCATGTTTTGATATCGGCAGTGACTAATTGCCCGTTGTGTTGCTCCGGTGCGACATTAATTAAATACCTACCTGCCATGTCTGTGCCGACCAACCGGTATAGTGGTTAAGGTGTTAGCCTCTAGATCGGAAGGTTCCTGGTTCGAATCCGGGTGCGGGCGTGGATGTTTGTAAGCGTATGGTGTAGAGGCGGCTGGTGCACCTTAAATCTGTCGTGGCTGAAAGTCCTCATGTTGGTAGGGTGTGGAAGTTTGGAGAGTGGGGTGCCAGCTCAGGTGTCGCTTCGTCATCTGACCGTGGTTCAAAATTACGAGGTGTTGTCCTCGAATCTTTCCCTTAAGGTACTGATCCTGGACCGTCGTCAATAGCCCGTTGTGTTGCTCTAGTACGACGTAAACAAAAAATTACCATTGCCATGTCTGTAGTTCTCATGTAGTACGAAATAACCGACAAACCAATCAACGCATAACAGGTGCAACAGAAACTGTTCAAATACCTTCAAACCTACCTACCTAAAAGAATGATGTCCGTGGTAGCCCACAGTTCACCGTACTCTTCCAACCGGGTTACCATGGCTACGTTATCGGATGAGAAACTGGAGGGAAAGGAGTTCGAAACTCAATGCAACCAGACTTTCGCGTACTCCAAGGTTCGAAATGACGTGTGTTCCATTCGGGTTTGATCCTAAACCGTCGCAAATGCGATTGAGTTGCTCCAGTGTGTGTAATTTGGAATTTCTTAATTAACGTCGTACTTGAGCCCCCCCCCCCAAAGGAATGAACCGAGGACAACTCCACGTAATTCAGATCAACGGTCAGATGACGAGGCGACACCTCAGCTGGCACTCCACTCTCCATACTTCCACACCCACCCAACGAGAAGACTTTGGGCCACGACAGTTTTAAGGTGCACCAGCCGCCTCTACACCATACGTTTATAAACATTCATGCACAGCCCTGGATTCGAACCAGGAACCTTCCTATCTAGAGGCCAACACCTTCACCACCAGATCGGTTGGTCGACTGATCCAGTGTGACATTAATTAATTAATTACCTATCTATATCCATGTATGTAGGGCCGACCAAGCGGTATACTTGTTAATGCGTTAGCCTCTAGATCGAAAGATCCGGATCCTGGTTCGAATCCGGGTCCGAGCATGGATGTTTGTAATCGTAAGGTGTAGAGGTGGTTGGTGCACGTTAAATCTGTCGTGGCAAAAAAATTGCTCATGTTGGTGGGATGTGGAAGTTTGGAGAGTTGGGTGCCAGCTCAGATGTTGCCTCGTCATCTGACCGTGGTTCAAAATTTAGTGCTGTTGTCCTCGAATCTTTCCCACTGGAAATTATCCCGGACCATCGTCAATAGGCCGTTGTGTTGCTCCAGTGCGACTTTAGTTAAAAAATACCTACCTCCTATTTTCTGTGTCAGTAAACCTTCCCCGTGTGTTTGTCGATTACTTGACGACGGTTTGCAGGTGGATTCCTTACATCACACACCAGACGAAGGTACGTGTCAAGCATCAGCCTGCTTGTTCATTGTAGGAACTGAGTTTTTCAACAGACTCTCTCTCTCTCTCTCTCTCTCTCTCACTCACTCACTCTCTCTAATCTTGACTAGGGCATAGTTATTCGTAGTGGTTCGGTGTCCACTTTAAGGCTTAGGACCCAGTCAATTTGTCTTTATTTGACGATAAGGGGCCGTAGCAAGACACCCCCTTCAACCATGAAAACCTGGACCGCGGGTTGTAGGATGTTCAGTTCGATTCTTGAAACTTACCATGGGTGTCTTTCTATTTTCATTTCAATTAAAGTTATCTAGTTGAAATTACGTCACACCGGGACAACACAACGAGTTGTTGGCAACGGTCTTGGATCAGTCCCGAAGAGACGGTTCCGAGGACAACACTTTGTCATTCTAAACCGCTGAGACAACAACTGAACGGGCACCAAATTCTATGAACGTGATTGAAATTGATATCACGACAGTTTTAACTTATACACACCCCATCCCTCACATGTCAATCATTGGTTGGATCGAGTCTTCAACTGACAGCCCTTCAATTTGCTAATCCGCTAATCCTCTATCATCCCGGCTACCGTGTCAGTTCAATTGTGTGCATGGACATTAGAGCATCACGACAGTGCCAACCAATTGGGGTCGCTGATTTATAAATGCAAACGTTCCTTGTTCGAATCGGTACGGATGTCCAATGGGTCGGGCAAAGACAAGAAACATCACTACGAATGCGGGATATACAAGCGGATATATACTTCACATCAAACACGCATGTCCGATTATACGCAGAACGGTTTTAGTCACTTTGTTTAAATCCGAATTAATCGACAGTTGAAAACAGTCAACGTATTTTTTGTCTTCAATCCTTTTAGGGAGCATCCAGGTAAGTGTTTCCAAATCATAATTTATTTTATATGACTTAAAAAAGTATATTCAATACTAAAGGTAGTAGGTATGTATGCTCTACTAGCAACTCGTTTTGAAGAGTAGCTCCTCATTTCGTCTGGTGGGTGGTAATAGGAACAGGGGTAGGCGATATTAGGAAGCCACTCTTAAAAATTCTCTAAGGAAACTTTTTGAACTTTTACTAGTTAACTTAAACTGACAAAAGTAAAGAAGGTATAGGATCTCTGGAAACCAAAAGAGAATAGTTCCTGTAACGTTACGGCCTACGTCATCATGAGCGCCCAGAATCCTTTGCGAAAGTAGAAAAATGAACAACGAGTGCGGTTGGTGCGGATGGGACGGCTGATGACGTTTTATTCAACTAAAAATGTCTTTCTTTTAAATTAATGTCAAGTTTGTCCGTCCAAGATGTGCACGTTCCTGCATTATGCGTTTGTATTGTCCGTGCCAATAATAGACTTGACGGTCTAATCCAGCTACCTTATTCCGTCTATGAAACACCTTACATTCCTAGGGATATTCATTTGGTTTCTAGCTTGATTTCTCAACCCAGGAGGCTGATACAGAGAAATAGTTCAAGTAGGCGATATTTGGAACATCTACCCGATTTCATTTTTATGGAATTTTGTAACTTTTTGTTTGGCGTTTTCTTAAACATTGGTTTTATGCAGCCGAAAATCTTCCCAATTTTCTTACTTGGCAGACATGAAATGTATTAGAGTCATTAAATGTTAAGCAGAAAAAACCTGTGGCCGTTGGGTGACAGATTTACATGAAATTTGGCACAAAGCAATTCTGCGTTTCTCAGAAATTTCGTGATGCTCGGTGGGTTAAATGTTGAGGTCTTGGGACACTTCAGGGAAGTACTGGTGTACACATGCATTTTATTTCAGTTGGTCCTGGGTACTGACTGGTCTGCGAATACTTCTGTAAATAAAAAGCTCACTGACTTCATTTTAATTACCTTGTTTGAACGACATACCAATGGAGAGAAATATGTCATGTTGATTTTAAAAACACGCGGTACTTTTTATTGAATTTCAGTTACTGGTCCATGTTAGTCAATACGAAAACATAACCCTCCAGGAGGGTGACTCGACGAGTTATCTCGGCAAAACTGACCAGAGCAAACCTTTAGCAAAACCGACCAGATCTTGATGGATGAGATACATCACCATTAGAAGTAAAGAACCCGATCATCTTTGCGTTATCGTAAAACTAATCTGCAGTATCTTGATGACGAGATACCTCTTCATTCGCGAAGTGTGTCTTGATCGACGTCTTAGCTTCTGAAGTAAGTCTTGAATAATAAAGAAAGAAGAAAAAGTCTTGATGGGCGAGATATCTTGTCAAACCCACTTAGACCAGAGAGTTAAAAATTATCTAGAGTTCCTCTTTCTTGATGGATATTATTTAGCAATTGATCTTGGATGATAACATGGTATATGGTAAGCAATAGACCTTTTACCGGTCGGTGTCGCATCCCTCCATCTGGAATTTGGATCAGTCTCGCACCCCCTTTCCCCCCCCCCCCAATATGGAATTCAGAACAACCTTAAAGCGGTAAACAACACGCGCGCTTTGGGACTTTGTGAGAAAACGGAAGACGAGCCCAAGGTTTCTACCATATGAACTCAATCCCAGTCGGAATGGAAGGAAAACTTCAAAAACCTTTCTTGCAAATGTGATGTCGCTGAGTTCAAACTGAAAACCTCCTCCGCAGGTGTTTGGATTCGCAACTGAGCGGGTGCTCTGACAAAGTTTTCGAGAGAAGAAATCTGACTTTTGAGATGAGCGGACATATCCTCCAGACTCTATAATTTTTGGAGCCACGCTCCTGGCTCCTAGCAAGGTCGTGCGCGAAAGCTACCATCAGGCCTGAAGGTTCAATTTGTGACGCCACAGTCGACAGCCTCTCCGTAGTTAAGATGCTGATACGACTTACGGCAGATGCTCGTTACTGAGTGAGTTTTAAAGTTGAAAATGAGCTAGTAACAAAAGCATTGTGTGAAAAAATAACCCATGTAGCACATTGAAAACAAACATGCATAGCAACTTATATCTCATAAACTTTAGGCCAATCTTTTTGTATTTAAATTAAGTGCATGTATTTAAATTGAAAGCATGTGTTTTGATTTTGGCAATGGACTTAGCTAGTGTTTGTTTATTTCAGCAGTCACAACGAGAAAAAATAGTTTTAGAAACATTTAAAATAAAATAAAGAACTTCCCTTTCCTCTGAAGGAAAAAGAAAAGCGGATTTATATTTAATTCCTATAAATTTCTATCAGCATTATAAAATGTAATATATTTACATTTCATTATTAAAATTTTAGTACTTGAAACAGCTTTTCACATCACCCTAGATATACTGTTTTAGGATGCTCTACCCCTTTTTAAAACTTTTGAAGGCGGGTTCCCAAATAGGCATATTTTCTTCAGAACTGCTAAATGATTAATCAGTTAATGTTGTTAATTTTCGTTTAAAAATTTTAGCTTTAAATTGGTCATTTTTAACTTTTGTGTGATTGTGTAAAAGTACGTCCGCTGAAACAGAAATACGTTGATTAACAATTGCAAGCATACTATTTTCACAGACACATGAGACATCTGGAATAGAACATATCAATTCCCTTTTATCAAGCACCAGGTATTCTAAGAGCGGCTTTTCATTCTTTGCTTTTAAAAATTTGTCTTCAAATTCTTTTGGAATCAGTTTTCTAAATAATTTGAAAGTTTATACAAGTATTTCAAGAGCATATTCTGTAGGCCCTCCTCGGTCTAGAAGTGATACATATTTGCAAACAGTTTCAGTTTCATATTCTAACTTTTTTGTAGTGATAACTTTTGATTTAGAAGTATAACAACCTAGTTTTTTGCTAACTTGCTTGCCAACACATCCTGATACATATATAAATGCTGGCATTTCCTCTGACGATATATGTACATCAGTATGAGTGTCATAAACTTCATATAGTTTTTTATCAATTTCAAAATCATCTGAAGTTTCTGAAATTGCTTCAAAGACTTCTAAAGATTTTATTTGAAACTAGCAAAATACTCGACCTTACTCGGTTTGAATTGGCTGACTCTAAATTGAAGAGATAATCAAAATATATATTGACTTACGTTTTTTGTAGAATAAGAATTTATTTGCATACCTTACGCCATCTGTATAGTTTCTACAACTTACTTTGGACATAAATACTACACATGCATATCCATTCATGTAATACATTTCACATACATCGCACAATTGCTGTATGACAAAGCTACAAAAAGACGAAAGGTGATACTAAGGTTACTACTATAAAAGACGATTTATAGGAAGATTTGGAATTCCCTTTCTTAAGTTCTTTTCATGTGCAACTCAATTAATTAAAATTACGATTTACGGCGAGTGCTATCGCACTCATAGTCAACAAAACAATATTTTTTTACTTGTGGCACTCTTGCATCCGGTATGTGACATAGTGAAATTTTGCAATCATCTCCAGTCATTATGACAACGAATTTTTTAATGTTTGAAAAGTTCTAGTTCGGATTTTTTAAACATTATTATTCTTTCAATAACGGCATTATTTTTTCAATAACGGCATTATTCTTTCAACAACGGCATTATTCTTTAAATAACGGCATTATTCTTTAAATAACAGCATTATTATTTCAATAACGGCATTATTCTTTCAGTAATGGAATAACTACACTTAAAATTTACTGAAAAATTATTCTGACTTACCTGCCATTTTTATGTCGAATACTTTGTGGTGGTGTTGCGTGTGATGAGAAGGAAAACACATTTATTAAAATAATAAATATTTAAAACAGCAAACAGCAAAATAAAATATGTCGGAAAAAATTGTTCTAAAATATTAATTTGTGATTCATTTTTATCTCTTGATCTCGCACAGTTGCCACAACTTACAACTAAAAGTGCACAAAATTTAGAAATGGAAATTAATTCAGAGCGAAAGAAACAGAAAATATAACTGCTCGCGCGATCTTGTTCATTCCCGTTCGTTGAAAAATATCGTCTGTCCCAAACATTCGGAAATCGTTTTCATTGCGCAAAGAACTAAATAAGACTCGAAATAAATGAAATATCAGAGCTGAAATTCCATAAAAAAATAATTTTTTGAAGCATAATTACTTTTTTAGCAGTACTGATAAAGCAATCGAAGTAATCGTAATATTCAATATACATTCCAATTTTTCCAAAACTATCAAACTATGGTTGATAAAAGAATACTTACTCAGGTGTTTTAGCATGAAACTCAACTAAATATAATAATAAAGAAATGTTTAAAATTGCATTCACTAAACTAAGAGATAATGTATAAAATAAAAAAACATTGCAATCAAATATCTGGAATAAAATTCATGTGATGCATGCACACATGAATGTGATGCATGCAACACAATCGGATTTGCGACGGTCCGGGATTAATCGCGCGATGATAGACACCTGGTCCACATGGCGGTGAATGACCGTACAGCTTCTTCCAGGCAGTTGGCAGCACTTTGGTCTACTGCTACAGGTGTACTAATGTCGGGTTCGTTAATTCGCCGACGTCTGCTGCACCGTGGACGGCGTGTAAGGATTCCTTTATACAGGATCCCCATCACGCCAAATCATCGACGCCTGCGTCTGCAATGGGCTCATGAGCTCAGAGTCTGGCGGGCTGATTGGCAACAAGTTGTATTTTATGACGAATCCCGCTTTAATTTGTGGAACCATGATGACCGCATTAGTGTTAAACGCTATGCCGGTGAACGCTGCCTTCCAGAGTGCGTTATCGAACGTCATATTGGCCGAACACCCGGAGTTATGGGGTGCGATTTCGTATCATGGACGATCTCAACTGCTACGAATTAAGGGTAATCTAAATAGCAACATGTATGTCCGTGAAGTGCTAGAGCCCGAAGTCCTACCCTTTCTTCAAGGCATCCCTGGAGCTATCTTTCAACAGGATAATGCACACCCACATGTTGCAAGGAATGTTCGAGACTTCTTTTCAGCCCAACACGTGCAACTTCTTCCTTGGCCTGCTTATTCGCCGGATATGTCGCCTATTGAGCAAGTGTGGGATTTGGTTGGTCGACGTCTCGCTCGTGATCCTTGTCCTACAGCCTTAAAAGACGAACTTTGGGTGCGCATACAAACAATATGAAATATGAACTTCCACAAGTAAACATTCAACATCTTTTTCTCTCCATGCCACACACACGTCGTATAGCAGTACTTATTGCAGCGCGTGGTGGCTACACCAAATACTGATTTCAGACACTTAATATTCTTTTTTTTTTTGCTTTAAAAATTTATTAATTTATTTGTACTAATACAAGCCGTCTGTGTATTAAATTTAATTTAATTCTGATGACTCCTTCATGGTGTTGCAATTTTTACAAACAGCAAACATATATTTAAATGCTAAACCTCATTGCTATCTTCTTGCTCAAAACACGATTCTTTAATTAAATTTATGATATTTTCTACCTTCTCCTTATTTGAAACATCATTTGGTCTTAACCCAGCTAACAACTCAACAAACAATAATCCAATTTTGTCTTTTCCCAATATAAACTGGAAAGATTTGGTCTTCAGCAACACCGACTCATGACAAATTTCAACTGTTAAATCTTTATAAATTTTCATTGAAACAATTATGCTGGGACACTGGCTAACGTATAGCCTGTAACGTAAGACAAGTCTATTATAATGTTCTTCCATTCATTACTAAATATCTTAGCATATGTATCCAGAAAATTTTCAAATGAAGCAATAGTGTCATTCGAACACCATTGCGCAAACTTTCTTTTTTCTCGCTCTTTTATGGCATTCAACTGTTCAGTTGGAGTTATTTTACTACTAGATGACTCTTGGGTCAGGTAAGTAGGTTGGGTTTGAAATATTGATGGATATGCATCCTTTGTTAACTTCGGAATTTTTCTATAAACCACTAACTCGCTACCATCAGCTCTAACTGAACGGTCTTCAGTGTCAATAAATTTTGAACTAAAATGCTTTATGCACACAACAGCAGTTGCACTAGGAACAAAATATGCTCTGTTAATACATTTGAGCTACTGGATTTTTCTGGCTTCATCCTTTGGAACAGTGAGCGACTAGATAAATGTATCTGCATTATTATAATTAGAAGTACTACCAGGTATGCAACACTTTCGTTCTTTGCCCATTTTAATTGTATATATATATATATATATATATATATATATATATATATATATATATATATATATATATATATATGTAGGAACGGAATTCTTTCGTCTCCCCACCTACTATCGAAAGGAGAAAGGGACTATTTCATCCAGGAAACGGAACACCACGAACGCTAGGGGGAAAAAGGCTTGATCCCTTGCCCGCGGCGGAGGGTCTTCAGTTTTTTGTGTGATCGGAGAGAGTCGAGACCTGTGTGGCCGCTCTTCCGTGCTTTTTTTATGCGAATCTATTGAGACCTCTGTGGCTCATATGTGTACCATCTTCAATTATTTTAATAAATGTTATGTTTTACAACACGTGGACTCATTCCAAAATACCATATCAAGTAATAGCTACAGTGCCATTCCAGTGTTGACATCACAAAATGGGGGCTGGTGCCGGGATTGCCCCATGCAAATTGAACGTGGACTAGAACCCTAGAGAGCCATCATCATCGCAAACTGTGAGTACATTTTGCTCATTTTTAAGATAAAGATGTCATATTTTGGTAAAGCAAGAAAGGACGATATTTACCGTCTTGCAACGGAATTAGATATAGAAATACCCTCAAATGCGACAATTTCGAAATTAAAAAAGTTAGTGACGAACCAACTCGATTACGATGAGGAGTATACAAAAACACTTCTGGATACAATAATAGTTGAAAGAATCGAAAAAGAGCAGCTGGAGAAAGACAAACAGCAGTTAGAGAGGGAAAAAGAAAAAGAATTACGCCAATTTGAATTGGAAAAACTGAAACTGCAAAATGCGACACAAACAGTTAGGGAAAATCACATGACAGAATCGAACACTGCATGGGATAGAGGAAAGGAATTATCAAAGATAATTAAATGTTTTGATTCGAATGAATCCAATGATATAAGTACGTATTTAGCGCTGTTCGAGAGACAAGCGACGAAAATCAAAATCGAAAGTGAAGATTTTGTAACGCATTTACTAGGTTTATTACCCTTAGAGATAGCACAGATTATAACTCGCGAACCGGAGGAAAGATCTAATGACTATGAACACATAAAAGAAATCTTACTCAAAAGATTTAAACTTACACATCTGAACAATTCAAACAAAAATTCCTGAATCATAAAAAGGAAAGTACAGCCACTTGGCGAGATTTTGCGTTTGAAATAAGTCATTATTTTGACGAATGGTTAAGAGGACTCAAAATAACAAATTTTGACGAGCTCAGGGAACTAATGGTATCCGAGCAGATAAAACGTAGAGCGCCGTTTGAAATCAAAACACACTTCATAGATGACTGGCATCAATTAAAATGCGCAGAAGTTATAGTGAAAAAGTTAGAGGAATATGAGAGTGCGAGGTTGCAATTAGGAAAAATGGAGATACGGAATGTAAATAAATACAGAAAAAATGTTTCGCAAGATGAAACTCGATATAAAGGTGAATCGTCGAACTTTCGTGCTAACCAGAATAGTAGAAATGTTGATAATTGTTATAAAACTGTTGGTTATAGTACAAATGTCAATAAGTATGTTAATAAGGTTGATTATGATGTACCAAATAGAGATCCATATAAAAGTAATAGAATTAAGTGTTATGCATGTGGAAATTATGGGCATAAGAGTAATACTTGTACATATAATTTTAAAGGTGAAAATGCAAATGTGAATAAAACTGTAAACCAAATATATGTAGCAACTCCTAAGAAAATTGAAAAGAGTGTTTATATTCAAAAGTGTTATATTAATGCAGTAATAGACACTGGATCTGAAATAACTCTAATTAATGAGGAATGTTATCATAAAATAGGATCTCCTATATTGAATGGTAGTAAGATATATTTAAATGGAATAAGTCAACACAAAATAAGTACCGAAGGGTTTTTCCGATCAGAAATTGTTATTGATAATATTTCTTTGTGTTCTGATGTGCATGTCGTTAAGAATTTACAATTTGAAGCAATAATTGATATGAACGTATTATCAAGGGTAAAGTTTGCATTTTCTGGGGGAACATTAAACGTTACCGATAGAGACATAAATGAAATAAGGAAGTCAGAAGTAAGGGGCGAAAACGGAAGCGAAATAAAAAACAAAGCACAACTTCAGGCGTTGTCATAAATCACGGGGAAGAAGAGCGCGTGAGTTTCCCTCAACATCCCCTCGTAGACTTTCAAGTATCGAAGGCGCATGAAAATGACTCATCAGCAGGTGCTTTTGTTTACACTTTAGGCGCCGTAGCGTTGGATATGTCTAGCGAAGAGACAGATCTCTCCCATATAATGAATCCCTGTTTACGAGAAAGAATCTGTCAAATTGTAGGAAATTATGTGCCTCAGCAAGTAACAAACACGGATGTTAAGATGAGAATTCTTCTGACGGACGAAGTTCCAGTTAGTCAGCGTGCTCGGCGGTTGCCGATTACTGAACAACTTATAGTTGAAAAACAAATCCAAGAGTGGTTAGAAAAAGGGATAATTAAAAACAGCTGTTCGGAATATTCTGCCCCTATAGTGCTTTGTAAGAAAAAAGATGGGAATCACAGACTTTGTGTCGATTTCCGAAAGCTCAACGAAAAAATAATTAAGGACCGTTTCCCGTTACCTCTAATCGAAGACGTGTTGGACAAATTGGAGGACTCGCAAGTCTTCACAACGTTAGATTTGAAAAAAGGCTTTTTTCACGTCGACATAGAAAAGGAGAGTACAAAGTACACCTCTTTTGTTACCCACGAGGGACAGTATGAGTTTTTAAAGACACCTTTTGGATTGTCAACCAGTCCAAGTGTATTTGAAAGATATATTTTTCACGTTTTTAAGGATTTGTTAAAAGATAAAACTGTTATTATTTATGTAGATGATATTATCATACCAGCCATGAATGAGGTAGAGGGTTTAGAAAAATTAGAACGTGTTTTAAATACGGCGTCAATGTACGGATTAGAAATAAACTTAAAAAAGTGTCAGTTTCTAAAACGAAAGATAGAATTCTTGGGTTACGTAGTAGAAAAAGGAACTATAAAGCCTTCACCTTTAAAAACTGCAGCCGTACGGAACTTCCCACAACCCAAAAATGCCAAACAAATACAGAGTTTTCTGGGATTGACCGGTTATTTTCGAAAGTTTGTTCGAGATTATGCCAAGATAGCGAAGCCCCTCAGTGATTTACTTCGTGATAATAGGGAATTCCATTTTGGGTCGAAGGAGAAAACTGCATTTCACGAATTAAAGCAGGCCTTGACTGGCGAGCCGGTGCTACAAATTTTCAGACAAGGACCGCCACTGGAACTTCATTGTGATGCAAGCTCACACGGATTCGGAGCAGTACTATTGCAACAGGCAGATGACGGAAAGATGTATCCAATTCAATACATGAGTAAGAAGACAACAGCACAACAAGAAAAATACGGCAGCTATGAATTAGAAATTCTAGCAGTGATCGAAGCTTTGAAAAAATTCCGGAATTATCTACTCGGAACCAAATTTAAAATAATGACGGATTGCTCAGCCTTCCAGCAAACCATGAGCAAGAAGGACTTAACCCCTAAGATAGCGAGATGGGCGTTAATCATGGAGGAATTCGAATACGAAATAATTCATCGACCAAGTGCTCAAATGAGACATGCAGATGCTTTGAGCCGAAATGTCGCTGTGATAGTACCGCAACCAACGGGTGAAGAAATAACGTGCAAATTAGCAGCAGCCCAACGACAAGATGAGTATATTCAAGTTATTAAAGAATTATTGATGAGAGGGGAGAAGAACGACTACTTGATCAAAAACGATGTATTATATCGATATGTAAACGGAAGTGAACTGCCTGTCGTCCCCGAGAGGATGCAATCAGATATTATAAAGGAATTCCATCAAAAAGGACATTTTGCCGTGGCGAAGACCGAGGAGTTAGTGAAAAGAGATTTTTCCATTCCAGGACTCAGGAAAAAAGTGGAGAACGTCATAATGAACTGCGTTAAGTGCATCTTGACGAATAAGAAAAGGGGCAAGCAAGAGGGTCAATTAAATCCAATACCCAAAGGGTGTACCGCTTAGTACATACCATATTGATTTTCTGGGACCTCTGGCGACAACAAATAAACACTATCAACACATCTTCGCTGTGATAGATGCCTTCACTAAATTTACTTGGCTATATCCAGTAAAATCAACTTCTACACGTGATGCGTTGGAGAAGCTAGAATCGCAGTCACATATTTTCGGAAATCCGTCAAGAATAATTTCAGATCGAGGCACCGCATTCACATCCAAAGAATTCGAAGGTTACTGCGACGAAAGAAGCATTGAACACTTCAAAATCACCACAGGAGTACCTCGAGGAAATGGTCAAATCGAACGAATATTTGAAACTGTGATACCGGTACTGACGAAATTAGCGATCAACGAACCAGAAAAGTGGTTTAAATATGTCAACTCAATTCAAAGAATTTTGAACAGCACCTCTAGTAAAAGTACAAAAATCACACCATTTGAATTGCTAACAGGAGTATCAATGAAGAACAAAGAAGATCTGAAGGTCAGAGAAATGTTGGAACAAGAATATGAAGAATGGTTCATAAGAAACCGAGAAGGACTTAGGGAAGAAGCTAAGGAACAAATCCTAAGGATGCAAGAAGAAAACCGAAAACAGTATAATCGGAAGCGGAAACCTGCAAGAAAGTATGCAGAAGGAGACCTGGTAGCGATACAGAGGACCCAATTTGGAGCAGGACTCAAATTACGACCAAAATATCTGGGCCCATACGAAATTATCAACAGGAAACCACACGACCGTTACGAGGTGAGGAAAGTGGGCAGTCACGAAGGACCTATCAACACGTCCACTGCTGCCGAACACATGAAGCCATGGACTAATTAACTTTAAAGAACTCTGGGAAAGAGAAACTAATGTGGAGAGAAAAATTATGTTTATTTTCAGCAATTCTCTCAAAAGTGAAATAGATACTTTTTTTTTTGTTTTTTTTATTTTTTTCAGGTCCCATTGTACGTGCCTAAATGAGTGCAGTGATGTTCGGGGCGAACACCGTCAGGATGCCCCAGTGTAGGAACGGAATTCTTTCGTCTCCCCACCTACTATCGAAAGGAGAAAGGGACTATTTCATCCAGGAAACGGAACACCACGAACGCTAGGGGGAAAAAGGCTTGATCCCTTGCCCGCGGCGGAGGGTCTTCAGTTTTTTGTGTGATCGGAGAGAGTCGAGACCTGTGTGGCCGCTCTTCCGTGCTTTTTTTATGCGAATCTATTGAGACCTCTGTGGCTCATATGTGTACCATCTTCAATTATTTTAATAAATGTTATGTTTTACAACACGTGGACTCATTCCAAAATACCATATCAAGTAATAGCTACAGTGCCATTCCAGTGTTGACATCACATATATATATATATATATATATATATATATATATATATATATATATATATATATATATATATATATATATATATATATCAAGTGAAAACCTATAAAAAAAAACTTTCAATCAGATATATGTTACACAATCTCAACAACTACACTTAACACAATCAGCTACTAAACAATCACATATGGATGCTAAAACAATTAGATGAATACTACAAAAAGTATTCACAACAGATGCAATTTTTTAAGTCCTAAAGCCCAGTGATGCATAAATAATTGCCTCCAAAAATGTGATTATGATATCAATGTTCATTAATAACTATTAAAATTAAAGCTTCAAAAAGAAAAGGTTTTCACTACAGTAAGAACATCAACACGTCTTACAATCAACTGAACACTAAGGAATGTTCACACTAAGAAGATAATAACAAAAACTTACTTTAATAGGCCAATAATCCAGATATAATTCGACACGATTTTAATTCCGGAAAAAAGAAGAACGCACTATTTATGAATAGGATGTGACCACATGGATGTGACAAAAGTAGGCTTGACCATCGAACTTCTAATGGAATCAGTGGGCTTTAGACTCTGATGTCACGTATGGTATCGTGTCTTGTGCGGACGTTTCTTGACCGACCGTGTCTTGAGCGGACATTTCTGGCAACCTTACAGAGGGGAGACTTGGGGTGGTGCTTCTGGCGAAATTCTCAGAAATGGGAAGGGAAGAACCACTCTCAGGGTAGTGAATTTCTGGTGAGGGATAACTTAAAAATTGCGCTCGTCTAATGTGTTCGTCAGGTGCGTGCTTCTCATGCTCGATATTCACTTAGATCATGGATTAAACAGAAATGGTCTTGAAATGTTCAATTGCAAATAAATTTCTAGGCTTTTTTTTTCTCAGCCTTTCTTTTGATGGAAGTTATATTCACCACTTCAAATTGTTTTCTTATAACTGTAACGCATAAGCGAAGTTTCATATCAATTCATCTTTGATCACGGACAAATAGTCTTAAAACCTTTGTGCATGCTTTATATTGCAACATATTTCTTTTCGTGCAATTAGGGTAGCGATGAAGTACAGTATTTTCAAATCCATAAAGTTGTTTCCTTTTTGCATTCAATTAGGCTATCATAACTTTGTCTGGGAATTTGCAAAATTACTATACGTTTGTCTCTTACTATGGACAATATTAGTCATCACTTACGATGCCTATTTTTCATTAAATTACTAGTAGAATGACCCTCTGCTGCTCGGGGAGTTTAAAAAGTAGTCATAGAATAAAATTCCTAATCCCTTCAGAGAAAATACAGATATCACTTAAGTATTTTAATAACTCCGGAGTTACAGTTTAAAGAATTTCTAGCATTGCTTTTCTTTAGCATAAAAAATCGATCTGTCGTTTTTGAAAAAAAAAATGTCTTCCATTATTGACTAATAACTGTTAATAGATTAAACGAAACTAATGTAAAACAAGTTTGGTTTCATCTAGTAATATTGACAACTTTCTGTCATTGCGACAAAAATTAATATTATTATTTTTTTAATACATTGTCTATTTTCTTTGGAGATAATGATGCAGTTTTGTATAAAACCTTTATAACTTATGTTATATCTCATTCGATACGCACATAGTTGATCCTTACAGCACTCATATTCAGGTGAGAAATTATCAATTTCTGAACGAAGATTACACATCTCTTCAGAGACATAACGTGGCTTGATCAGATGTTCAATCGATACATTTATTAATGAAAAAGAATAGTTAAATTTAATTTATATATATATATATATATATATATATATATATATATATATATATATATGTATATATATATATATATATATATATATATATATATATATATATATATATATAAAATTAAAATTTAAACGGTGTAATCGTATTGTAAGAGATACCTACTCTAAAACTTTAAAATCTTTGAACAATCACTTGCATTAAAATGCTTGGCTTACATCTTTTTTTTTTTAATATTTATTTTACTTTTCGTAACTTTAAACACATAGGAGTTTTAAGGAAAGTTAATGAAAATAGTCATCGCCAAGCCAATTATATAGTAGACTGAAAAAAAAATTTTCCCTGGTTAAATAAATTACTGTAATTTTGAAATCTTGTGTATGGCACCTTAGGATTGTGCAAATACTTTTCTAAATCAGACAATTTTTCAGTTGGCATATCGCTATCCAAGTTACAGAAATTTTTAAAATTGGAGGAATTCCGCCTAAATCTAGCGCACAGATTAGTCCGAGACCCTTCAAATTTTAATGAAACGGTGTAGCAAGTGACATTAAATAGCTATGAATGAAAATAATAATTAAAAAAAAATTTGTGGTCCATTCAAAAGGCTATTAAGCTTTAGTTATTTAAAGCTGAAATAAAATTTTACTACATGTTTAATGTAGATAATTAATTTTGGGGAAGATACAGACTTGGTAATCTCTAATTTTAAAGCTATTTTATTGAGATTTAATTTCTTCAATTTAATATAAATCGCAATGCATTTTATTTGTATTAGGTCTTTTTAATATATCGAATTTTAAAATTAGAAAACTTACTAAAGGTTCACCTTTAAAAATTAGGAAAAATTTGAACAAATTACGTTGTACATCTTCCCTCTCCCCCTCGCAAAAAAAAATAATATTTAGGAATGGTTGGTTCTTTTGATAGGGAAGGAACAAATGTCCTTTTTTTTTCCCAATAACCAACCACTCAATTCTTTTTCTTCGGGCACCACTTGAGGAGAACTGATAGTTACTTGTGAAGAAGCGCCTAGTTCCCTGCTACTCCAAATAGGAACAATACAAACATATATGTACTTAAAAACAGCCCGGGACCTACTAGTGACAGACAAATGCTTTTAACAAGATGGGTTGTCATAGAGCGGGGTACATGTTTCATATGGTATGGAGACAGCTCACGTAAATCGTATGTCCTAATTTTAAAGTCTTGCATTATCATTCATATTACACTATTCATTCAAACATGAGATAGCCTGATGTAGTGTTCTTTCAGTCAGAAGTTCAGCACTTTCCTCCACTTTTGGGTTTTAGTCCACATAAGTCAGTAGTCGGTATAAAGACAATTAATGCCAGGGACATACCTTAGTTTTAAAACAAGGTCATTTATATAAATTTTAAACAGATCACAGCTCAAAACTGCATCTTGTAGTAGAGAAGTCTGGTAAAGATTAAAACTTCGAGGACCAACTATTATACCTGACTGCTTAAGCACTGGCTAATAAAACCTCTAATCCAATTAAACATGTATGATTTTACACCAATTGATTAGAGTTTTAACAATTCCCCTCTATACTACATCGTAAACTGACATCAAATCAAAAACAACTGTTGTCATTACATGCATGCTTGTTTTCCTGCGCATTTTTAATAGTTTGCCAAATAGCGCTATATGATGGTCTGTTTACCTGAAATTTCCATACTCTGTTCTTCGGCAAGTAGTAAAATAGCTACTAACAAGTGTGAGCAAGTAGTTACAAGAGCTACCAAAACCAATAAAGGATTATAAACGATTATTTCTATCTTTTAAATTAATGCATACATCAATTATCTCGGGTGGGAGTTATAGTTAAAAATAAGCTACCAAAAATTTCAGATACTATAAGTGAATTAGTGGATGGGGTGATTGAAGCCTAACCCAGGTTTATCAGTCTTTTCTGCACACCAAAAGGTGCTTAATGAATGCTGAAAATTTCTTTTCATCTTCTGGTGGGTAACAGTGACCAGTTGGTATGACTGAATTCACTTTTCAAGTTACAGCAGTAGAAATAATTCAATAGACAAGGGTAAGTATCTTCAAAATCAAATTTATCTATGGACCAAAGGAAAAAATTCAGATATCTCAGGCCCAACATGAAAATGAAAGAATATTCAAACTGCTTTAGAATTATACCTTCTTCATGAAGAACTTTTTGGAATGTAAAAAAGACTGATTCAGTTGAGCAAGACAGAAATTCCTGCATCCAAGCATATTGACTAATATTGTGTAAATTTTTGAAGGTAAGTAATAGTTAAAACTATGTTCTTGTCAACTTAATTCACATTTTCAGTTTCCACGTGTTTAAAGAGTAAAACTAAATTCGTATTTAGTCAACTAGATTTGTTCAAAATAAGATTTTTGTGAATACTACGCACTTTATGTTGGTTGTCCCGAGGTTCGTCAACCAGAGGGAACAACGACACACATCATTAATTATTATTACTGTAATTATTGATTAGATATAAAAACAAAAGTATTTAATATAATTTCAAAGTAGAGATAAAAAATTTCGTTTACTAAAACGGTAATTTATCTTCACACAACTTTCAAAATAGCTAGTCGCATGAATTTTGGCCAAGTTAGATAATAAAATTTGTGTCTATTCAAAAGTAAAAGAGAAATTAAATGTATAGTTACATATATATATATATAGAGAGAGAGAGAGAGAGAGAAAGAGAGAGAAAAGCACGGATGGGGGCATTCTGAGAGCTTCAATATATACCCCGAAAAGGGTATTAAATGAAGGTTCAAGGGGCAAAAAACACAAAATTAAATTTTGAAAATAACGAATTTGAAAGTTTCCTAACACGTAAATGTATGAAAAGTTTATCAAGAAACTTCGAACAAATTTTATTTGTGTAGTATTAACTATTATTTTATTTGTGTAGTATATTTATATTTAACAAAAATTGAAAAAAAAATTGTTTCAAAGATCCAAAGTACCAAAAAATAAATTCTTCCTCTGAATATGTGGAGAAAGGTGGCCCAGCATACCGATACTTTATCACTTAGTTTTACGGCTTTAAAGTGGTTCTACCCCCAAAACGAATGCACGTGGTGCTCGCACTTGAATGCTATGAGATGATTAATCTCATTTTCGAAGAAATTGCTGTATAGTGGTTTCACCTCTGGATACTAAAAATGTATTGGAGGGCTCGACCATATCTTTGACGGCATGTCTTGAGAAAAGCGATTTATTTTTATGACCGACTGACGGATTGTATGTTAGGGTTCCGAGGCTTAACGTTTTGAAAGTGAACACTTTAATTTGTGAAGTAATTAAGTGACGGAAACGTGAGAACAGTGCATTGTTAAAACTTGTTGCTTCGCAAACCAACACTCCTGTCGTAAGTGATTTCGCATTTTTTTTACTTTAACACTTAATGCACCCTAAACTGATAACCGCATCAGTAAAAAACCATCTCCATTTTGTTCCCTGCACAATTTTGAAAAACCATGTTAATCTCATAATATTATATACTCAATCGACAAACCATCTTGAGAATCGAGTGAAAAAACCCATTTTTCAATCCTGCGAGAGCGGCGGCGGTAACTCTTTTTAATATAGAGAGATTCTTAAATATTTCTAACTTAAAACAACGGTAATACTCAATTATTGAAAAGCGGGTTTCCAATAAAAAATACCTATTCCAAGTTGTAGCTAACAAAAACATTATTATTTTCATAAAAGTAGTAATGAACAAAATTTGCGGTCGCTAAGCAGTAAAAATTGCGACTAATTTTTGATAAATGTTAGGCAATTATAAATCTAATAAATTGGCTACCTGAACCATTATATTCCAAACTTTCGTCCGATATATGAGCCGCCTACCAACCCGTATAGTGGTTAAGGTGTTAGCCTCTAGATCGGAAGGTTCCTAGTTCGAATCCGGGTCGATCATGGATGTTTGTAAGCGTATGGCGTAGAGGCGGCTGGTGCACCTTAAATCTGTTGTCCTCACGTTGGGTTGGTGTGGAAGTTCGGAGAGTGGGTTGCCAGCTCAGGTGTTGCTTCGTCATCTGACCGTGGTTCAAAATTACGAGGTGTTGTCCTCGGATCTTTTCCTTAAGGGATTAATTCCGGACCGTAGTCAATAGCCCGTTGTGTAGCTCAAGTACGACATTAACTAATAATTACCAACTACCGACACATGAGCCTTAAAATTTAATTAATAAAAAATTTACTCATTTCCCCATTCTCGAAAAACGGGGAATTTTCAATATAATTTTATGCAGGAGTTTTATTATTATCTATCATATTTATATTAATATTGCACTCAGAATTTTAAAACTTGGCCTATCTAAGTTGCAAGTGGTGAAAAAAGTTTTTCCAAATTAAAAATCATCACAAATTATTTCAGATCCACAATAACTCTACATAGACTAAGTAGATTGACTATAACTATCGAAAATGAGTTTTGTAATAAATTGTGTTTTAAAGAACTCATACGAGATTATGCAGAGTAAAAGGTCAGAGGAAAATGTTTCGATTAAAAATGAAATTTTTTGTTATTGTCAATTGTGCTTTTTTAAAACCAAATTTTCAAATACATTTTATATTTTAATTATTGTTATTAGTTTTTAACTTTTTAAATTAATTTTTTATCTTTATCTTTCATTGTTTTTTTTTTTAATATTGCCTACTGTGCTTCATTGAAACCGAATTTTTAATTATAGATTCTGTTTAAAAAAATTATGTGCACTCATAGGCGGCAGAGTCAGAATCGAGATAATTTTTACCCATGTGATTCAAGCAAATCAAATATAAATCTAAAAAGTTAAAAAAAAAATAGAAAAGTTAACGAAAAAATCGCCGTTTTAATTTCTAATTTAAATGTATTGTAAGTTTTAAAAATCACCATAAAGTCATTTAGTAAATATTGAAAAAAAAAAAAAATATGATTTTTTAAAAATCAAGTGTTAATTGACGAATATCTTTTTATATAAATTAATTAATTGCTTATAATTTATTATTAATAATTATACAATATTAATATAATTAATTTATTGTTCCCACTTTTTACAGGGGTACTTCTTTTCGGGAGAAACCCCCCTCCCCATTCAATAACCCTAGTTACGCCTATGCTCGCCCCCCCCCCCCTCTATTCAAAACGTTGGCACGTCCCTGGTCCTGTTCGTCGGATTATAAAGAGGGTTGGAGTTCCAATTGTTGTTGTAAGAGAAGACATTTCGAAGAAATCCTTTCACTTCAAAGTTATTGGTAAAATACCATAGATCAGAATACCAGTGGACTCGGAATTCAAAATGAAACTAAGAAAAAGAAATGTTTGAAATATTTTGATATTGCACGATTATTCAAGGAATTGAAAACGGAGTTTCTTTTAAGCGATGGGTTAGAATTGAAAGGCATGAATTAATATTGTAGAATTTATATTTATGCTCGACTTTATTAAACAAAAAAGACATAGAGGGCGCTTTAAATTGTAAATCGTTCTTTGTGACTTTTTCGTTCCCATGGGACTCAGCATGTGATGGAGCAATGGGATGTACATCTAACAACTTCGGGTAGGATTACACATTAAACTGTAATTGTGCAATTTAAAACAATTTTGAGGAATTACCAATTAGATTATTGTTTTCGAACTATTAATTCACGGAAATAACCACTTTTTTTTGTAGCATTACATAAATGGGGTATGTCATTTAATGTAGGGAAATGTCAAGTTCTGCATATGGGCTACAGGAATAGTGGAGCCGAGTACTGTCTGCAGGGAGTAAAGGTAAAGGAGGGAGAAACAGTCAAGGATCTTGGGGTGATAATTCACAGGGATTTTAAAATGGGTCACCAATGTTCAGCTGCGGGTAAAAAGGCTAATAGGTTATTGGGGTATATTAAAAAGACTGTAACTTCAAGGGATAAGAATATAATCTTGCCATTATATAAGGGTTTAGTAAGACCACATCTAGAATATGCTGTACAATTCTGGGCTCCATATATGAGAAAGGACATAGAATCAATTGAAAGGGTTCAGCACAGAGCTACAAAAATAATAAAGGGGCTAGCAAATTTCGACTATAATGAACGTTTAAGTAAGCTAAACATGTATACACTGGAAAGAAGAAGAAGGAGGGGGGATTTGATTCAGCTTTTCAAGTTTGTAAAACAAGGGGACACAGAGGGCTTAAATTTCAATAGGGATAACAGAACAAGGGGCCATGGGTATAAATTGAATAAGACACATTTTAATCGGGATTTAAGGAAAAACTACTACTTTAATAGGGTAATAGACAGTTGGAACGCGTTGCCAGAAAATATAGTTCATTCAAAGGGAGTGTACGAATTTAAGACACAATTGGATAGTCAGTGGGAATTGGAGAATTCATAAACAAAGGACCAGCCTTGTTGGGCTTGAGCCTGTAGCTGGTCGTCAATATTTGTATTTGTATTTGTATTTGTATAAAAGCGAAGGTGCACTAACACTTGTGTGTGCACTAGGGGAGCCTGGCTACCAAGGCGCACTTGAAAGGTGTTACCCTCAGATAGCCTGAAACTCATATGCTTCAAGCATCTGCGAGTGGTGTTGGGGACAAGCTTGCGTAAAGTGTGTGACCGGTGGTAGTTTGCATACTAAACAACACACTTAATGCTGCTGCTGTTAGATGTTCACAAACGCAAATTTATAAATGCTATTCCAACGTAACTGCCATTTCCATGTTCTGGTTGAGTGATAGAAATACCACCATCTATTGGTAAAAAGTTGAACTAATTAATAAAACTTTTCCTAATGCCAAAATGTAGGTATACAGGTATTTTAATTCACGTCGCACTGAAGCAACATACCGGGCTATTGGCAACAGTCCTTGATCAAACCAGAGGTAGGTAGGTATTTTTAATTAATGTAGTACTGGATCAACACAACGGTCCGGGATCGATACCAGAGGGAAAGAACCGAGAACAACACGTGATTTTTGAATCACGCTCAGATGATAAGGCAACACCTGATCTGGCAGCTCAAGATCAAACCCGAAGGGAAAGATCCGAGTAAACACGGGCTGCGGTAGCCCGGTTGAAAGAGCATCGAATCCATCCAAAGACCTTCGTGAACAAAGAGAGGTGGTGCAGGTTAAATAAGTCGTGGCCTCAAATGTTCTCACGTTGGCGTGGTATGGAAGTTTGGAGAGTGGGGTGCCAACTCAGGTGTTGTCAAAATTACGAGATATTGTCTTCGAATCTTTCCACTCGGGATTGATCTCGGACGTAGCCAATAGCCCGCTGTTTTGCTCCAGTGCGACGTTAATTTAATACTAATTTCAACATTGCTCAGTTGTGTTTCTATAGTACGACGTTAATTAAAAAACTTACCGAAATTGCCAAAATTACCAGATTGTCTAATTAAATGTTAGTAATAGCGCCAACTACCGCATAAGAAATTATATTTTTTTATCTTAAGCCAAAATAAATCTAGTTCCCCAAATGTTTGAGGATGTGGATTTTCCATGGTGCTCCTAGAGACGAAGGCTCTCTGTCTTCAGTGGAGAGTGGGGTGCCAACTCAGGTGTTGCCTCGCCATCTGACCGTGGTTCAAACTTACGTGGTGTTCTAGGATCTTTCCCTTCTGTTGTTTATCCTAACCGTCACCAAAATCCCTGTGTGTTATTCCAGTGGGGCGTTGATTAAAAATACCAAAAAAAAAAAATACGTGTCTCTAGACTACAGCCTTTGTGTTACATGATCATCTGGAGTTATTGCTAGGGCAACTTTTTGCACAAATGCAACTTTTTTCCACACGCTCTAAGCTTCATGTAAAGTACTAAAAACAAAATTCCTCCTGCATGGGGTGTATTGTAAGTAAGTTATAACCGCAACATAAATGCAACATTCTACATAAATGCAATTTTTTTCATAATTGCAACTTTTTAGAATTTAGCTTAAAAAATTAATATGCTAATTTATATTGTTAATATGTTCAATTGTAAATAAACTATTTCATTTTTTGCCCTCTGAATTAACCCTTCAATCACGCTTGTCTGATCTTGCGAACGCCGAAGTATTGCGGATCCAACAAGAAGTTCATGGAAAGAAGGTATTCGTCCTAACAGACGAAAGTGAAATAAATAGCAAGAAGTACTTTAACACATTGGTTGGCACTCATGATAATCCAGAGCAAACTTGCGTAATCGGCTCCAAAGTTTGCGAGGTGAGTTTCGATCATCAATATGTTGTATCCTTGTTGATGACGTTTTAAAATCTCTAAATGTTGAGCGAAAGGATTTTGCGCTTATGCTATCCGATATAGCATATTATATGACTGCGGCTGGAATCACACTTAAGGTGATTTATCCGCGATTGCTCCATGTTACTTGAGTGGTACACTTGTTTCACAACTGCAGAAGAAGTTCAATGCAACATTGTCAGGCAACATCAGTCTCTGTTGAGTACAGTTTTTCAATGTTAAAGAAATTACTGACCAAGAATAGGCCATTCAACGACATCAACGTTCTTCTGTATTTAATGATGTACAAATAAATTTTGAATTTTTCAATTTTTTACTAATAATTTATTTTAGATTTTAGTGTATCAAAAATAAGTGCAACTTTATTTTCATAAATGCAACTTTAGGGAATGATAAATGCAACTTTTCCCATTTTTACTGCAACAAAAAAGTTGCCCTAGTTATTACTGAACCTGAAAATGAAACTGTTAGCACCTTTTAATTTGGAATAATTGTAAGTTACACTAATAAGAGACTCTAAAAAGCTAGTGTCAGTTGACATTAGAATCCCTTCTAAACTCCTTAAGATACGAGTCATCGGATACGGGGTACTGTTCATCACAAAGTTCAACTGCTGTTTCATCTCCAAATGCCGGACCCTGCCAGCACCTTGCAATTATTGACAATGTGATCAGGACTCAACCCACGAGAGATGAAGTCAGCAGGATTGTCTGCTGTTTTCAAATGCTTCCAACATAAATTTTTGGTAATCTGAATGCGTGGGACTGTTGGAAACGAACACTTTCAATAGGTGTAGTAAAGCATTGATCCACGATAGCACAGTCATGGAATCACTGAAGAGGTAGACTTTGTCAATTTCTAAGCTGAAGGAAATCATAATCTCGAGCAGAAGCTTAAAAAGAAGTTTGGCAGCACAAAGTTTTAACCGGGAAATTGTAAACACTTTTATTGGTACAACTTTCGATTTGCTGCACAAGAGAGCAACTTTCCCCTCGTTTGATAGAGTCACGTATCGAAGATACACACAAGTACCATACGCGTCCTTTGAGCTGTCACAAAACCTATAGATTTCCATTTGTCTAGCAGATTCTGCAAAGACTTAACTTTTGATTTATTTTCCTGCAGTTCTGGAAAGGAATTTTTGAATATTTCAGCAGACAACATCTCGTCCAATTTTAAAAAGTCACAAGCGTTGAAGAAATGTTTTTACTGTGACAGGTCCAATCAATACAAGCGGATCGAAAAATCTAAGTCAGCTAAAACTGAAAGTCTAGAAAAAAAAATCATTTTGAACCACACCTCCTTTTAACAATAATTTACGAAGAATCAAGAAGTGGAGGGTGCAGAAGCGAAGAAATACTATTCGTAAACGGGTAGTGCTGCTATCGATGGTTTTCACTGCGTGGAGAGGCATTGACTAACTAGCTTAGAATCATCCTCCTGCAACTCCTAAATATGTCCCAAGTCTTTATACGCCTGCATGAAGTTGCAATAAAGTTTAGCTATAGTTCGTGGATTTTATTAACAGGGGATTTACTTAATACATTTAGTCTTAAATTGGCTAATTTCAAAGAATCCTCTAAAGGGATCTTTTTTTTATATTTGGGAGAGTGAAAACGTATTTACCATTGTTGTCCTTATATAATGCGTTTTTGAGAATAATTCTTCACAATCCAATTATTATTTGCTTTTTGAAGTAGAATGTTCAAAAACAGATACCAATTCCCAAAATGTTTTAAAATTTTTTTTAAATCGTCAACCTTTGAAATCAATCCACATTGTTTTGATTGCCCAATACCTTCATATGATCCACTGGCAATATACCCAAAAACAGTTTCTTGTAAGATTATCGAAGGAGATAATTGAATCCTCCCATTTTTCAAGAGATTAAAAAAACTTTTCTCCTCCCAAGAGCATATCTATTTTCACAAGGGAATGAAATTTAGGTTAAAAAGGTTGGTTTCCATTCCATTAACGGTAAATTAATTTTAGTAACATCCAAAAATTTTGAAGGCATTGAGTTAGTTATTTTACTAAATTTAAAACGAAATATCTCAGTGAATGTTTCACTTTTATGTGAACTATGTATAGCCAAGATTTCCTCTTTGTCTTTGAATGAATAGTTAGAAAGTTCGGCTATCGAATTAATACTTTTTTTTTTCAATCACAACGCATCTGCAATCTACGAGACAAAATATTCACCATATTTCCAGAACCTAAAACGAGAAATACCTCGAGCATCATGAATCAACGATTGCTTTTGGGAGTATTACTTCTCTCTACATCGGTTGTTTAGGAAAACAAGAAAGCGGACTCTTCCGAAGAAGGGGGAATAAGTGGGGGATCTGATGTTGATCTGATTCATATTCGCATCGCCAGCTGCAGTTTTGTTTTGACAAAGCTAATAACTGTGGCGTTTTGGAGCCTTCTCGGTGTTGATCCTTTGCCGTCGCCAGTGATCTGATGTTTTGTCTTCGGCGTGGCAATCTGTAACGTCATAAGTACGCAGAGCTTGGAGATATACACGAACTGAAACTGATAGCAGACGCTCATGTGATCTCTTTAAGTGCGGAACTCGGAAGTAATTGGAATTTCCACATCCATTTTCTCTAACGTGTTGCGGGTGCCCTATGTAAGTTCATTTCATTCAATTATGTTTGTTAACTTAACTGTTCTTCATTCTCTCCTGAAAGTAACTATAAGAAACAATTCCAAATTTCAGCAGAAAAAATAATTGGTAGTTTTTATCTTTAATGATCTCCTATGATTTGGCGTGTTTGCAACACCCATTTTGTTTTTCAGTTAAGAAAAAGTAAGGTAATGGTAATGGTAATTTTAGTTAACGTCCTACTAGAGCAACACAACGGGCTATTGACGACGGTCCGGGATCAGTCCCTTGAGGGAAATATCCGAGGACAACACTTCGTAATTTTGAACCACGGTCAGATGACGAAGCAACACCTGAGCTGGCACCCCACTCTCCAAACTTCCACGCCAACCCAACGTGAGGACTTTCGGCCACGACAGATTTAAGGTGCACCAGCCGCCTCTACACCATACGCTTACAAACATCCATGCCCGCACCAGGAACCTTCCGATCTAGAGGCTAACACCTTAACCACTATAGAAAAAGTAAGAGTAACTCTAAGTAAAAGTAAGTGAAGTTCAGAGCCTGTAAAGATCAAAGGACTGCAACAATTTTGGGGACATTTCTCCGTGACGAAATTTCAGGTGAAAATGCCCCCCATTTCGTCCCCTTTCGGTGTTGCAGATAATCACCCGCTCCCCTCAGATCTTCAGCACCCCGTGGTCGCTCACGCCGTCTTTTGTCAGCACTCTGACATTTTGCCCTCATTGCTAGTATTTTGTCTATAACACAAGGGGCGATATCACTCTTCTCTAAAGGGTGTGAAGAGTGCTCACTCTCTTCGTTGATTTGTCGACAAAACGTTTACACCGGAGTGGGTCGAAAAGGGGTCACCAAAAGGGGTCCTAAAACGTCTTCCACACTAAAAGGGGGATAAATATATCTGCAACTCTGGTGAAAACGCGGCGGACAATAGACAAATAAACAAACCAAATCCAACGATCTAGCTCGTCATCTGACCGTGGTTCAAAATGACGAGGTGTTGTCCTCGAATCTTTCCATTAAGGGACTGATCCCGGACCGCTGTCAATAGCCCGTTGTGTTGCTCTAATACGACGTTAACTAAAATGACCAAAAATGAATGACCAAAGATCTAGCATCGAAAAAAAAATTGACTCTATAAATTGTCTGGAACGAAACGGGTAATTGGTAATTTTTAGTTAACGTCGTACTAGAGCAACACAACGGACTATTGACGACGGTCCGGGATCAGTCCCTTAAGGGAAAGATCCGAAGACAACACCTCGTACACTATGCTAAAAAAACTCCCTCTAAAAACCGTTTTTCAAATCACCCACTTGATCAACTTCATTTTGTCATTACGACATTTCCCCCAGCCTTGGAAAACAGCTGTTATTGTCCCTATACTGAAACCAAACAAAAGCAAGCTCACCTGAGAGTTACAGGCCAATTAGCTTAGCTTCCAGTCTTCAGTAAAGTCGCCTAATTTATTATTAATAAACGGCTAGAAGCTTACTGTAATGAAGCCAATACCCTTATACCTAACCAATTTGGTTTCAGAAAACAGCTTTCTACCTCCCATCAACTCCTAAGAGTTTCAGAGCATGTTTTGGAAGGTTTCAAAAACAAAGAAAGTACTGGTGCGATCTTCCTAGATATAGCCAAAGCCTTTGATAGGGAGAGTCTGGATTTACGGACTCATCCACAAATTAATTACATTTGGCATCCCTGCCTCACTCATCAGACTTCTTTTTTCCTACTTAACAGGTAGGCACTTTGTCGTTCGAGTAAACAAGACCCTTTCAAACACCCATGCCATTCAGGCTGGCACTCCACAGGGTTCAATTCTAGGACCCAAACTATTCAATCTGTATGTGAACGACATACCACAAGATCAATCATCAAAGCTCTGCATGTTTGCAGATGATACAGCTGTGTTAGCCAGAAACCATGATCCTACAGATGTCATGAATACACTCAACAACTACTTACACTCACTTGAATCCTGGCTTACTGCTTGGAAAATAAAAATCAATGTTGACAAATGCCAAGCTGTTTACTTTACTAAGAAACGGAATACTTCTGACCCCCCCCCCTATTTTTTACGGCAATGAATTACCTTGGTCCCCTAAATGTACCTATCTTGGAGCCATTTTAGACGCTCGCCTAACGTGGAAACCCCATATCACTTCTTTAAGGAATAAAGTCATCGCCGCTAGGTCCACCCTTTACCCCTTAATAGGTCGAAATTCTATTCTTTCAATCGACAACAAATTGCTCCTTTACAAAGCCATGATTAGACCCCAAAAATCACCTACGCCAGTCTTGTCTGGGGATACGCAGCGAAAACTACCCTCCAAAAACTTGAATCTCTTCAAAATTCTACACTACGTATTATCAGTGGTTACCCCTGGTACTACCGAAACGCTAAAATTCGCGAAGATCTTGAAATTACCGATCTTAAAACTTACTTCAGTAAACTTGCTACTAATTTTTATGCTAATCTTGAATTAATTGATAACCCTGCCATCCAGTGTATCCCCAGATATGACCCTCGTCAACCCGAATATAATAAAAGACCCAGAGTCATTCTTAATGTTCTTACTATTTAAATCTCCTGCTTTTATTTTTCTTTTATTTAATTTAATATTTCTTAAGCCTTCCTTGTCATCTTGCATCTTATGTACTGTACCAATTGGACTCGTCCTTGACCTGCCCAATTTCTAAGCCACCTGTTTTTCATTGGACAACCAACTGCACTCACTCTACCTTACATATTTCAGTGAACTTCAAAACCTGCTCAGTTCCCAACTACTTTCCGAGGGAGATAGAAGGCCTTCGGCCTAAGTTCTCCGGCTCACCCATTATTTCATTTCATCATTCCCTAAAGTTGCATTTATGGGAATAAGTTGCATTTATTTTTGATACACTAATTTTAAAAAGTTGCAGGTGGTTGCATTTATGCAAAAAGTTGCATTTATGGAAAAAGTTACATTTATGTTGCGGTTATAACTCCCTTACAATACACCCCATGAAGGAGGAATTTTGGTTTTAGCACTTTACATGCAGCGTAGAACGTGTGAAAAAAAGTTGCCATACTGAAGAGTCATCCGCCATCTGCTTTCGAGTTATTTCCACGCATTCTGTCGTGGTTTATTTTATTCCAGAAACAAAACAATAGTGCTTCATTCTTCTATTCTCCAGGCCAAGTTTGTATGTTCGCGATCGTTAAAGATTATGTGAAAATTACAACGGATTTGAAATCTGCGGAAAATGTTACACCAGTTCGATACCTTAAATGTGATTTTCTATAAATAAATAATGCTTCAATTGTAACTTTTATATTTTCGCTTATTAAACTGTTCATCAGTTTCTATTGAAACGTGCGAACAAAAGCGGATTCAACATTTTTAGATCAACTATAATCGGTCAATTGAACTTGATTCGTGAGAACGCGCCTAAAAGAACACTTGCGTCGAAATTTTTTAATTTTTTTTTTTATGAAGCATTAGCATTTTATTTTAATTGTTTGTAAAGGTTCCATTTGTTGTTGCCCTACAGCAGCTTTCTGTGTCTAATATAGTGCTAAATTTTACAAAATTGAGGAGACTATTTTGACTATGTGACAGTCATAGATTTCATTTCATTCTCCTACTAACAGATGGCACCAAGAGCACCACAAGTGCTTTGGTAGTTGAAGAGAGGCTACGAGTCACTTAGCTTCCCCGCTCTCGTGAGGACTGGTTGTCCAATTCACTGGCGTTCGCCATTTGTATGCGAGATACTCTTTTGATCAAGTTGATCCTGTGTAACGTTATTTAATTTTCCTTACTTTTGTAAATAAACCTTTATATTTAAATTCAAACTGGCCCTTCTTTCTTTTAATCGTTTTCCCTAAAACACAAAAACTGAGCTAGCCAAGGGAGGTAGTTTAAACTACTATTTTTCACATATGAGGCAACTGAATCGACTATTTTTAAAGGTAAGAACCACTGGGAGGCCTGTAATGAGATTAACTAATCTGTAAGAGCATCCCCATTTGGTCAAAAGTCAGGTATTCATTGTATAATACAGTTTCTTCAATGTTTTATTTAAGTCCTTATTTTGTCCTAGAAAGTGCTTAGAAAGTCCTTATTTTTAGTTAGAAAAAAAGGGTGGAAACCCTGTTGTAAGAGTTTTATTAAGGGTTTTAAATAACGATTAAAATATATATTGATATATCTGTACAAATATAAAATATTTTTGGAGAAGTATCCCCTTTTACCCCATCTGACCCTAAATATTGAAAAATGTAATGTGGATACTGTATATCTATAGCAATCATGGATCACAACATTTCTTAAGGGAATTGTAAAATAAGGGAAACTACCAGGGAAATATCGGGGAGCTTTTTTCAAGGAGTTTTTTGCCACCCTGTTACTAAACACAGATCATGGTCCCAGGATACCCAAGCAATCTATTTCTATTTTCATCCCACTACTCTGTTCCCCAACGGCTCTTTCCCTTTTCTCGAAGTGGCTGTCATGGATCAGTGGGTATGACCACTTGACTAGCATTCTTGGAGCACAGGTTCACCCTCCTTCTTTTTCAACCGTGCTTGGGACTGGCTTTGGCGAAGTTAAGCACAGGTTCAGTTCCTGTCAGGTGTATTTCTTTCTTCTGATGTTTCACTTGAAGAATGAAACCATTCACTGAAGGAATATTGTGGGTTTTTTTCGAGCCAAGTCGGACTTCCTCCCAATGTGGCTCGCTTGCATGGAAGCCGCACCCTTTTGCCGTGTATGATGGGCCAGGCACTGTAGGCATAAGAAACAACATATTGTGTTTTTATTACAGATATTTTTTTATCTCTTCTCTTTCTGTTGTGTTATCTAAGTTGATTTATTGTTAATAAAACTAACAATTGTTATAAATAAATACATAGGTAATCAATATGCATTCTATAAGGCCTTTAGATGAGCATTGCATTTTGGAATGATGAAAACGCATAACCTGGTCCATGTTGAACAAGGTTGGCTACAGTCTGGTATCGGAACAGAGATATGTGCTCGCATCATTGAGAGTGAGTATGGAAATACTGAGTATCAGAGTGATCTGTTTCTTTGCAGTTAGTCTCTGTTTTTTTCCTTATGCAACACACTAGTTAACGCTTCTAGTGCTTTTTGCATTACTTGTGTCTTGTATACACTTGTCTTGACGATATCTGTAGTTGACCCCATGATCAAAATCAACTTCCTCTTTTAAAATCTATTTTTAGCCTGCTTAGGGGTGGATCCCAAAGGAGGTAAAAAACCTTTCGTTTCATAAAAACCTTCTGAGGAGGCTAAAAACCTTAGCACCCTTCTCGATCACTTGCACTTAGACTCTCAGTGTTCCTGGCCACTTATGTCTGTTGTTCTTGCTGTAATCTCCTTGTTAAAATAAATCTATTTGTTAAATTTGCTAAAAACTACTTGTCTGCTTGTAGGGGACCTTAGTCAGCCACATTTGATCTCGATAGTGCCTCCAAAATATGGACTACTTAGGTCCCGTAGAATCAGACAAGACAAGTAGTTTTTAGCAAAC
Organism: Metellina segmentata; assembly: GCA_947359465.1. NCBI lineage: Eukaryota > Metazoa > Arthropoda > Arachnida > Araneae > Tetragnathidae > Metellina > Metellina segmentata. The sequence goes on along the minus strand of OX375876.1, from coordinate 11,289,514 downwards.
TTAACAAATAGATTTATTTTTAACAAGGAGATATCACAGCAGGAACTACAGACATAAGCGACCTGTGAGCTGAGAGCCAAAAAAATAAGTGATCGAGAAGGGTGGAAAAGGTACCAGAAGTTGAAGGCGACCCTTAAGCAGGCTAAAAATAGATTTTAAAATAGGAAATTTTAATGATCTTCGGGTCAGCTATGGATGTTTCCGAGACGAGCGTAGACAATTTGGAAAATAATTATTTAGAAAAGTGTTGGCAAAACTGAATCAAGTTTATACAAACCCATACCTTTGAATTTTGTTTTTGTCCTATTGCTTTTGAGTTTATGGAATATTTTGGACGAGTAAAAATGTTTCTATTAGGTTTTTGAATCACTGTTTGGATAAGATAATGTTTTCATTTGCTTATTACTATTCATTAGTAGGTTCCAGTTTTATTTGAACAAGTGTTTAAGTAAGAAGGCTGTTCTGAATTCTGTGGATATTCCAAGATCTGTTGGGTTATCCCACTATATGCCATGTTACTATTATAGCTACAGATAGAGAAAAGCTAATTTTGACATGTTTATTTTTCAATTTTTATGCTACCCTCTTTTCATTTGCAATTTGGTTTAGACATTTTTATTTTAAAATATTAGTCAGTGTTGCCAATTATTGATACTTTGTTGCTTTCCTTTTTAGGTTTAACAAGTTAAATTTAATTTTAATAAAACTTGCATTTCTATCTTTCTAAGGGACTTCCAAAACAAACTTTTGCAGTTATCTGATTATTGTAGAATTTGGAGACCATTTTCTATTAAAAGGCCTACATGTAAATTTTGACAAAAATATTGAGTTGTCCAGAAGATTTTACATGAAATTTTGATAAATTAGCAAAAATTGATAGGTCCCTTGTATATTAATTTTCCATGTATTGTCTATATTTAAATTCACTTAATAGTCTGTACTTACATCGATCAAATGAACTCCATTTGATAAATGTATCGTTCAGTAGCAACGCAAAAACAAAATGTGTTCTAGAACACTTGTAAATTTACAAAACAGGTAAGCAACATTCTAAACCAGACTTTCAAAGTTCCGAAGACTAAATTTGTAATTTAAATATTCTAACAGAGACCCCACGGATTATAACGAAAATTTTTACAGAAAATCAATTTAAGCAACTTGAGCTGTATTTCAAAGCTGAGCTGTATATCAAAACATTTCAAAATCAGGAAGAATGTCGAAAAATCTAAATAGGAGAAAAACGCTTTTGTATGTTGTATACGCAAATCCATCGTGAAGTATTACAAATAAAAACTTATTTTTGCTATAAACAGAGTTTGGTGTTAATTAATTTCACTGTTAAAATAAAAAACTGTTTTTGAAAGAGTCTTTAAGGTGTATGTATGCACTTGAGAATTTTCTTTTAGATTTTTCTTTAAAAATCCATTTTTGTTACATTTAGGTAATTGGTTTGCATTTAAACTCTTTTTAGTGTGAAAAATTTAGATTCAATTAATTAATAATTAATTGGGATATAATTAGCTAATTAGCATGTTTTTTTTAATAGTGTTTTCTCAAATTCTAATTTGTTTGGAAAAACCATTTCTGTTGGAAGTTATTCCTAAAATTTTCCTTTTTGTTTTAAATCTCCATCAGGTTGCTAAAGAATAGTTTTTATTTAACGACTTTTTTCACCAAGGAACTTTAAAAAATCAAATTTTTTTTAAGAGTTTCAACATTTAAAATCGACTAAAAATTGATTTCTTAACCAATAACGTTGATTAGAGTTCAAAACATCAGCTGTATTATATAGATTGTTATGACACAAAGATAATTATAATCGATCAGTTCATTGTTGAGTTATGACTGCTTGAACAAAACATCCCTATTGCAAAAACACAGTTCGTACAAAATCGAGTTTAAAGTTTTGAAAACATGTCTGGACATGGTGACAGTACCTAACAAAAACACTTGTAACTAAAAAAATCTTGAATATACTAACAAAAATCGACACACCAAGAAGGACTTGTCCAGGAGTTGTGCCGGGCTCAATCAACATGTAACGGCACTGACAGGGGACATATAGTCTATAGTGAAAAGTCCCGCTTCCAACTGTGTCCTGACAATAACCGCAGACGTATCAGGAGACGTCCAGGGCAGCGTGGGGATCCTTCTCTTACTATCGCACATGCTCACAACAGGGTGTTATGGTCTGCAGTGCCATGCCCTTTGCTAGTCATTTCATGCACACTTGCAGTACAGCAGTACGTAGACGACATTCTACGACTGGTTGTGTACTGATCCTTTTGCGACACCCCAGACTCACTTTTGAACAAAATAATGCCCCTGCCGCACACGGCTTTGCATTGCCATGAATTGTTATCAAGCTTTCTCAACACTTCCTTGGCTAGCTAGGTCTCCTGATCTCTCTCCCATAGAGCACATTTGGGACGTTACGGAAAAGCGATTGCAACCATCCCGGAATGTTGACCATTTAGCCCGACAGTTGGAGACCATTTGACTAGAAATTCCGCTGGACACCATCCGGGAACTTTAACAGTTTATGCCACGCCGGGTGACAGCTTGCATCCTGGCCAGAGGTGGACCAAAGCCTTATTGACTTCCTCAATTTGTAATGGTCAAACTGTAAAATAAATTATTCAATTGTTTTGAAGTATACTTTTCTGTGTATGTTTTTCACATCCACTAATTTGTATCTCAATCAGACAACTCCTTGGCGCCTCATTTTTTTTATAGTGTATTTGCCAGATCTTGGCATGGTTTGAAAGCTACAGGGCTCCTAACACGTCACCTTTTGTCACTTTTTGACATTTTGTCACCTTTTCAGGGGTTTTAAGTTCTTAAATTGTATTTGGAGAAGAAAAATTTTTGGTGCGCAGTTAAAAAAATTAATTAAAAAAAAAAAAAAAACAGGGTTTGCACAGATTCAATTTTGAAATTCGTGCTACATTCCACCGCAAGAATAAATTCAAAAACGTACCGTTTCAATTGTAAAAGGATAATTCACGTTGCCCGCGGTGTATTAGCAGCAAGTTCTGGAAATTTTCTTCATTCAGATGATTATCCATCCATGGCCATCTGCATGTCCTGTCTTACCTAATAACAGGGCTCCTCACATGTAACCTTTTTGTCACCTTTTCAGGGGTTTTAAATTCTATTTGGAAAATAAAAATTTAGGGTGCGCAGTTAAAAAAAAATTCCTATTTCCTCTGAAAAAACAGAGTTTGCAGGTTCCTTAAGAACTCCTTAAAATGGATTTTCGATTTTAAGCAGTCTTAAAACTCCTTATTTTTATGTGCTACTCCTTAAAAACTCCTTTTTTTTATTTTCGCCTTTTCAATTTCAAAATGTGTTTCACCGCAAGAGTGGATTCAAAAACGTACCGTTTCAGTTGTAAAAGGATACTTCACATTGCCCTCGGTGTATTAGCAGAAAGTTCTGGAAATTTTTAGAAAAGGACAAAATTAATTTCAGACATTTCAACAACAAAAATGAGACATAATCTTTCAAAGAAAAGGAAGAAATTCAAGCTGTGTCAAAAATAAACTAATTAAAAAATCATAAATTACGATTCTTTCATGTTAATATTTTTAAAATGATAAAAATATCCTGCCAAAGAAAGAAAAAGAACAGATAGGGGTGGCTGGGGAGGATCGTTTTATTTTCTATCTTTATACTTGAATATATTTAGCATTATTGTTATTTGTCACTTTTTAACCCTTTTTTTGCTCGATTAGTCACTTTTAACCCTTTTTTTTGCTTGATTAGTCACCTTTTTTTACTTGATTAGTCACTTTTTTGGTTCAATTAGTCACTTTTGTCACCTTTTTAGACCTTGAAACCTGTTAGGAGCCTTGAAGCTAAGGAGTTATTGAATCAATAAAACAACTATCAATATCCTGGTCAATTTTTAGTGTACACATACAGTTTAGAAACTCTTGAACGACAATGAACAAAATCGTTAGTTATTACTGAACTAAATTCCAATTAAAAATGTTTATTTCAGATGCTGCTTTCTACTACTTGGACGCTGCAATGGTGCAAGGTACCTGTGTTGACGTGCCTTTGCCCTACACTAAAAGCCTAGAACCACTCGCCATATATCAAACCAGTGACGTCGTGATGGTCATCAAAAACGTCCCAAATGTGCAATAACGTATGCAAACTGTACAAATCATAAGAAATTCTCCTCTGAATAATTTGCATTTAATTTTGAATATTTTTTATTAGGTGTCCCGATCCTCTGTATTTACCAGTGAAGAATTACTGCCAACTTTAATCGTACACTTTTTTTATGAACCTGTTGCTGTTTGAGTCGAATTTTATTCGCATGTAGAAATATCGATAGGTTAGTTTATCAATTTTGCAATCATATTTATTTACAATCCTCTTTGTGTACATATCTTGCCTTCCAAGCACTAGTATTTTTATTTGATGCTGCCCACTTTTTCAATAAAATAGAATGGTTTATGCTTTACTTATTGAAGCATGTATATTGCTTTTTTACTCAATTACTTACCCTCACATACCCTCTTTGCTGTTTTATAACTGGTAATATTTATTGATAGCAGTGTCATTACTCAGATTTCATACCTGATTTTAATCCATTTATAATGAATATAAGGATCTACAGAGACATTTCTTGTGTAACACGGAAGTAAAATTGGTCAAAATATAAAACAGCATGTTTATATTTTTCAAATGTACTCTTACTGACGTTAATTTAATCCAGTGAAGTGCATGATGAAAAGTTTGCATTTCTAATACTGCTTTCTCGTTTAATTTGTTTAATTTCATTTGAAATTAAAGTTTCAATACGAAAGATGCCAATTTTCATATTACTTGTAGACTAATACGACCCTATGCGATTAAGTTTCTTAATTGGTGATATCTTTTGATGGCAGTGTCGTCAATCACATTTCATTTCTTATCTATATCCATTTACAATGAAAATAAATGTCACTATGCAGATTTTACGCGTCCAAATGAAAGGAAATTTGTCAAAAATATAAAACGACATGGTTTGTATTCTTCAAAGGTAGTCTTGCTGGTGTTAATTCTCATTTTCCACAAAATACATGTAAAAACTTCACACCTCAGACATGTTACCACAGTAAGTTTGTGCACGTCCACTTCAATTACATTTCATTCTCTGGTTCTAAAGCTATTTGATATTTTTAACCTATAAACTTATTTTCGGTTTTGCTCAGGTTTTTTGTTCCAATTTCTACCTTTTAAGATTTTTTACTGACTTCTGTAAACAGACTGCTAAATTTTTTATTTGGATGGTCTTCTGTGTAGTTTTGACAAATATTATGCAACTTCTAGCAAAAATTATACATAATTGAAGTTTATGAATAATCTCTTAGCGTTCAATTTTAAATGCTTTATTGTCATGCTAATATACAAAATAACGCAGATTTCGACATTGCCTCTCTTCTCTACTATTATAAAAGGGAGTGTTTGTCTGTTATGTGTACGATCCTGACAAATCTAGGGCACTTACAGTAATGGGATTCGGCATACTGGCAGTACAAATTTTTTGTACGAAGCCCAAATTTTAAAATTTAATCTGGAACATTTTAAAATTAATTTAATAACATTAAATTATTGTTTTCCTTAGAATGGCAACAGCATAAAAGATCACAGATTCTAAAGTAATTTTTTTCGTTTAAACGCTTTCAGCTTAAGAACAAAACAAATAAAAAGTTTTAACTGGAGTTTTGTAGTTCTGTTTTTTATCTTCTAGATTGTTAAGATAGAGTAAAAATATGATTTTCTTTAAATAAATAATTTTTTAAGTGAAACTTTTATATTTTTTCCTCTAAGATCGCACACAGTGTCATTTTCGCAATCTAGGTGGACAAAATTATTGCTTCAAAAATACACTGATTTTGGGTAATTATAAGAGGCTTTGAGTGATAAAATACTGATTTGGCATATATTCTACGTTTTTTAGTTTCTATTTAAATGCAGAAATATGCTACATTTAAAGAAATGTATCAATTTTGCTCCATATATTAAATATACTTAGATTAATTATTAACTGTATATTTTGCAATTTTATATTAATATACACCTGAAAAATGGTCAGATGTACCCATAACAGTTCCATTTAAACATAAAGAATAATAGAAAATCTATAGGGGAAAATAATACAAAATTATATACTTGGAATCTCAACTACCTAAATAGTATACTGATGTATTGAAGGGAAAGTTCTAAAAATTTCAACCTTTGGAAACATTTGGCTACGTTTAGTTTTAGACCTTACTCGTAAACTTACAATTAGTGGATCCGAGGTAATGACTAATCTATTCGTATCAGTTCTTGACATTTTTATAGAAAACATTTATCGCCTAATGTGTTTATTCCTTGTCTTGCGCTTTTAAGAAGCGGATCAATTGGAAGAATACAAGAAGTGAAATAATATTTCCATAGACCAGTATTTTATGTATAGTTTACGAGAATTGGGGAACCAAGGGTACTTTCTGAGGTATATACATCTTGCAATTGCTTCGTGCTCAGAAAACTTATCAGTTTATCTGGAAATTAGAATTTAAACATTGGTGTGCTACTTGGTAGAGCTAGATAACAATATCAGTTATTTAAGCAGACGTATCAGCATTTCTAACAATCTACCAGTGGCGTTTCTATCTTTAGTATTCCCTGTTTGATCACATCTATCAAAATGACAAAGTCAGCTTTAACGTGCCTTGCACATTAACTTCCCTTGAAGTTAAATCTAATTATTTGGCAAAAACAAATTTGATGGAACGACAAGGTCTAGTTGAGGTTTTGCCAAATACTTTTTTTACTCTCATTAGTACAAGCAAAGGTACCAAAGAAATGCCAAACACACTTTGTTTATAATATTTTTCTGAAAAAAATGGCTGGAAAATTTTCTGTTCAGTGCCATTACATCCCCTCATTGTATTTCTATTATAACCTTTAACAAAATCAGAATGAAGGATTGTTCATAAATTATACATAACCGTTTAACAAAACAGTTGATAAGTGACTAGCTGTGAGTTGGGGTACAGCTGAAGTTTTCGTGATAATCATCGCAAACCAAATGGGAATTTGTTGCAATCACCGCGGGTTAGCATCGCCGTGGCTAGAATGGGATATAATAGTTAGCATTTCAAAAGCCTGTGTTCATGCAACTGGTTGTGAGAAAAGGTTTTATGAATCGTTACTTTTTAAATGATTTTATCAAAAAAAAATGTCTATGGTGTATATACAAGATGAGTCTAAACTAACATGACAAACTTTAGGGGATGATAGAACACAACGAAACAAACTTTTCACAATAGAATGGTCACAAGTGCAGCGGTTAGCCGCTATAGAGAGCGCAGTCAAACGCTTGTAAAAAAGCGGAGGTTTTTGCACCCAACGTCAGTCGGCGACTGGAAGAGGCTGAATAATCGAATGCTGTGAAAGCAGACATGCATTTTGTTTACTGTCAAAACGTGGAAATCCTCATCCACTCTGATGCAGGAATCAGCTTGCGAACTGAACGCACGCAGCACGATGATCTGTAGGCTGCTACTTGTACACGCTGCACAAGGTATGGATGAAAACTTGCGTGTAGGACCACTGCCTCCTAGGTGGCTGTGGTAAAACTCGACACACCGTTATTCGTGATACACCTGTGTGACGACCTACAACTCGAGTGCTAATGTCATGCTACTGTTCTAACTGATGGTTGATTGTTTCTGACATGCCCGGCGTTCGAACTCTTCTGGAATTACCTGTGTCGCGCATGTGAGGGTGGCCCCTTTTCGAGACGTGTCGGTGCAAACGCGCAAAATTCTTGCAATAGGTGCGTGCGCCTGTTAGGAAAGCTATCTCGGTAAAGGCGTTGTGCATGCCAGCCATTACCATCGGCAAAACCATAAACAAAATGGATGTGCTTTAAGTGAATGCGAATATTCAGCCATTTCCAGTCGCGACTGAAGTTTGGTTCGAAAACCTCCGCTTTTTTTACAAGCGGATAACCGCTGCACTTGCAAGTATACATTCTATGGTGAAAAGTGTTTGTTTTGTTGTATTCTATCATCCCCCTGAAGTTTGTCGTATTAGTTTAGACTCGCCCTGTATATATGTTCTAATGAAACAAGACATCTTATTTAAATTGAAAAATATTGTCGAGGCCGTTTATGTATAAACGGATTGGCCCTATTATTTTAGCAACTGAACAATGCATGTTTACAGAATTCGAAACTAGATCCAACTACATGCCGTCGTGTACGCGGTGGCTGATGCACTTCGAAACTGTCGTGCCCGAAACGTTGGGTTGCCGTGGAAGTTTGGAGAGTGGGGTGCCAGCTCAGGTGTTGCTTCGTCATCTGACCGTGGTTCCAAATTACGAGGTGTTGTCCTCGAATCTTTCCCTTAAGGGACTGATCCCGGACCGTCGTCAATAGCCCGTTGTGTTGCTCTAGTACGACGTTAACTAAAATTACTATTACTACTACTGTCGTGCCCGATTGTCTACATTGACGTGGTGTGGAAGTTTAGAGAGTGGGGGTTCCTGCTCTAGCTGAAAGGTATTGGAAGCACATAAAAAAGACCCTAGAGCGACAAATTAAAGCTGTGCCAGTATAAGAGAGCCAAGTGGGAGAGCGGGGCTTGTGGCATACCTCTCCTGTATTTAGGATTCGAATCCCTGCCTGTGAATCCTTGCCTCCCGAATCCCTGCCTGTGTACATTCAAAATTACGCGGAGTTGTCCTCGATCTTTCACACAAGGTTTGATCCCGGACCGTCACCACTAGCAAGTTGGGTTGCTCCAGTGCGGGATCAATCCCCGAAAGTAAAGATTCGAAGACAACACCCCGTAATTTAGAATCATGGACAGATGACGCATTTCACGAGAACCGTCAACACCAGCTCGTGGAACGCAGTGAGGTGAAAATAGTCTGGCCAAGTACGCAGAGGTCTTAGTTTGGATCGAGTCGGAAACTCGCAACCCTCCGATTGCTACCCAGGTAGCACATATATGTCGGCCAATATTGAGAAAAAATATTGGCCAATATTGCCCAACGTAAAAATGTACCCCCCCCCTGGCGACATCGCCCCAATATCGTTTTCCGACATTGGCCAATGTAAAAATGACATCGTCCCAATGTCGTTTTCCGACATTGGCCAACGTAAAAATGACCCCCCCCCCCCTCTGGCGACCTCGCCCCAATGTCGTTTTACGACATTGATAGATATTGTTTTCCTGACATTCAATGTTTGTTTTTTATCATTGCTCAATATTAGATTTAAGCTACTGCTTGATGTCCTTTTTCAACATTATTCAATATCTGCTACATAATATTGGGATATTTTCATTCAATTTTTTTATTATGGCATGTGATTGTTTATTTAGAGGGTACACAAGATTACAACCATCTTAAATTTCGTAAAATTTAAAAAATATTAATCATTAAAAAAATATTTATATAATACAATATTTTAGAACATTGAAAAGAACATATAATTTTAAATTATTAAAAATATGTTTTTATTACAATTTGTGTAACTGTTGTATTGTATAGTACATAAAAGAAAATTGTTTGCAACTTGGCTTTTTAAAACCTAAACAGGCATCCATTATCAAATCAGACATTCTAAAATCCATTTTCTCCTTTAAATGTACTCCTTGGTAGCTTGAAAAAAAATTGCAAACATAAAACACGTACAGGTACCATTTTTATTGTGATTTCAATTCAGAAAATTGGTTTAGAAAAATATTCCAGCCAAAAATGTTAGCTAAGCTGCTGATATAGCAGCAAATATTTTAATTTATTTTATTAAGTGCATATTTTAAATTATTATTCCATTTCTTTTGTAGAAATCTAAGGCTATTAAAACTCATTATTACCAATAGTATAATCTATAGCTCAAACCAGTAAAATCAATACAAACATCAAGCTGATGCTTGTATTACAATACAACTTGATAAACAGTTCTTTTGTAGAAATCTAAGGCTATTAAAACTCATTATTACCAATAGTATAATCTATAGCTCAAACCAGTAAAATCAATACAAACATCAAGCTGATGCTTGTATTACAATACAACTTGATAAACAGTTGCATGGTATGTAATTCTAAGAAGTGATTCAGATTTATATAATTTTGATTTCATCTCGAAATGGATTACTTCCCGAAACTTCTGTTAAAAAATCAATATTGTTAGAAATGTTAAATAAGAACAAAAAAGGCACATTGCATATTGGCAGAAAAATGAACAGTTCTTACAAATTTACCCTGGGAACTGTGAAACATTCCAATCAGGTACATTTTTCGGAGTCACCCCTTCAACAAGTCAGATTATCCGATGGGTGAATTCTTCGGCCATCTCAAACTGCCGCACCAGCGAATGCTTTTCCAAACAACTCTGACAGATAAATTCATAACAAGTCATGAATAAGAACACAAACAGCAACCTGTGACACAACAGAAGTAAACAATTAGAACAAGTGTTACCCGATTGCTAAGCAAAGATGAGTTACAGTTAGTAATTATTCTCAACACCCTCCCTTAATAACATTAACATACATTTTTGTCTTAGTTCAGTCTAGGTTTACGTTAAGATTTTGTAAACAAATCAGCAATTTGGTATTCAGTTGCAACATATACAATATAAATGTTTAATAATTTTACAATATCATGAATATACTTCAATTTAATATCGAAGTGTTTTAATATTGGCACAATTATTTTCATTTAATATGGCCTTAATGACTGAAAGTAGTGATGGGAAAAATGACCCTTTTCAGGGATCAAATCCGCTTGCTCAATAAAAAGAGCTAGCTCTTTTTCATGACTCACCGCTCCTTTATAAAAGACCCAAACACCAAAAAAAATCTCAAAAAGTGTTTTTTGGTTTATTGGATAAAACGATGCATCAAATATTCAAGAACAAAATTTCAGAGTCGAAGAAAATTGCTAACAGCTGCTTTTTAACTTTCATTTGACCTTCAAAATACATAATCGACTGCCAACTATTGGCTTCGGTTTCCATGAAAACCTCCATTTATGCAACATAATATCATAGTGTATCTACCGACGACTATCCCAAACATTTTAAATACCCTTAAGGTGTAAGTTCCTGGTTTTTCTATCAATTGGCAGGCAAAAAGCTAAAGGACAAAATCCAGGTCTTCGTGTAAAACATGTGGTGATGTCATTAAAGGAAGCACAAAATTTTGTTGCATGCGTATCAATACAAAAAAAGGCTCGTTTACAGAACAAAAATAGCTGTAGAAAAAGAGAAGGTGCAGTTTTTCAGTGGTGGTTTATTTTAAAATAGTACTGATCCAATAAAATATTTTTTTTCAGGTCATTTAACAAGAAATTAATAATTTTCAGTGAATTATAACAAATTACTCAGTTGTCATCAGAGTTAAAACTGGCTTTAAAAAAATATATATATCAGCTTACTGTAAAAACTCTTGTTTTGATAAATGTCTTAATGTAATAGAAATTACTAAAATAAAATAGCACTAGCAAAAAATAAGTTAACTTTTGTTGTATTTTGTACTTACAATACAATTATCTCAAAATCAGTTTTTTGCAATTTTGCCAAAGTTCAAAGTACTAAGGCTTTTTGATAAATGCACTTAGAGTGAAACTGTTTACATTTTTTAGGTCTTGAATAACTATTTGATAGACACAGGGAGAACTTTTTGTATGAATAGCTCAGAAAAATTTATAAAAATTAATAAACAAAAAATTTGACATTTTTTATAGAAATTTAACACATAACGAGTAAAATATTATTTAATGAAAACTCTTAAATAAATTTTTTTAAATCTCTCCCTAGATCTTTTGCATATACTTATTTCAATATTGTAAACATTTATTTCACCAAAAATATTGAAAAATGACAGATTGAATTGCAAAAAAAACCAATTTTTTTTATTGATTATTGCTTTAAATATGTGCTTAATTAATGTTGTGTAGCACAAATACATCCTGCATAGCTTTAGCCAAAGCCAAAATTTCTTCCTCCAGGCAGCTTCTATTGGCTGCTCTTGAATTTGGCTCAGACAGTAATATAAAATATCACAGAATATAAAATATCTGGATGTGTTGTCATGGATAGGTACAATAATGCACCTACAAATTCTTGATTGGGTCCATGGAAAGTTTCATCTTGCACGAAACACAATGGTGTCGCTTTAGGCACTAGACGAGTGTCAGCTGGTTTACACTGAGTCATTTTGAATTTATTTAAAATTTTCTCAACATAGGCCTTTTCCTCTAAGCAAAGTTGTTGGTGAGAAAACTTAATACATATGCCCAGAAAATCTTTCACAACTTAAGCCTTGGACATTTTGAACTCATCTCTTAGAAGTTGTATCATTTCCTCTTGGTTTGGTATTGTTTCCCACAGCCTCTTCAATGTCTGTAGCCTCATGATAATCCTCATCTAAACTGCAATATATAATGAAATATCAGTAACTGGAACTTTTAAAAATGTAAGCATACTTTGTAGCATTGTGATAAATTTAAAGATAACCTTGTAAACATGATTACACATGTTTTCTTCTAAAAACATTTTTTGAGACTATATACTAAAAAGATTTTAATACAATAGAGTGTGAAAATATTATTTTTTAATTGTAAAAATTTTGGTAAGATTTGAAAAGAAAAAAACTATTAGGTTGAACAAAGGTGATCCTTGTCAGAACTAAGCCTCTTTAAAAAAAGAAATAGCTAGTAAGATTAGATATAGTTTTGTTCTATCAATGAATATGAACTGTCAATTGTTTGTAAAGTTATAAGTCTCAAATGTTAAAAAGTATATATTTGGTACACTCAAATTCATGATTTATTAATTTTTGGAAGAAAAATTTGGTGCAAACTAAGTTTTTAGCATGAATAATATTCATAATACTTCACCTTTTGAAGTTAGTTTTTTTTAATGAAATGAATCATACACAAAACTTGAAAGGAACAAGCAGTTTTACACATGGTCACAATTTTAAAGCTTCACATCTCAAATATAATTATTGATTTTTTTTTATGTTAGAACCATTTCGTATAGTCTATATAAAACACAAATCAATTAAATTTTCAAATGTTATGTTATGCTTGAACAATATATTTAAACCTACTTAGAAAATGTCAAAAATAATTAATGCAAACAGAACTTTAACATACTGATATTGACTGAACTATAGAACTGCTAACATACTAATATCATGTTTTCCAAAACAAAATAATCTATAACTATAAACGATGAAAATAGCATTGCACAAAATCGAATGTGACTTGAGAATTTGATAACAGTAAACGATGAATTTTTACACATTGAAAAATAGTAGTACTGACAATGTAACAAGCTACACACACGGGCTAAAACTTCATCAATAGAACAAATAAATATGTTTAGTTATTCTTGTTTAAATATTATTAACATTACAAAATAATGTACAGAAATATCCAAGATGTTTGTTTACCTTATCGGACTTGCAATTTTTAGGAATGGCTGCTCTTATTCACTGCTAGATTCGGCGAAAAATCGCCGCGGTCTCGGCGGCTGCATCTCACCTGTTTTTTCTTACATGCCATTATTTTTTTCAGCAGGAAAAAAGAATTAGAATACTTTTATGCAGAGTAACATGCGTGTTCGCATGTCAATTTTTCATAATATAATGGCTACCGGTACCGGCAACCCAAACAACGAACACGTGACCAAGCATAGCTTCAGCTCAAAAATAAATATTGGCCAATATCAGCTGAACATTGTTTTTGGATATTGTTTTCACGATGTCGCCAAATATCAGTGCAATATCAGAAAAAATTGCGTAATATTTTACTTTAAAAAAAAAAATGGGTAAGACAACACGGTGTCATTCTTTACAGTATTATTACATGATTATAATGTTATTAAAAACGTTATTTACAGTCTTCCTCGTTTTATAAAACTAAACGATATCTGCCAATATTGACAGATATCGTAATTTCGACATTCACAGACATTCAAAATATTGGCCAATATTGGTAGAATGTTGGCCAATGTTGTTGTCCTACCTGGGTACGAAATGGATTCGGAGTAATTTTAGTTAACGGTCGTACTAGAGCAACACAACCGTCTATTGACGACGGTCGTCCGGGATCAGTCCCTCAAGGAAAAGATCCGAGGACAACACCTCGTAATTTTGAACCGCGGTAAGATGACGAAGTAACACCTGAGCTGGCACCCCACTCTCCAAACTTCCACATCAACCCCACGTGAGGACTTTCGGCCACGACAGATTTAAGGTGCACCAGCCGCCTCTACACCATACGTTTACAAACATCCGTGCCCGGACCCAGATTCGAACCAGAAACCTTCCGATCTAGAGGCTAACACCTTAACCCGGCACGATATGGATTCAACACCACCATTCCTCTTCAGATAAATAATTCCTGTCTGCATCCCAATGGGCAAAATGTGTTTTCATTATTTTCTCGATATATCTCGAAAAATTAACTAATGTTTACTTCAAATTTCCGTAATAATTTGGTATTTTTTAATTAACGTCGTACTAGAGTAACACAACGAGATATTGACGACCCAATTTCCAAACCCTCAGATCTCTAAAGCCTCCAATATTCCACGTACCAATATCAAAACTTTTGAATTTCTATAATAATTTCAGAGTAAAATTGTAATTTTTATGATTTCATGGGATTTTTCCCCCCAAGAGAAATTTTGTTGATTCGAAACTAGGTTTTTTTTAAACAATTAACTTACAACTATGTGCTCTGTTTTTCCGCAACAAAAAAAAAATTAAAACAATGACTAAACAATGAACTTGTATTATTGAATCCTTGCACAGCAGTGAAATTCTTCAGTTTAAAAACTTTTTCCAAGCCGTTAGCATCGCGTTCGATTTCGTCTTATAAAAATTGAAAATTCGCCTTTCCGATTCAGTTTTAAGATCGACTCAAGTGCTAAAAAACTTCGGAAACCTATCCTGTGTTACTGGCTGCTTCAACTTCAGTGCAAAGCCTCATCTTAGCGATATTTCTTCCCTGACGATTTATTAAGAACCTGAAAGACATTCGGCGGATTGGATAGCAGGTTGTGAGTAATAATTTATTTTATTTACTGTAAGTACGAAATTATTTATCGATACATGCACCGATGATTACGAAAGCGGTCTAAGTCATATAATTTCATTTCGAGGTATTAAATTTTTGAATTTGGATAGATTAAAAAAATATCAACAAAATATTTCAGAAAATATTTGTTTAATCTAAAAAGTTCTTTAATTATTTTTGGTTACCAACAACTTTGGCAAGTGCTATACGAATTAATCAAAATTGAACTAACTGTTTTTAAATTTCCACTTTGATAATCACCGGTATAAAACGAAATATCACTCACTGATCACTATCAAGAACAAGGCCTAGGAAGATGAAATTTTTCAGCGGTTTTCTTGTACTGGAGGTATACTAAGAACGGAGGCTTAAAATTAACCTTAGGCCTAAGACAAAAACAATTCGAAATCGCCACATAAAAATAACATCAAGTATAAAACGATTACTGTACGCAGCTGAGATTGTTTTACCAATATTGATCGAACAAAATTTTTTTTAAACAAATTAAATTGTAATATTTATGGTTTGCACTAACTTTTAATTATGATGATTCTAACTTATATTATAAATATTAACCTATGATGTAAATAATTTATAAATATTTGATTGACGAAGAAAGAGTATTTAAAACATTTAATTTTGCAAAATATACATTTTGTAACTGAACACGAAAAGTCTAAAAGAACTCATTGATCATAAAAGCGTAATCTTGCTACTTGGTATCTGGCACCATTATAATAAATGTTTAATCTTTATTATTTGATTTAGTATTATGTGTTTGGGTATTTAAGTTGACTGCGAGATGTAGCGGTTATATCTAAGGATTCCCCAAGTATTATAAATGTGTTCTTTTTGTTAATAAATCATTACTGTCTTCATCAATATTGTTCAAAAGTCTTTTGTAGAATTATGCTACATATTTCAGAATATATTCAGTTAGTCGAAATTCAACACGTTTAAACATAATTTTTTTTAGAATTATGCATTTTTTCAAAGATTGAAATTTTGTTTCTGTTTACATTTACGTGTTCCGTTACATTACCTATTGCAGAAATGTTAGTTAGGAGTTTGGTTTTAATGATTTGTTTATTTCCAACAAAATATCATCTGGAGGTATATGTATATTTCGATCAATTTCTTTAAATATTTGATTGAATACGTTATGATTTTTTGAATTATGTTTCATAAAAATAAATAAAATATACAAATCAAAACACTTTTAACTAAGGTGTGTAATTTCTGGTGGTATGTACCTAGTATCCGATACGTTACAACTTATGGCGATTTATAGCCAAATGTGGTAATTTTCCAGTTTTCGCGCTTTCATTCATTTCAAGGCAACCTTTTGTATTTCTGCCATTTTTTTTCTTTATTTTTTTACATCAGTTGTGTCTGCCGTTACTCTCGAATCTTTAGTTGATTCTTTCATGTAAATTGCACCTTTATTTTGCTTTAATAGGGTTAACCCCTCGCGAATTTTGCGTTTTAAATCGTAAAATATGAAATATATAAATAGGATTAATTTGTAAAAAACGAAAAAATAATTTTACAAATTCAATGGAACAAATTTTAACTGCAAATCTTCTAATTTTTCTGTGTCGTATTTTCTCTAAACATGTACGTTTTTTTGCGTTGTTTCATCAATTAAATCCAGTTTCAACTCCTTAATTTTTAAAAATTGTCGGAAAAATGTAAAAATTGAGAAAAAAAAAACCCCGCTGGTTAGCAAAACGTCCGGAAATTTGGAAAACTCCGGATTGCGGACTTTTTACTGTATAACTAATCGTATCAATTCTTATTTTTTTGCACAAATGTTTGATGATAGTATACATTTGGAACCTGTAAACATGTATTTCATTAATTTATATTAAAAACTGGATGGTCTTTGTATAAGAAATTCTCAAAATGTACAACGTGGCGGAACATAAAAGTGGTTACATGCATGGAAGCCAATGGTGATTATGTCTCGCTGGTAGACGGGGGTCTTCCGTTATACGCTGTTACTTATCCACAAAAAATTTCCTCGCGGTAGAGTGTTTTATACGCATACGAAGCCAGCGATGATTGTGTTTCACAGGCAGGCACGGGTCGTATGTTATACACTGTGACTTAACTACACAGCAAAGTCCTCTTGGTACAGTGGTTTATACGCATAGTAGCCAACGGTGAAAGTTCTCGTCGTCCCCGGAGGGGCGGCGATAACAGTCTGGCGGGGATTGCGTGTTATACGCTGTGACATCTACAAAAAATTCCTCACGGTATATACGCATGGAAGCCAACAGTGAAAGGTTCTAGTTGGCAGGCAGGGGTCGCACGTTATACGCTGTGACTTAGCTGCAAAAAATTTCCCCTAAGTATAGTGATTTATATGCAGTGAAACCTTGTACGTTATAAGCTGTGACTTGCATACAAAAATATTCCTCCTGGTCCTGTGGTTACAAAAAAAAAATTCCCGTGGTTACAAAAAATTCTTCATCATTGACCAAGAATGTCCCCATCGAGTTGCCTACATAATGCTAAGTAAATTGCTAGAAGAATTCTAAAATGAAATTCCGTCTCACACAATTAGAGATAGAACAAACCTCAGGGTGGTAGCAGAACCGGGAAATCAGGGAATTCTCAGGGAACTTTTTAATTCTGGAAATATCAGGGAACTTTTTAATTCTGGAAATATCAGGGAATTCTCAGGGAAAATTTCCAAAATTCACAAAAAATCAGGGTAAACGTTTTTTTTATTAAAACTTTCATGAAAACTGTAACTATTCTCGTTTATAGCCTATTTAGAGTTGCGCGATTACAAGTTGAAAGTTTAAGTGTACAGAGGTACGGATGTGAAATTTAGAGCAGTGAATTTATGCGTTTTAGTTTACTACAAAGATTAAAAGTTGACTCACCTTGTTCCCCAAGAGCTATCATCAGTGGACGAAAGACAAGAAAGAACACTAGTTTGCAAAAATCTGATTCTTTGTTTAAAGTATAAAGTATAAGACAAACATGCTTAGGCGACTTCACCGTGCGCAAACGAAATACAGAATGCCACGCCGCCGACAGAGGGCGATGGCGAAAACAGGGGTGGGAATGACCCCAGGAGTGACCCTAGAGGTTACAACAAAAAGAATGTTCATCACGTGGCGTCCTCTAGTGGCTAATCTAAATCAACACAAGTACTTTTGAGAATCGAATAAATCGTTTTTGCCGAAATTGTAATTCGAATAAAGAACACTGGCGTCGTAATTTTCGAACCCAGTGAAAACCGCCGCCTTATTTATCGCTTCCGGAGCGTCTCGTCGCCGTGAGGCCAGCGATACAATTTGTGGTATACACTTTTAAATTTGTGTAACTAATAATGTTTTTTTTTTGTGCATTAAATTGATATTTTTTGCTTGCAATTACATTTTTGTAGAATTTATTGGTAAAGCTTCAGTCTACGTTTATAGCGGTGTAACGGTCTTGGCGCACTTCTAAATACGCCTAGGGAGGAATTATTTCAAATGAACCAATGAAATCAACCGACACTTCAACGAATTTTGAAAGAACTTCTAAAGAATACTAGCCACTGCGTTGCCCGTGAAAGTTCTTTTCGTGGGGTCAGGTGCTAACTAACCAGGTGCTGCTCACTAACCCCCGGTGATTGCTACGGATATGGTTTGAGAAACAAACCAAATGAGAATTCGTAGCCTATTGGATAACAGCCATCATTGCGTTGCCCGTGGTGTTGGTTTGCTTCGCAAACCAAATGGAAATTCGTAGCCTGTAGGAATGAATTCCATGCGTATTTCCATTTGGTTTGCAAAACAAACCAAATTATGAATATTGTGAACTATAATTTGCTTTGCAAATTGGATAACAGCCATAACGGAGTTGCCCGTAGTATTTGTTGGTTTGCTTCGCAAACCAAATGGGAATTCGGTGTGCCGTCACAATCTATTGTCAAAACATAAATATTTAGTTGAAAAATGATTTATTAAAAGAATTTTAAACGTATCTGGTGCCAAATTTCAAATCTGTTGAAATTTTCAATCTATCTTTAACTATCGCGATTTTACAAAAAAGAACTAAACAATGCCAGCCAAAATGTTTTTTCTTTTCCTCTTTCGCTGAAAATCTCTCTAAACGTCACAATCTCTTGCGATAATTTTAAAGATATTCAATTAAAAAATTGTATTTATTTAAAAAAACATATTTTTAGGTATTGTTCTAATGTGAAATTTTCTGCAAATTTCAAATCCGTTGAAATTTTTACTCTTTAACGGTCTAATAGATAGAAAAAATAACTAAATAACTCCAGCTAAAAGTTTATTTGTTTTTTATCGTCTGCTTGAAAATCATTCCTCCGCGCCAAATGATCACGGAAACGAAAAAAAAAAATTAATTTAGAATCTGTGATCTTCTATGTTGTTGCATTCAATAATAATTACATTTCATTTTATTCATTGTAAAATGTTCTAGATTGAATTTTAAAATTCGCCGCGACCCAAAAATTGCAAAACATTCGAACTACCTGTGATGTAAGTTCCATAGATTCGTCAGGACTTTGCGTGTAGGAAACAAACAGACAGACTGACAAACACTTCCGTTTATAATATTAGAGATTCAAAATGAAAATTTAACCTTTTGACTACGACTATCGATATAACAAGCGCGATTCTTATAACTTTCAATGCACAACATCTGTACCGACCGTAGTTTAAGGCCCGGTGCACTCATCCGATTTTTCAACGTGCGGCGCTGCTGCGGCACCGTAGCCCAACTATGCACATATAACCGTGAAATAACGCAACTACTCATTTCGCGCCATTTGCGATAAATATTTTATCGAAAACGTGTTTATTTCGCTAATTTAGTGTTAAAAAAAGTATATTTTGAAACAAAATGGGCGTTCTTGGATCAACCATTTATTAATTACTTAGACCGGAGAAGCGTGCGCGGCGAGCTGCTTCGCTGTGGGGAAATGCGGTACAAATTGCAAGCAAGGTAGACGTACATCGCCGCAACGGCGCCGGAGGCATGTGTGCACTATTCCATTGGATCTCATGTATCTCATGGAAAGGGGGTTCGCCCCAATCCAAATCACCGTGTAAATAATATATTAACTGTAAATAAATGTTACTTATAGCTATCTCTAGTACCTCATACAGTCCACTATTTGATACCAAAGGAATTTTCCAGCGACCAGGTCCCCAATCGCGTAGGCGGGACTTAGCCGCCTGGCAATTTGGCCTCTCATCTTTTGTTCCAGTGAACCGAAGCTCATTTGACGGACATTATATGAATTGGATTGAAAATTCTTGGATTGAATTGTTCTTGAAGCAGCCCTCGTTATGGCTCAAACCCAAGTCTTTTGTTTGAATAGGCTAGAGGATGCCTTAGGAAACAAAACGATTAAATTAGAAACATTTGTTTCTGCTATTGAAGAATATTCAGGGAGTCTAATTGAACTGAATGTGTAGCTGGACACCAAAAAGGATGTACAAAATAGTGTGGATAAACTCCGTGCGCGGAATTACAGATTTCCCCAAGAAGTGAACCTTACCGAAACCAACGAGTCCCTAGATGAAATGGATGGTAGACTTGGACAAATTGAGGTAAGCCTGAAAGTCCATAGAACGCCACATCAAGAGGCAGTAGCTTATGACTCGTGTGTGGAAGCAATCCCATTATCCAGGTTCGTCATCTTACCCTCTACCCAATTCGTCATCTTACCCGACTTCGCCATCTTTATTTAAACAAAACCATTGAAGTCGACATTGACACCACAAACACATCAGAAAAAATTAGAAGGATACATCATTGAACGCGTTTTGATTAGCACTTTACGAATATCACATGAATAAATCAGAAATACTTCGTAAACGCTATCCCTTACCAAGCAGTAACCAAAAATTACATCGGAAACACATTCTCGCGTACTGTGAATCACACAAATGACGGGTAATGGTAATTTTAGATAACGTAGTACGAGAGCTACACAACGAGCTATTGACGACGGTTCGGGATCAGTCCCTTAAGGGAAAGATCCGAGGACAACACCTCGTAATTTTGAACCACGATCAGATGACGAAGCAACACATGAGCTGGCACCCCAATATCCAAACTTCCACACCAACCCAACGTGAGGACTTTCGGCCACGACAGATTTAAGGTGCACCAGCCGCCTCTGCACCATACGTTTACAAACATCCATGCCCGGACCCGGATTCGAACCAGAAACCTTCCGATCTAGAGGCTAACACCTTAACCACTATACCACACAAATGATGGGATATAAACTTTTGGCCTGACACGGATAGCTGGTCGCTAGAGGTCTCTGATGATATAAGATCGGGGTTGTCACCTAGCGTAATTTTCGTGAAAAATCCAATTCGTCAGCTTACCGCCATTGTCCATCTTACCCGACTTTCCTCTAATTATACTTTATGAATTAAAGAAGCAGTGGCGGATCAAGTCAAGTGGGGGTTCCAAGCGGTAAAAATTTCGGGGCCCTCAATCTCAAGTTAGAAAAAAAAGTTTCAAGAAAACTCTCCTTACGGAATAAACAAAAAATAAAAGTAATCAAAATATTTTCATATCACAGCCCATTAAATAAATTTATTAAAAAACCCCATTTTTTATGAATTTCCGCTATTCTTGCAAATTTGTCAATTATTTTGAAAGTTCGGTTTACGATTCCTTGCTCTATATACAGAATGGCCATATTAATTAATCTTTTTTCTCCCATAGAACTCCTTAAATTATTTTTTACACGCTTTAAAACAGGAAACAACCTTTCTCATGTTGCAATAGATAAGAAAATTGTTTAAAAAAAATAATAATAATGTTTCAGCATTCGGAAATGTGCAAGACATTTCTTTATCGGCTCGACAGATGAGTGGTGTGGTTTTTATGTGTCCTCGTTTTCTTGAAGAAATATTTAAAAAATGATCAAATTCGTCTTCAAAAGTACAAACACCAATGTCCATTTTTGTAAATATTCTACAACTTTTTTATAGTGTTATTTTTTTTTCTACTGATGAATCCCAATAAAAAATATTCGAAAATACTCCACAACAACTTCATGCGTTCTTTGAGATAATACTGCCTTGGTGTTATCACATATGATATAAAAGGAATTAATTGACTATGAAATTTTCTCTTATTGTTAATTTAGGTCCGAATCATTTTTTCTCATTTGTTATCGAGTTTGTCCATCTTTCACATTAAATGACAGCCCTGATAAATCAGTTGCCTCTTTTTCAACTTCTCTTGAAATTATTGATACAATTTTCTAATGACTTCAGGATAGATCCTTTCAATAGTTTACCTTCCACTGGTTGCAGTGATTTACTAGTAGCATTTATTATTTGTAACATAGTATTCCAAATAACTGTCATTAGGGAGGTTTCATATTTGTCCATTTTCCTCAGAAGTGAAGTCGCCTCCAAAATGTTTACTTTGTTTCTTCGGAATTACAAATTCCCGTTAAAGCCTCATTTATATGGGTGAAACCAAGTTTTATAGTTAATACAGCATCTGCTTTTGCTGACCATATTATATTAGGAACTCTTTTCACTGCTCATAAAGACGCACATTGTAAAGACACACACACGCTGTCACAACTTTTCTCGAACCTTAATGAAAAGACATTTTAAGACCTCGGGGCCCCTTCGGTATTTCGGGGCCCTACGCGGCCGCTTAGTCCGCTTAACCGGCCACTGTAAAGAAGGCTTTATATCTAGCACATTAATCTACTCCTGGTCCAGATGCGTTCTGTAAATCACAGTGTGAAAATCATCAAAGCGTTCAAGTCATAGTAAATCACCAGTGTGTTAAAGTTTTAATCTTCAACGCATTTTAATTATATTTCAATTCATGCATCCAACAGTTGGTTGACAACGGTGGAGAGAAGCCCCATCCACAAAGTTTTAACTTTCAAAAAGCATTGGTTTTTATCATCACATTTGATCTTCTGTTCGTTTTGTTCATCTGATTTTATTCATCATTGATTTTACTACTTCCTACCCTATGAATATACAGAAAATTACTTTTATTGAAACATAAATTTCATCTTTTTGAATTATGTGTGCATAGTTCATTCAATCGAAAATTTTTATTGATTACTTCATTGTTTACGTTGTGCTTGGTACAATATGACCCAAGAGGACATAGTCCCAGAAATGCCAAACCTTTGATTCAATCTATCTTTTATTATTTATTTTATTGTTTACCTTGTACTAAGCACAATTTCTCCCGAGGGCACTTAGTTCCAGAACTGCCAATCAACCTTTGATTGAGCTACTTTTAACATTACATATTAATCACTAATACACGAAACCTAAATATGCATTTTCTTAAATTTCTTCATCAAATTAAAAGAGGTCCTGTTATACCAGTTGGAAGAGTCGCAGATTATTAACCGTAGGGTTGCGAGTTGGAAACTCGACTCAGTCAAAGAATATCGTGCACGTGGGGGCTGGTGCTTGGTAAATCTCTCGTGACCTCAATATCCCCTCGTTGGAGTGGCGTGGAAATTTGAGAGTGGGGTTCGAGATGTTAACATCCTTAGTTGAATTTCGAGGTGGGATCCTTTCCTTCGGGATTGATCCCAGACCATCTCCCTGTTATGTTACTGCAGTGCTGTGTAAATTCAACTACCCCAACAACAAACCTTAAAACTCAAATGTTAAATTTATTACTTTAATAGTTTTGTAGTCAGACGAATATACGATGCAAATATGTAATCTGGTATGTTTAGCATTTTAAAATTGACACAAGAGGCGATTTCCGTTGAGGGGAATTGAAAACGTAACATCGGCTCTGTCGCAGCTGCACACGATTCATTAACGAACACTTTCATACCTTCTTAATCCACCAATACGAATAATACGAACTGTAAATTATCTTTTAACCAATCTACACAAGGCTACACTAGTTTCAGACCCCACCCTCACTGTTGTCTGAAACCAAATTTCAAATAAAAGCCTGAAAAGTATATTTGAAAGCATTTATTGTTTGAGCGTTAGAAATAATGTTGCTTATTTTAGAAAAGTTCCTTAAATTTCAATGTGGGTCAGTGAAATTATAAAAATTTGAAGTAAGGATTAATGTGCGAGGGTAAATCAAAAATGATCCGCTCTTTCGCTAAATCCCACATGTTTGGGTTTGTCACAATGCCGCATGCATGGTTAGAGTTGGTACTACTTTGGCCTCGTCACCGAAGTTTGCCTTCAGGTTAGACGGACAAAGAAGTGGGGGAAGCGATGCATAAATAGTTGGACGCCCAACCGAAAATCTTCTTCTTGGAGGGAATATGCAAACTTGTGGACCACTGGACCAAGTGCATCGAAAAGGAAGGAGACTAGAAAAACAACGATCTTGTTTAACTCCTATATTTGTAAACATACTCTATAACAAAAAATAATTGACGCACCAAGAAGGAGTTGCCCGATTGCGATAAAAATGGGTGGATGTGAAGAACAAACATTGAAAAATAACCAATTAAAATTTCAGAGCAATTGAATGATTTATTTCAGAGTTTGACCGTTACAAATTGAGGAGGTCAATAAGGCGGTGATCCACCTCTGGCCTGGATGCATGCTGTCATCCGCTTTGGAATAGGCTGAAAAAGTTCCCGGATGGTCTCTTGCGGAATTTCTTGCCAAATTGTTTATCTCCAACTGTCAGACTAAAGGGTCAGCATTCCGTGATGGTTGCAATCGCCTTCTCATAACGTCCCAAATTTACTCTATGGGAGAGAGATCAGGAGACAGCTGTCCAAGGAGAAGTGTTGGAAAAGCTTGAAGACAATTTACAGCAACACGCTCCGTGTGCGGCCGGGCATTATCGTGTTGAGAAGTAAGTCCAGGGTGTCGCAAAAGGAACGGTATCACAACCGGTCGTAGAATGTCGTCTACGTCAAAATTTCTCTTCACAGTTTTTTTTACCGGTCTTTAGCCTCACCATATAGCTGTCTCGAGAGCTCTATCGTCCACCATTTGCTCTAGTGGCTTCTGTGTCTCGTCTCTCTCCGTTGTTTGGGGAAATCCGCCTCCCTTTTGGAATGTCGATTGGGTGTTTTCCCAATGACACCTGAAACATTAAAGGAGTGTCAATTCCAGACGTGCGAGAGCAGGTGCCAGGTGCAAGAAGCCGGGGTGCAAAAAGTCGGATGCCGACTCTGTTGTGTTGTTGTTTTACTTATTCCACCCAATCTCCAATCTTGAATATACCAGACCCGGTCCACTAAATCATTCACCCTTAGGAAGTCCATCACCGAGGCAGGAGCCCTCGCAAGATCATCACGACTCAGCCTCAAGAAAATCAGAATATGCCGATTCTTGCTCACATTTAGAGTACAAAGCGAATGTCTTACATCCCCTGTCGTAAGAGAGTGACCTAATATGTCCACTGTTGAATCTTGTTAGGACTGTTCATTTCTTTCTCCCTGAAGCCCGGTGCACTCATCCGGTTTTTCAACATGCGGTGCCGCTGCCGCAACGCAAGTGCGTTCTGAGATACATTAGATACAATGGAGTAGTGCACACATGCCTCCGACGCCATTGCGGCGACTCACGTCGTCTAACTTGCGTGCATTTTGTACCACAATTCCACATGGTGCCGCAGCTCGCCGCACACGCTTCTCCGGTCTCAAGTACCTTGTTTTCATAAATAAATGGAATATAAATAATAATTAAAAAATGATCGTGTCCAGTAAAGTCTATTTTGTTTCAAAAAATACTTTTTTGCACCAAATAAGCGAAATAAACACGCTTTCTTCGATAGAATATCTATCTCAAATGGCGCGAAATGAGTACTTGCGTCATTTCACGGTTATGTGAGCTGAACAAAATAGGTATCAACAAAAATTTTCAGAAGATGCAATCAATCTGACCAAAGTTTATTTAGTATTTCTATGGTACCTTTACAAATATTTGCATGTACAAACGAAGGTAAAAAAATTATTTGGCAAAATCCTGCATCATCTTCGGCCAGACACTGTCGTCCTATGATATTTGTTTTTGCCAAGAAATCGATGGATTTGGTAACTATGAAAGTAAATAATGCCGAAAATCAAATAGCTATGCTCTCACCAACGAAAGTGTGTCTAAATGAGATGGAAGTGCTTGTAAAGGCTACATAAATTTTTTGCATGGTAGATACTTAAGTATGTAATGCTGTATCATCATGTAAATCAATCCAAACATGTTATTTGTGTGGAGCAAAACCAAGCGCAATGAACAATCTGAATATTGTTTCACAAAAATTCGTAGACAAAAACTTTATTTCTTTTGGATTATCACCCTTGCATTCATGGATACGTTTCTTTGAATGCGTACTCCACATGTCATACAGGCTTGAAATTAAATCGTGGCAAGTTCTGGGATTAGAAATAAAAACAAAGTGTCGAAGAAGCAAGTGCAAGATAAGTTTAAAGCTGAGTTTGGTATGTTGGTAGATATGCCCATACAGCAAGCTGGGAATACCAACAATAGAAATACCGCTCGCAAATTCTTTAGAAATGCTGAGAGGTCTGACGAAATGACTGGGGTCAATGTGGAATTAATCAAGTGCTTGTGTGAATGTCATATTAGAATGTTAACATTCTGGTTTTCCGATAAACGTATATAAGTTTGCTGAGTATACAAAACATGTACTGTATATTTACCTCAGAGAGCATTCTTGGTACCCAATGCCCGTAACTGTACACAAAATACTGATGCATGGAAAGGATATTATTGCATCTGATATTCTTCCGATTCCTCAGAAGAAGCGCAAGCAAGAAATGAACATAATAGGCAATACATAGAACTATTTACTACAGATGCGACATCGATGTCGATGTTTTCAAAACATCGATGTTTTAGTAACATCGATGTTTATACTTGTCGATGTTTTATTTTTAAATGTAAAAAGTACCGTTATAAAAATTTTAAAAATAACCAATTAGCATAATTTTCATAATTAGCAAATTGAACATACTTTTAGATCAAAGTGACCAAAGGTGAAGAGTCTGGAAAGTAGGGATACGACGTCGATATTTTCAAAACATTGATGTTTTATAAAAACATCGATGTTTTGCTGTCGATGTTGCATCCTTAGTTGCTAAACCAGTTATAAGAAATGATGAAAAACGTTTAAATGCACTGAATTTTAAAAACATAGAAAGTTTGGGGGCATTGCATTATCAACATCGATGTTTCAAATTTGTACATCGAAGTTTTGCTGTCGATGTAGCATCACTAGGTGCTAAACCAGTTTTAAGAAATGGGGGGAAAAGTTTGAATTCACTGAATTTTAAAAACATCGATAGTTTGGGGACAATACATTATCAACATCGATGTTGCATCCTTAGTTGCTAAACCAGTTTTAAAAAATGGGGAAAAAAGTTTAAATGCACGGAATTTTGAAAACATTGATGTTTAAAAACATCGATGTTTTTGAAACGATGTTTTATCAACATCGATGTTTTAATTTTGAACATTGATGTTTCAAAACATCGATGTTTTGCTGTCGATGTCGCATCCCTACTATTTACTAGAGAAACTTCAAAAACTGATATGAATACAGATCTGATGAATAGATTACTCATCACTTCAGATCCGTTCATTGCAAGTTTACGATCTAAGCCTAAAACTAGACGCAATCAAATATTTCCAGAAGTGTCGAATTTGTTGGAAGAACCCCCACTTGATTTAAACCCAACAGTAAGCTACTCAGAGAGTAGTGATTCCGAGTAAATGTTTCCCTTTGAGTTTTTCGTATTACATGCATCTGCATGTTTTAGTACGTACATCTGCCTTCTTATAAGCAAAACAAATACTTTTAAGTATTCAGTATTATTCAAGAGTATATAAAATTTTTTTTTTGCTGTCTTATGAAGGGAGCAAAATAAATAAATTTCCTTAATTTTATCACATGTTTTATTTTAAATACTGACACAAATTGTTAAACATACACTCCAACTAATATTTTTTCCTTGATAACTCTTAAAATCGCTCGAAACCAGTTTATTTTTGACGTAATAATTTTGTCCACCTCGATTGCGAAAATGACACACTGTGTGGCGCAGCGTGAGGGTTAAATGTGGATGTATCAACTATTTATTGGTATTTGAACAAAATATGTCATTCTATCAACGAGTCGATCCTTAAATTAATCGGGTCACGGTAGCCCGGTTGGAAAGATCATCGGATTAACAACTGGAGGGTAGTAAGTTCGCATCCAGCCAAAGACTGTCGTATGCAAAGGGGGCTGGTGCACGTTAAAACCGTCGTGTCCTCAAATGTCCCCATGTTGGCGTGGTGTTGAAGTTTGGAGAGTGGGGTGCCAGCTCAGGTGTTGCCTCGTCATCTGACCGTGTTTCAAAATTACGAGGTGTTGTCCTCGGATCTTTCCGTTAGGGGACTGATCCTGGACCGTCGTCAATAACCCGTTATGTTGCTCTAGTACAACGTTAATTAAAAATACCAACACCTTAAATTCATTCTTTGCGAAATTAGAAAACATGAAGTAAGGTTTCAAAGAGACAAAGGCAGCGTGAATAGTTCAAGAATAGAGATGTGAATACTTGCGTATGGCTATTTATGCTCATAAGCATTTGTCGAACATAACTTTTCTAACATTGTTTTTCAACTTGTACCAAAATGCGCCACTTTAACGAAAATTTTAAGGAAGTAAAGACTTGGCAAAACTATAAAACGGTAAAAAGTGTAAATCTTCATTTAGAAAAATGTTGAATTTTGATAACCTGGCTACGCTACAGGCCATGATACTGTGAAAGTATTAATTTTTAGTGTAATATACGCGTTAAAATGAATCACAGAATCTTCAATCCTTTTAGTGAGTGTAATGATTCATGTTTTCTTCGCATTTAGCGATTCACATTTTATTGATTTCTGTGCCCGTTAAGTTTAATAATCTGCATATTTGCGAAGTCAACGAAGTAACTGCTTTTTACCGAACATTTAAGATTTAAATTCTGTACTTTCGAATTTAAATAGTTGAATTTTTAATATTATATTTGGCAGTTTCTAAATTTGTTTTTGCCACCAGTCTCATCGTTAGTTTTATTATACTTACAACAATGTAAAACTGTATTGTTATAGTACTGCATTGTAACTATAAAGATATCACATTCAAATACATTGTTTCAAACCACCTTCATAACAATGGTTTTGCAATTATCGCTCAAAGTAAACGAAACTTTTATCATTTTAGCCGCCATCTTTGAAAATTGCTGTGCGTACCATGAATTCGTAAAGAGAAAGATCAAAAACTTTGTTCCAGATGCTTTGAAGAAACCAGATAAGTGTCCTAATGTCGTCTGAAGTATAGAAGATGTTCAAAAGGTAAATACTTTCTGTTTTTCAAGACCCAAATCAATCTTAACTTCGCATTTGGAAATTTTATTTCGCATACCTCTTTTTTATGTTAAATTTGTTTAGATATCTTTTCTTACGTTGTTTCTCGATTTAATGTCTCAAATTTTACGTACTTTTGAAACATTTGTAAGTCATTACACCTCTTTTTTAGTCCATTAGAAAGCTTTCAATATTCCTCGCTCGTTATTTCTACATGCAGCGGTGCATATTTCGACATTTCATTACTCATAATCCATGCACATGTAAGAACATATAGCAACGACACATATTACCGTTTTGATGTATACTGTCATGGAGTGCGGCATTCATTGAGTCGTGTGTTCAATAGAAGGAAAATTTTGAATAGTAAACAAGTAAAAATTAATTTAATAACATAACTTGATCAAAAAATAGAAGAACCATTGCGTTTAAATTAAATGATCAGGTCTCCTTCAGATGTTCACTGCTGGATGATTCCCTAAGAAAGAATAAGAAAAGCAATATACCTCAAAGGAACGGAGAGAAGCGATTGATTGAGCATCTTTATTTCCATATTTTGCATGTAAATGAAAGCTGGGCACAGCTACACTCTACGTTTATGAGTGATGGAAACGGCCTGGCAATTTTTTTAGTAGCGAGTTATGATAAATTAAGGCAACCCATCTTTCGTTACAGTTGTTGTGGTTTTTATGGCAACCTCGGCAAACGGAAACTTTCAATTTTCATTTTGAATAGTCTAGAAAGTTCTTTCAAAATTCATTTGATATCATTGATTCGTTTGAAATTTTTTCTTTCCTCCCATTGGTTATTTTGTTTTTAAAATATCCTTTAATTGCATGGGTCCTTTAAAATCGTTTTCTGTGATACCATTGGTCCATTGATTTATATTTTGACAGTTGTGGAATATTTATTTTATGATAATAGTTTTCACGATAGGATTAAGAGTTTTGTTTTTGGACCATTTTCGTTTTCATTATTTTTTTTACGAAATAATTCTAACGTTATCAGGTTGTATTATTTCCTGCTCTTTTTCTTTTTCAACATGCCCACTGTATTGAGTGTAATTGATAAGTTTCAGGGTATTCTTACCCAACATTCGTAGCTTAGTTTCTCTGCTGGTTCACAAATGTGTTTTGATATGTGCTTAAGCTTACTACTTTTTGTTAAAGTTTAAAAAAAATATCCTTTCTAATCGTTCTGAAACGTGATATAAAAATAAAAAAAAATTTTGACAGAAAAAGAGTTGGGAAATAATTTTTTTCTTGGCAACTTTAGAAGTGTGCCTTACGAGCTTAGAACGAGCTTAGATAAAAGGGGGCGGCATATTATGTTTGATCGCATATCTGCTTGTAATCTTCGCGGTCTCATCTGGAGAAAAAGAGAGCAATGTGCGTGTATCGCGCATATGTGTCTGAATCGGTGCTAATCTGCCTGTCTCCCATTTAGAATGTCTCTTTTGTGTTAAGGTGTCCTCTTTCTTCTAAATGTGCTCCGAAAAAATTTTTCCGTGATCCTGTCGGAGTCTAGACGTTCCCTGCTTGCTGCTTCAGAGGGGAAGAAGATGCGAGCAATGACATTTTTATTGCCTTGTTTTGTAAACAGTTTCCAGCCCGTTGAGTCCCCTTACTACACCAACGCTGGGTTCGCTGACTTGTCAATGTCCTTTTGATGGGGTTATCAGCCCATTGCAGACCCAAAGCGGTAGGAAACTCAGACCATCGGACACTTTCCAAACTGTAAAATGCCACGGAAAGCTATGTGAACAGCACACATACCTTACATGTATTGGTATTGTAAATATTATTATTATAATTACTGTAATTAATATTGTAAATAGTATTATTAATATTATAATTACTGTAATTAATATTATAAATATATTATTAATGTTATAAATATTATTAATAATATTATAAATATTATTATTATTATTATAAATATTATTATTATTATAAATATTATTATTAAGATTATTATTAATATTATTATTAATATTAGATATATTAAATATTATTATACATATTATTAATATTATAAATATTATCATTATTCTTATAAATATTTTTATTAATATTATAAATATTATTAGGGGTTTATCTTAAGATACGAATTCTCGGAATTAAATGGCGCTAAGGACAAACATTTTCTCTTTACTTGCACCAGATAATTCAAAATTACTTCGTTTTTATCAACACTTCTTTTGGAAACTTTTTAATATACATTTCCAGATATTCAGTATCAACCCAATTCAAGGCATATTTACGAATGCTCTTACAGTATTAAAAGCAAAGATTGTAAAATGAATGCATTAGAAAGAAATTTTGGTAGAGGGAAATGCAATAGTGTGAACAATAATTGGATTGGACACAAATTTATACTAAGCACATTTTATATTTCAACCCAACATTTATTTTTGCTCAAACCTTATGTTAACTACAGATTTAGTCAAAAGTGAAAATATTTTCGAAATCACTAATCTAACTGACTGGATTTATTTTTTCAGTCTCCTTGCAGTTGAAGATTTTTTGAATGCTCAAGGGTGTTCGGATGCTGTCGCATAAATCTCAAGACAGAGGACTGACGTCGAGGCTAGTAGAACGCGTTCGGGGGTAAGTTAGTAACTTATCGAAAGTATTGATTAAGTGGTACAGATGTATTCTCTGCCCCGTTTGGTGACAACGCTCTTAGCACGTTTTTGGCGCTCCTTTTATGTCGCCAAGCAAATTAAAAAAAATGCAATGTGTAAATGTAAAAAAAAGGCACTTGCCGGTGGCGCTACGTGTGGCAAAACCCTAGACTGTCAAGGTAACTGCATAAACCCATAGTAGCTTGAAAACACGAGTAGGCGATATTCAGCTCAAGGGCTATTTTTGGAACACATAACCCTAATTTGTCAACAACACTAAATACAGGCATTTTCAAACATAAAAAGGTAAGGATATTCAAAAGAAAATAGCAAGAAACGATACAACCTGATGCTGAACACTTGAATTCTTACAAATAAACATGAAACGGAAAAGAATTGTGGTAAAAAAAAATTAACGAACCAATGAAATAAAATGAAAATAATAAAAAAAAAAAACAATGAAATCAAACGGAAAAGAATTGGGTGAAAATTTAGTAGAACCAATGAAATCAAAGGACAGTTTAACGGATACGAGAAGAACTTTCAAGAATATTCAAAATGAAAAGTTAAATTTTCCGCTTGGGCCGAGGTTGCCATAAAGATGGAATAATCGTAACACAGGTGGATTGCCTCCACTTGACATAACTCGCTACTTAAAGTTCGGCAAGAAGACCATCAAACGGGGCCGAAAATGCAGCTGTGCGGATTAGAAAACTATGCTGTCTCAATAAAAAAGTACGGTTTAATTTATTTTTTGTTCAGTAATCTGCATAAATTGCACCATTGAATGTGCACTGAACGTGCATCTATGAACATATTTACATTTTAACTATCCTAACAAATATTTAAAACGTCGGGAATTTCATAACAAAAAAACTCAAAATAGCAGGAAATATTTCAGTTTCTGCAAACCTGAGATTTATTAACTTAACGAACTCAAAAGACATTTTCAGAATTAATGCCTCATTGGAGGTTTATATGTACATGAATTCATACGAATGTATCACACACCTCCGAATAAATTACATGATAAATTTACTGTCATTTTACGAGTTAATTTGACGTTATCTCAGTTTGCCTCTAAAAAACAAGCCAATCAGTAATGTTTCCATACAGTTTTTATAAGCCTAGAGTTTTAAGGATTTGTGGCATAAGATATTTAAAACGAAAGAGTGGTAATGCATAGCTTTGAAATAAGGATACTTTTTTAGCGCACTTTTTCTAGCCAGTTATGGCAGGCAAACAATCTTTATTAGGATATTTCCTTGTGTGTGCGATTACCTTTAAATTACAAGTTAGTCCAATCCTAAGAAGTCTCAAAAAGTAGAATTCTTAACCCAAAAAAGGATTTAGAAGAACACGCTTAGAAGCAAATCAACACTCATTGCTTGTTAGAGACCAGACAAAGAACAGGAGTAGGAAGATATCAGCCTATTTTGCAGGCGGATAAAAGGTAAGTCTTGTTCTAACAACAGTAATGATCAAATTTGTGAATGTGGTAAACCAGAGAGCTAACTTTCAAAATCCAACAAATTTGTCTTCTGTTTCCCTGCGTTGCATGTGACGAAACCAATAGTACACATGCGCAAGAGACTAGACGAAATCAGTAAATGACAATTGTGTACTTCTCCAATTTAAGCCTTAATGTATAGAAATACAATTACTACAAATTTAAAAAAAAGTATAGGGAACTGTAAAAGTTTTCAACAATGTTCTCATTCTAAAAACTTTGTCAGAAAAAAGTGAATATACAATGTTACACCATATATAATAACATCGCCCCTTGAGCAAAAGTTTAAAAAATGATCTAAGATTTATCATGACAGAATACTTTGTCAAAAAAACTTAAATTACTTGTTTGCTACAAAAATGCAGATACCAAATAATACACATAACACGCTTTATGAGGTGCAATTTCAAGGACAGAAAAAAGCAAAGATTTGTATAACAATAGAATAGGAACCGGGAGTTAAAAACATAAAAATTGTAAAATTACTGCACTTCGTAGCACGGCACATGTCACTTTTAAATAAATATATCAGATAAAATATTAACAACCAAATATATTTTCATTCCCTTAGAAACTACATTACCTTAGAACTTCTTAGGGAGCTTTATATTCCAATGCTCACGCACTTTGTCGATCGACCCGTGTAACTTCTTTGGAAATACGTCAGCCCCAAACAATCTCTTTACACCTAACTCAAAACGCATTTCTATTCTCTCAAAAACTAAATTCACTTAAAAGTTAAATCACTTGATTGGGAGCTTTGAAAAAGCGATGCTCCCAGCCCTTGCGCTCAAACGCGAGCAACATCTATGGATAAATTCACACAAAACCCTCTCTCCACACCTCACTCAAATACAATTTCGTTCTCTTATAAATTACATCACCTGTGAACTAGGATTGGGCGCTTTGAAATGACAATGCTCACTCCCACCTCGCTCGGCAGCACGTTAATTTTTATGAGAATACTTCACACAAAACAATCTCCCCACATCTCAGTCAAATAAATGCCTTTTCATTATCTTAGAAATTACATCGATTGAGAACTTGGATTGGGAGATTTGAAATGACATTGCTCCCTCCCATCTCGCTCGGCAGCACGTTAATTTCTATAAGAATACTTCACACAAAACATTCTCCCCACATCTCAGTCAAATAAATGCCTTTTCATTATCTTAGAAATTACTTCACCTGAGAACTTGGATTGGGAGCTTTGAAATGACAACGTTCCCAACCACCGCGCTCGGCAGCACGTTAATTACTATAAGAATACTTCAAACAAAACACTCTCCCCACATCTCACTCAAATAAATGCCTTTTCATTATCTTAGAAATTACATCGACTGAGAACTTGGATTGGGAGCTTTGAAATAACAACGTTCCCAACCACCGCGCTCGGCAGCACGTTAATTTCTATAAGAATACTTCACACAAAACACTCTCCCCACATCTCAGTCAAATAAATGCCTTTTCATTACCTTAGAAATTACATCGCTTGAGAATTTGGATTGGGAGCTTTGAAATGACAACGTTCGCAACCACCGCGCTCGGCAGCACGTTAATTTCTATACGAATACTTCACACAAAACACTCTCCCCATATCTCAGTCAAATAAATGCCTTTTCATTCCCTTAGAAATTACATCGCCTGAGAACTTGGATTGGGAGCTTTGAAATGACAACGTTCCCAACCACCGCGCTCGGCAGCACGTTAATTTCTATAAGAATACTTCACACAAAACACTCTCCCCATATCTCAGTCAAATAAATGCCTTTTCATTATCTTAGAAATTACATCGCCTGAGAATTTGGATTGGGAGCTTTGAAATCACAACGTTCGCAACCACCGCGCTCGGCAGCACGTTAATTTCTATACGAATACTTCACACAAAATACTCTCCCCATATCTCAGTCAAATAAATGCCTTTTCATTCCCTTAGAAATTACATCGCCTGTGAACTTGGATTGGGAGCTTTGAAATGACAACGTTCTCAACCACCGCGCTCGGCAGCACGTTAATTTCTATAAGAATACTTCACACAAAACACTCTCCCCACATCTCAGTCAAATAAATGCCTTTTCATTCCCTTAGAAATTACATTGCCTGAGAATTTGGATTGGGAGCTTTGAAATGACAACGTTCCCAACCACCGCGCTCGGCAGCACGTTAATTTCTATAAGAATACTTCACATAAAACACTCTCCCCACATCTCAGTCAAATAAATACCTGTTCATTATCTTAGAAATTACATTGCCTGAGAACTTGGATTGGGAGCTTTGAAATGACAACGTTCCCAACCACCGCGCTCGGCAGCACGTTAATTTCTATAAGAATACTTCACAAAAAACACTCTCCCCACATCTCAGTCAAATAAATGCCTGTTCATTATCTTAGAAATTACATTGCCAGAGAACTTGGATTGGGAGCTTTGAAATGACAACGTTCCCAACCACCGCGCTCGGCAGCACGTTAATTTCTATAAGAATACTTCACACAAAACACTCTCCCCACATCTCAGTCAAATAACTGCCTTTTCATTCCCTTAGAAATTACATCGCCTGAGAACTTGGATTGGGAGCTTTGAAATGACAACGTTCCCAACCACCGCGCTCGGCAGCACGTTAATTTCTATAAGAATACTTCACACAAAACACTCTCCCCACATCTCAGTCAAATAAATGCCTTTTCATTCCCTTAGAAATTACATCGCCTGAGAACTTGGATTGGGAGCTTTGAAATGACAACGTTCCCAACCACCGCGCTCGGCAGCACGTTAATTTCTATAAGAATACTTCACACAAAACACTCTCCCCACATCTCAGTCAAATAAATGCCTTTTCATTCCCTTAGAAATTACATAGCCTGAGAACTTGGATTGGGAGCTTTGAAATGACAATGTTCCCAACCACCGCGCTCGGCAGCACGTTAATTTCTATAAGAATACTTCACATAAAACACTCTCCCCACATCTCAGTCAAATAAATGCCTTTTCATTATCTTAGAAATTACATTGCCTGAGAACTTGGATTGGGAGCTTTGAAATGACAACGTTCCCAACCACCGCGCTCGGCAGCACGTTAATTTCTATAAGAATACTTCACACAAAACACTCTCCCATCATCACAGTCAAATAAATGCCTTTTCATTATCTTAGAAATTACATTGCCAGAGAACTTGGATTGGAAGCTTTGAAATGACAACGTTCCCAACCACCGCGCTCGGCAGCACGTTAATTTCTATAAGAATACTTCACACAAAACACTCTCCCCACATCTCAGTCAAATAACTGCCTTTTCATTCCCTTAGAAATTACATCGCCTGAGAACTTGGATTGGGAGCTTTGAAATGACAACGTTCCCAACCACCGCGCTCGGCAGCACGTTAATTTCTATAAGAATACTTCACACAAAACACTCTCCCCATATCTCAGTCAAATAAATGCCTTTTCAGTCCCTTAGAAATTACATTGCCTGAGAACTTGGATTGGGAGTTTTGAAATGACAACGTTCCCAACCACCGCGCTCGGCAGCACGTTAATTTCTATAAGAATACTTCACACAAAACACTCTCCCCACATCTCAGTCAAATAAATGCCTTTTCATTCCCTTAGAAATTACATCGCCTGAGAACTTGGATTGGGAGCTTTGAAATGACAACGTTCCCAACCACCGCGCTCGGCAGCACGTTAATTTCTATAAGAATTTATCACACAAAACACTCTCCCCATATCTCAGTCAAATAAATGCCTTTTCATTATCTTAGAAATTACATCGCCTAATTTGGATTGGGAGCTTTGAAATAACAACGTTCCCAACCACCGCTCTCGGCAGTACGTTAATTTCTATAAGAATACTTCACACAAAACACTCTCCCCACATCACAGTCAAATAAATGCCTTTTCATTAACTTAGAAATTACATCGCCTGAGAACTTGGATTGGGAGCTTTGAAATGACAACGTTCCCAACCACCGCGCTCGGCAGCACGTTAATTTCTATAAGAATACTTCACACAAAACACTCTCCCCACATCTCAGTCAAATAAATGCCTTTTCATTCCCTTAGAAATTACATTGCCTGAGAACTTGTATTGGGAGCTTTGAAATGACAATGTTCCCAACCACCGCGCTCGGCAGCACGTTAATTTCTATAAGAATACTTCACACAAAACACTCTCCCCACATCACAGTGAAATAAATGCCTTTTCATTCCCTTAGAAATTACATTGCCTGAGAACTTGGATTGGGAGCTTTGAAATGACAATGTTCCCAACCACCGCGCTCGGCAGCACGTTAATTTCTATAAGAATACTTCACACAAAACACTCTCCCCACATCACAGTGAAATAAATGCCTTTTCATTCCCTTAGAAATTACATCGCCTGAGAACTTGGATTGGGAGCTTTGAAATTACAACGTTCCCAACCACCGCGCTCGGCAGCACGTTAATTTCTATAAGAATACTTCACACAAAACACTCTTCCCACATCTCAGTCAAATTAATGCCTTTTCATTCCCTTAGAAATTACATTGCTTGAGAACTTGGATTGGGAGCTTTGAAACGACAACGTTCCCAACCACCGCGCTCGGCAGCACGTTTCTTTCTATAAGAATACTTCACACAAAACACTCTCCCCACATCTCAGTCAAATAACTGCCTTTTCATTCCCTTAGAAATTACATCGCCTGAGAACTTGGATTGGGAGCTTTGAAATGACAACGTTCCCAACCACCGCGCTCGGCAGCACGTTAATTTCTATAAGAATACTTCACACAAAACACTCTCCCCACATCTCAGTCAAATAAATGCCTTTTCATTATCTTAGAAATTACATTGCCTGAGAACTTGGATTGGGAGCTTTGAAATGACAACGTTCCCAACCACCGCGCTCGTCAGCACGTTAATTTCTATAAGAATACTTCACACAAAACACTCTCCCATCATCACAGTCAAATAAATGCCTTTTCATTATCTTAGAAATTACATTGCCAGAGAACTTGGATTGGGAGCTTTGAAATGACAACGTTCCCAACCACCGCGCTCGGCAGCACGTTAATTTCTATAAGAATACTTCACACAAAACACTCTCCCCACATCTCAGTCAAATAACTGCCTTTTCATTCCCTTAGAAATTACATCGCCTGAGAACTTGGACTGGGAGCTTTGAAATGACAACGTTCCCAACCACCGCGCTCGGCAGCACGTTAATTTCTATAAGAATACTTCACACAAAACACTCTCCCCACATCTCAGTCAAATAAATACCTGTTCATTATCTTAGAAATTACATTGCCAGAGAACTTGGATTGGGAGCTTTGAAATGACAACGTTCCCAACCACCGCGCTCGGCAGCACGTTAATTTCTATAAGAATACTTCACACAAAACACTCTCCCCACATCTCAGTCAAATAACTGCCTTTTCATTCCCTTAGAAATTACATCGCCTGAGAACTTGGATTGGGAGCTTTGAAATTACAACTTTCCCAACCACCGCGCTCGGCAGCACGTTAATTTCTATAAGAA
Organism: Metellina segmentata; assembly: GCA_947359465.1. Taxonomy (NCBI): domain Eukaryota; kingdom Metazoa; phylum Arthropoda; class Arachnida; order Araneae; family Tetragnathidae; genus Metellina; species Metellina segmentata. Next base: position 11,250,431 of record OX375876.1, on the reverse strand, counting down.
TACTTCACACAAAACACTCTCCCCACATCTCAGTCAAATAAATGCCTTTTCATTATCTTAGAAATTACATTGCCTGAGAACTTGGATTGGGAGCTTTGAAATGACAACGTTCCCAACCACCGCGCTCGGCAGCACGTTAATTTCTATAAGAATACTTCACACAAAACACTCTCCCATCATCACAGTCAAATAAATGCCTTTTCATTATCTTAGAAATTACATTGCCAGAGAACTTGGATTGGGAGCTTTGAAATGACAACGTTCCCAACCACCGCGCTCGGCAGCACGTTAATTTCTATAAGAATACTTCACACAAAACACTCTCCCCACATCTCAGTCAAATAAATGCCTTTTCAGTCCCTTAGAAATTACATCGCCTGAGAACTTGGTTTGGGAGCTTTGAAATGACAACGTTCCCAACCACCGCGCTCGGCAGCACGTTAATTTCTATAAGAATTTATCACACAAAACACTCTCCCCATATCTCAGTCAAATAAATGCCTTTTCATTATCTTAGAAATTACATCGCCTGAGAATTTGGATTGGGAGCTTTGAAATAACAACGTTCCCAACCACCGCGCTCGGCAGCACGTTAATTTCTATAAGAATACTTCACACAAAACACTCTCCCCACATCTCAGTCAAATAAATGCCTTTTCATTCCCTTAGAAATTACATCGCCTGAGAACTTGGATTGGGAGCTTTGAAATGACAACGTTCCCAACCACCGCGCTCGGCAGCACGTTAATTTCTATAAGAATACTTCACACAAAACACTCTCCCCACATCTCAGTCAAATAAATGCCTTTTCATTCCCTTAGAAATTACATTGCCTGAGAACTTGTATTGGGAGCTTTGAAATGACAATGTTCCCAACCACCGCGCTCGGCAGCACGTTAATTTCTATAAGAATACTTCACACAAAACACTCTCCCCACATCACAGTGAAATAAATGCCTTTTCATTCCCTTAGAAATTACATTGCCTGAGAACTTGGATTGGGAGCTTTGAAATGACAATGTTCCCAACCACCGCGCTCGGCAGCACGTTAATTTCTATAAGAATACTTCACACAAAACACTCTCCCCACATCACAGTGAAATAAATGCCTTTTCATTCCCTTAGAAATTACATCGCCTGAGAACTTGGATTGGGAGCTTTGAAATGACAACGTTCCCAACCACCGCGCTCGGCAGCACGTTAATTTCTATAAGAATACTTCACACAAAACACTCTCCCCACATCTCAGTCAAATAAATACCTGTTCATTATCTTAGAAATTACATTGCCAGAGAACTTGGATTGGGAGCTTTGAAATGACAACGTTCCCAACCACTGCGCTCGGCATCACGTTAATTTCTATAAGAATACTTCACACAAAACACTCTCCCCACATCTCAGTCAAATAAATGCCTTTTCATTATCTTAGAAATTACATTGCCTGAGAACTTGGATTGGGAGCTTTGAAATGACAACGTTCCCAACCACCGCGCTCGGCAGCACGTTAATTTCTATAAGAATACTTCACACAAAACACTCTCCCATCATCACAGTCAAATAAATGCCTTTTCATTATCTTAGAAATTACATTGCCAGAAAACTTGGATTGGGAGCTTTGAAATGACAACGTTCCCAACCACCGCGCTCGGCAGCACGTTAATTTCTATAAGAATACTTCACGCAAAACACTCTCCCCACATCTCAGTCAAATAACTGCCTTTTCATTCCCTTAGAAATTACATTGCCTGAGAACTTGGATTGGGAGCTTTGAAATGACAACGTTCCCAACCACCGCGCTCGGCAGCACGTTAATTTCTATAAGAATACTTCACACAAAACACTCTCCCATCATCACAGTCAAATAAATGCCTTTTCATTATCTTAGAAATTACATTGCCAGAGAACTTGGATTGGGAGCTTTGAAATGACAACGTTCCCAACCACCGCGCTCGGCAGCACGTTAATTTCTATAAGAATACTTCACACAAAACACTCTCCCCACATCTCAGTCAAATAACTGCCTTTTCATTCCCTTAGAAATTACATCGCCTGAGAACTTGGACTGGGAGCTTTGAAATGACAACGTTCCCAACCACCGCGCTCGGCAGCACGTTAATTTCTATAAGAATACTTCACACAAAACACTCTCCCCACATCTCAGTCAAATAAATACCTGTTCATTATCTTAGAAATTACATTGCCAGAGAACTTGGATTGGGAGCTTTGAAATGACAACGTTCCCAACCACCGCGCTCGGCAGCACGTTAATTTCTATAAGAATACTTCACACAAAACACTCTCCCCACATCTCAGTCAAATAACTGCCTTTTCATTCCCTTAGAAATTACATCGCCTGAGAACTTGGATTGGGAGCTTTGAAATTACAACTTTCCCAACCACCGCGCTCGGCAGCACGTTAATTTCTATAAGAATACTTCACACAAAACACTCTCCCCACATCTCAGTCAAATAAATGCCTTTTCATTATCTTAGAAATTACATTGCCTGAGAACTTGGATTGGGAGCTTTGAAATGACAACGTTCCCAACCACCGCGCTCGGCAGCACGTTAATTTCTATAAGAATACTTCACACAAAACACTCTCCCATCATCACAGTCAAATAAATGCCTTTTCATTATCTTAGAAATTACATTGCCAGAGAACTTGGATTGGGAGCTTTGAAATGACAACGTTCCCAACCACCGCGCTCGGCAGCACGTTAATTTCTATAAGAATACTTCACACAAAACACTCTCCCCACATCTCAGTCAAATAAATGCCTTTTCAGTCCCTTAGAAATTACATCGCCTGAGAACTTGGTTTGGGAGCTTTGAAATGACAACGTTCCCAACCACCGCGCTCGGCAGCACGTTAATTTCTATAAGAATTTATCACACAAAACACTCTCCCCATATCTCAGTCAAATAAATGCCTTTTCATTATCTTAGAAATTACATCGCCTGAGAATTTGGATTGGGAGCTTTGAAATAACAACGTTCCCAACCACCGCGCTCGGCAGCACGTTAATTTCTATAAGAATACTTCACACAAAACACTCTCCCCACATCTCAGTCAAATAAATGCCTTTTCATTCCCTTAGAAATTACATCGCCTGAGAACTTGGATTGGGAGCTTTGAAATGACAACGTTCCCAACCACCGCGCTCGGCAGCACGTTAATTTCTATAAGAATACTTCACACAAAACACTCTCCCCACATCTCAGTCAAATAAATGCCTTTTCATTCCCTTAGAAATTACATTGCCTGAGAACTTGTATTGGGAGCTTTGAAATGACAATGTTCCCAACCACCGCGCTCGGCAGCACGTTAATTTCTATAAGAATACTTCACACAAAACACTCTCCCCACATCACAGTGAAATAAATGCCTTTTCATTCCCTTAGAAATTACATTGCCTGAGAACTTGGATTGGGAGCTTTGAAATGACAATGTTCCCAACCACCGCGCTCGGCAGCACGTTAATTTCTATAAGAATACTTCACACAAAACACTCTCCCCACATCACAGTGAAATAAATGCCTTTTCATTCCCTTAGAAATTACATCGCCTGAGAACTTGGATTGGGAGCTTTGAAATGACAACGTTCCCAACCACCGCGCTCGGCAGCACGTTAATTTCTATAAGAATACTTCACACAAAACACTCTCCCCACATCTCAGTCAAATAAATACCTGTTCATTATCTTAGAAATTACATTGCCAGAGAACTTGGATTGGGAGCTTTGAAATGACAACGTTCCCAACCACTGCGCTCGGCATCACGTTAATTTCTATAAGAATACTTCACACAAAACACTCTCCCCACATCTCAGTCAAATAAATGCCTTTTCATTATCTTAGAAATTACATTGCCTGAGAACTTGGATTGGGAGCTTTGAAATGACAACGTTCCCAACCACCGCGCTCGGCAGCACGTTAATTTCTATAAGAATACTTCACACAAAACACTCTCCCATCATCACAGTCAAATAAATGCCTTTTCATTATCTTAGAAATTACATTGCCAGAGAACTTGGATTGGGAGCTTTGAAATGACAACGTTCCCAACCACCGCGCTCGGCAGCACGTTAATTTCTATAAGAATACTTCACGCAAAACACTCTCCCCACATCTCAGTCAAATAACTGCCTTTTCATTCCCTTAGAAATTACATTGCCTGAGAACTTGGATTGGGAGCTTTGAAATGACAACGTTCCCAACCACCGCGCTCGGCAGCACGTTAATTTCTATAAGAATACTTCACACAAAACACTCTCCCCACATCTCAGTCAAATAAATGCCTTTTCAGTCCCTTAGAAATTACATCGCCTGAGAACTTGGATTGGGAGCTTTGAAATGACAACGTTCCCAACCACCGCGCTCGGCAGCACGTTAATTTCTATAAGAATTTATCACACAAAACACTCTCCCCATATCTCAGTCAAATAAATGCCTTTTCATTATCTTAGAAATTACATCGCCTGAGAATGTGGATTGGGAGCTTTGAAATAACAACGTTCCCAACCACCGCGCTCGGCAGCACGTTAATTTCTATAAGAATACTTCACACAAAACACTCTCCCCACATCTCAGTCAAATAAATGCCTTTTCATTCCCTTAGAAATTACATCGCCTGAGAATTTGGATTGGGAGCTTTGAAATGACAACGTTCCCAACCACCGCGCTCGGCAGCACGTTAATTTCTATAAGAATACTTCACACAAAACACTCTCCCCACATCACAGTGAAATAAATGCCTTTTCATTCCCTTAGAAATTACATTGCCTGAGAACTTGGATTGGGAGCTTTGAAATGACAATGTTCCCAACCACTGCGCTCGGCAGCACGTTAATTTCTATAAGAATACTTCACACAAAACACTCTCCCCATATCTCAGTCAAATAAATGCCTTTTCATTCCCTTAGAAATTACATTGCCTGAGAACTTGTATTGGGAGCTTTGAAATGACAATGTTCCCAACCACCGCGCTCGGCAGCACGTTAATTTCTATAAGAATACTTCACACAAAACACTCTCCCCACATCACAGTGAAATAAATGCCTTTTCATTCCCTTAGAAATTACATTGCCTGAGAACTTTGATTGGGAGCTTTGAAATGACAATGTTCCCAACCACCGCGCTCGGCAGCACGTTAATTTCTATAAGAATACTTCACACAAAACACTCTCCCCACATCACAGTGAAATAAATGCCTTTTCATTCCCTTAGAAATTACATCGCCTGAGAACTTGGATTGGGAGCTTTGAAATGACAACGTTCCCAACCACCGCGCTCGGCAGCACGTTAATTTCTATAAGAATACTTCACACAAAACACTCTCCCCACATCTCAGTCAAATAAATACCTGTTCATTATCTTAGAAATTACATTGCCAGAGAACTTGGATTGGGAGCTTTGAAATGACAACGTTCCCAACCACTGCGCTCGGCATCACGTTAATTTCTATAAGAATACTTCACACAAAACACTCTCCCCACATCTCAGTCAAATAAATGCCTTTTCATTATCTTAGAAATTACATTGCCTGAGAACTTGGATTGGGAGCTTTGAAATGACAACGTTCCCAACCACCGCGCTCGGCAGCACGTTAATTTCTATAAGAATACTTCACACAAAACACTCTCCCATCATCACAGTCAAATAAATGCCTTTTCATTATCTTAGAAATTACATTGCCAGAGAACTTGGATTGGGAGCTTTGAAATGACAACGTTCCCAACCACCGCGCTCGGCAGCACGTTAATTTCTATAAGAATACTTCACGCAAAACACTCTCCCCACATCTCAGTCAAATAACTGCCTTTTCATTCCCTTAGAAATTACATTGCCTGAGAACTTGGATTGGGAGCTTTGAAATGACAACGTTCCCAACCACCGCGCTCGGCAGCACGTTAATTTCTATAAGAATACTTCACACAAAACACTCTCCCCACATCTCAGTCAAATAAATGCCTTTTCAGTCCCTTAGAAATTACATCGCCTGAGAACTTGGATTGGGAGCTTTGAAATGACAATGTTCCCAACCACCGCGCTCGGCAGCACGTTAATTTCTATAAGAATACTTCACACAAAACACTCTCCCCACATCACAGTGAAATAAATGCCTTTTCATTCCCTTAGAAATTACATTGCCTGAGAACTTGGATTGGGAGCTTTGAAATGACAATGTTCCCAACCACCGCGCTCGGCAGCACGTTAATTTCTATAAGAATACTTCACACAAAACACTCTCCCCACATCACAGTGAAATAAATGCCTTTTCATTCCCTTAGAAATTACATCGCCTGAGAACTTGGATTGGGAGCTTTGAAATGACAACGTTCCCAACCACCGCGCTCGGCAGCACGTTAATTTCTATAAGAATACTTCACACAAAACACTCTCCCCACATCTCAGTCAAATAAATACCTGTTCATTATCTTAGAAATTACATTGCCAGAGAACTTGGATTGGGAGCTTTGAAATGACAACGTTCCCAACCACTGCGCTCGGCATCACGTTAATTTCTATAAGAATACTTCACACAAAACACTCTCCCCACATCTCAGTCAAATAAATGCCTTTTCATTATCTTAGAAATTACATTGCCTGAGAACTTGGATTGGGAGCTTTGAAATGACAACGTTCCCAACCACCGCGCTCGGCAGCACGTTAATTTCTATAAGAATACTTCACACAAAACACTCTCCCATCATCACAGTCAAATAAATGCCTTTTCATTATCTTAGAAATTACATTGCCAGAGAACTTGGATTGGGAGCTTTGAAATGACAACGTTCCCAACCACCGCGCTCGGCAGCACGTTAATTTCTATAAGAATACTTCACGCAAAACACTCTCCCCACATCTCAGTCAAATAACTGCCTTTTCATTCCCTTAGAAATTACATTGCCTGAGAACTTGGATTGGGAGCTTTGAAATGACAACGTTCCCAACCACCGCGCTCGGCAGCACGTTAATTTCTATAAGAATACTTCACACAAAACACTCTCCCCACATCTCAGTCAAATAAATGCCTTTTCAGTCCCTTAGAAATTGCATCGCCTGAGAACTTGGATTGGGAGCTTTGAAATGACAACGTTCCCAACCACCGCGCTCGGCAGCACGTTAATTTCTATAAGAATTTATCACACAAAACACTCTCCCCATATCTCAGTCAAATAAATGCCTTTTCATTATCTTAGAAATTACATCGCCTGAGAATGTGGATTGGGAGCTTTGAAATAACAACGTTCCCAACCACCGAGCTCGGCAGCACGTTAATTTCTATAAGAATACTTCACACAAAACACTCTCCCCACATCTCAGTCAAATAAATGCCTTTTCATTCCCTTAGAAATTACATCGCCTGAGAATTTGGATTGGGAGCTTTGAAATGACAACGTTCCCAACCACCGCGCTCGGCAGCACGTTAATTTCTATAAGAATACTTCACACAAAACACTCTCCCCACATCACAGTGAAATAAATGCCTTTTCATTCCCTTAGAAATTACATTGCCTGAGAACTTGGATTGGGAGCTTTGAAATGACAATGTTCCCAACCACTGCGCTCGGCAGCACGTTAATTTCTATAAGAATACTTCACACTAAACACTCTCCCCATATCTCAGTCAAATAAATGCCTTTTCATTATCTTAGAAATTACATCGCCTGAGAATTTGGATTGGGAGCTTTGAAATAACAACGTTCCCAACCACCGCGCTCGGCAGCACGTTAATTTCTATAAGAATACTTCACACAAAACACTCTCCCCACATCTCAGTCAAATAAATGCCTTTTCAGTCCCTTAGAAATTACATCGCCTGAGAACTTGGATTGGGAGCTTTGAAATGACAACGTTCCCAACCACCGCGCTCGGCAGCACGTTAATTTCTATAAGAATTTATCACACAAAACACTCTCCCCATATCTCAGTCAAATAAATGCCTTTTCATTATCTTAGAAATTACATCGCCTGAGAATTTGGATTGGGAGCTTTGAAATAACAACGTTCCCAACCACCGCGCTCGGCAGCACGTTAATTTCTATAAGAATACTTCACACAAAACACTCTCCCCACATCTCAGTCAAATAAATGCCTTTTCATTCCCTTAGAAATTACATCGCCTGAGAATTTGGATTGGGAGCTTTGAAATGACAACGTTCCCAACCACCGCGCTCGGCAGCACGTTAATTTCTATAAGAATACTTCACACAAAACACTCTCCCCACATCTCAGTCAAATAAATGCCTTTTCATTCCCTTAGAAATTACATTGCCTGAGAACTTGTATTGGGAGCTTTGAAATGACAATGTTCCCAACCACCGCGCTCGGCAGCACGTTAATTTCTATAAGAATACTTCACACAAAACACTCTCCCCACATCACAGTGAAATAAATGCCTTCTCATTCCCTTAGAAATTACATTGCCTGAGAACTTGGATTGGGAGCTTTGAAATGACAATGTTCCCAACCACTGCGCTCGGCAGCACGTTAATTTCTATAAGAATACTTCACACAAAACACTCTCCCCATATCTCAGTCAAATAAATGCCTTTTCATTATCTTAGAAATTACATCGCCTGAGAATTTGGATTGGGAGCTTTGAAATAACAACGTTCCCAACCACCGCGCTCGGCAGCACGTTAATTTCTATAAGAATACTTCACACAAAACACTCTCCCCACATCTCAGTCAAATAAATGCCTTTTCATTCCCTTAGAAATTACATCGCCTGAGAACTTGGATTGGGAGCTTTGAAATGACAACGTTCCCAACCACCGCGCTCGGCAGCACGTTAATTTCTATAAGAATACTTCACACAAAACACTCTCCCCACATCTCAGTCAAATAAATGCCTTTTCATTCCCTTAGAAATTACATTGCCTGAGAACTTGTATTGGGAGCTTTGAAATGACAATGTTCCCAACCACCGCGCTCGGCAGCACGTTAATTTCTATAAGAATACTTCACACAAAACACTCTCCCCACATCACAGTGAAATAAATGCCTTTTCATTCCCTTAGAAATTACATTGCCTGAGAACTTGGATTGGGAGCTTTGAAATGACAATGTTCCCAACCACCGCGCTCGGCAGCACGTTAATTTCTATAAGAATACTTCACACAAAACACTCTCCCCACATCACAGTGAAATAAATGCCTTTTCATTCCCTTAGAAATTACATCGCCTGAGAACTTGGATCGGGAGCTTTGAAATGACAACGTTCCCAACCACCGCGCTCGGCAGCACGTTAATTTCTATAAGAATACTTCACACAAAACACTCTCCCCACATCTCAGTCAAATTAATGCCTCTTCATTCCCTTAGAAATTACATTGCTTGAGAACTTGGATTGGGAGCTTTGAAACGACAACGTTCCCAACCACCGCGCTCGGCAGCACGTTAATTTCTATAAGAATACTTCACACAAATTACTCTCCCCACATCTCAGTCAAATAAATGCCTTTTCATTCCCTTAGAAATTACATTGCCTGAGAACTTGGATTGATAGCTTTGAAATGACAACGTTCCCAACCACCGCGCTCGGCAGCACGTTAATTTCTATAAGAATACTTCACACAAAACACTCTCCCCACATCTCAGTCAAATAAATGCCTTTTCATTATCTTAGAAATTACATTGTTTGAGAACTTGGATTGGGAGCTTTGAAATGACAACGTTCCCAACCACCGCGCTCGGCAGCACGTTAATTTCTATAAGAATACTTCACACAAAACACTCTCCCCACATCACAGTGAAATAAATGCCTTTTCATTCCCTTAGAAATTACATTGCCTGAGAACTTGGATTGGGAGCTTTGAAATGACAATGTTCCCAACCACTGCGCTCGGCAGCACGTTAATTTCTATAAGAATACTTCACACTAAACACTCTCCCCATATCTCAGTCAAATAAATGCCTTTTCATTATCTTAGAAATTACATCGCCTGAGAATTTGGATTGGGAGCTTTGAAATAACAACGTTCCCAACCACCGCGCTCGGCAGCACGTTAATTTCTATAAGAATACTTCACACAAAACACTCTCCCCACATCTCAGTCAAATAAATGCCTTTTCAGTCCCTTAGAAATTACATCGCCTGAGAACTTGGATTGGGAGCTTTGAAATGACAACGTTCCCAACCACCGCGCTCGGCAGCACGTTAATTTCTATAAGAATTTATCACACAAAACACTCTCCCCATATCTCAGTCAAATAAATGCCTTTTCATTATCTTAGAAATTACATCGCCTGAGAATTTGGATTGGGAGCTTTGAAATAACAACGTTCCCAACCACCGCGCTCGGCAGCACGTTAATTTCTATAAGAATACTTCACACAAAACACTCTCCCCACATCTCAGTCAAATAAATGCCTTTTCATTCCCTTAGAAATTACATCGCCTGAGAATTTGGATTGGGAGCTTTGAAATGACAACGTTCCCAACCACCGCGCTCGGCAGCACGTTAATTTCTATAAGAATACTTCACACAAAACACTCTCCCCACATCTCAGTCAAATAAATGCCTTTTCATTCCCTTAGAAATTACATTGCCTGAGAACTTGTATTGGGAGCTTTGAAATGACAATGTTCCCAACCACCGCGCTCGGCAGCACGTTAATTTCTATAAGAATACTTCACACAAAACACTCTCCCCACATCACAGTGAAATAAATGCCTTCTCATTCCCTTAGAAATTACATTGCCTGAGAACTTGGATTGGGAGCTTTGAAATGACAATGTTCCCAACCACTGCGCTCGGCAGCACGTTAATTTCTATAAGAATACTTCACACAAAACACTCTCCCCATATCTCAGTCAAATAAATGCCTTTTCATTATCTTAGAAATTACATCGCCTGAGAATTTGGATTGGGAGCTTTGAAATAACAACGTTCCCAACCACCGCGCTCGGCAGCACGTTAATTTCTATAAGAATACTTCACACAAAACACTCTCCCCACATCTCAGTCAAATAAATGCCTTTTCATTCCCTTAGAAATTACATCGCCTGAGAACTTGGATTGGGAGCTTTGAAATGACAACGTTCCCAACCACCGCGCTCGGCAGCACGTTAATTTCTATAAGAATACTTCACACAAAACACTCTCCCCACATCTCAGTCAAATAAATGCCTTTTCATTCCCTTAGAAATTACATTGCCTGAGAACTTGTATTGGGAGCTTTGAAATGACAATGTTCCCAACCACCGCGCTCGGCAGCACGTTAATTTCTATAAGAATACTTCACACAAAACACTCTCCCCACATCACAGTGAAATAAATGCCTTTTCATTCCCTTAGAAATTACATTGCCTGAGAACTTGGATTGGGAGCTTTGAAATGACAATGTTCCCAACCACCGCGCTCGGCAGCACGTTAATTTCTATAAGAATACTTCACACAAAACACTCTCCCCACATCACAGTGAAATAAATGCCTTTTCATTCCCTTAGAAATTACATCGCCTGAGAACTTGGATCGGGAGCTTTGAAATGACAACGTTCCCAACCACCGCGCTCGGCAGCACGTTAATTTCTATAAGAATACTTCACACAAAACACTCTCCCCACATTTCAGTCAAATTAATGCCTTTTCATTCCCTTAGAAATTACATTGCTTGAGAACTTGGATTGGGAGCTTTGAAACGACAACGTTCCCAACCACCGCGCTCGGCAGCACGTTAATTTCTATAAGAATACTTCACACAAATTACTCTCCCCACATCTCAGTCAAATAAATGCCTTTTCATTCCCTTAGAAATTACATTGCCTGAGAACTTGGATTGGGAGCTTTGAAATGACAACGTTCCCAACCACCGCGCTCGGCAGCACGTTAATTTCTATAAGAATACTTCACACAAAACACTCTCCCCACATCTCAGTCAAATAAATGCCTTTTCATTATCTTAGAAATTACATTGTTTGAGAACTTGGATTGGGAGCTTTGAAATGACAACGTTCCCAACCACCGCGCTCGGCAGTACGTTAATTTCTATAAGAATACTTCACACAAAACACTCTCCCCACATCTCAGTCAAATAAATACCTGTTCATTATCTTAGAAATTACATTGAAAGAGAACTTGGATTGGGAGCTTTGAAATGACAACGTTCCCAACCACCGCGCTCGGCAGCACGTTAATTTCTATAAGAATACTTCACACAAAACACTCTCCCCACATCTCAGTCAAATAACTGCCTTTTCATTCCGTTAGAAATTACATCGCCTGAGAACTTGGATTGGGAGCTTTTAAATGACAACGTTCCCAACCACCGCGCTCGGCAGCACGTTAATTTCTATAAGAATACTTCACACAAAACACACTCCCCACATCTCAGTCAAATAAATGCCTGTTCATTATCTTAGAAATTACATTGCCAGAGAACTTGGATTGGGAGCTTTGAAATGACAACGTTCCCAACCACCGCGCTCGGCAGCACGTTAATTTCTATAAGAATACTTCACACAAAACACTCTCCCCATATCTCAGTCAAATAAATGCCTTTTCATTATCTTAGAAATTACATTGCCTGAGAACTTGGATTGGGAGCTTTGAAATGACAATGTTCCCAACCACTGCGCTCGGCAGCACGTTAATTTCTATAAGAATACTTCACACAAAACACTCTCCCCATATCTCAGTCAAATAAATGCCTTTTCATTATCTTAGAAATTACATCGCCTGAGAATTTGGATTGGGAGCTTTGAAATAACAACGTTCCCAACCACCGCGCTCGGCAGCACGTTAATTTCTATAAGAATACTTCACACAAAACACTCTCCCCACATCTCAGTCAAATTAATGCCTTTTCATTCCCTTAGAAATTACATTGCTTGAGAACTTGGATTGGGAGCTATGAAACGACAACGTTCCCAACCACCGCGCTCGGCAGCACGTTAATTTCTATAAGAATACTTCACACAAATTACTCTCCCCACATCTCAGTCAAATAAATGCCTTTTCATTCCCTTAGAAATTACATTGCCTGAGAACTTGGATTGGGAGCTTTGAAATGACAACGTTCCCAACCACCGCGCTCGGCAGCACGTTAATTTCTATAAGAATACTTCACACAAAACACTCTCCCCACATCTCAGTCAAATAAATGCCTTTTCATTATCTTAGAAATTACATTGTTTGAGAACTTGGATTGGGAGCTTTGAAATGACAACGTTCCCAACCACCGCGCTCGGCAGTACGTTAATTTCTATAAGAATACTTCACACAAAACACTCTCCCCACATCTCAGTCAAATAAATACCTGTTCATTATCTTAGAAATTACATTGAAAGAGAACTTGGATTGGGAGCTTTGAAATGACAACGTTCCCAACCACCGCGCTCGGCAGCACGTTAATTTCTATAAGAATACTTCACACAAAACAATCTCCCCACATCTCAGTCAAATAACTGCCTTTTCATTCCGTTAGAAATTACATCGCCTGAGAACTTGGATTGGGAGCTTTGAAATGACAACGTTCCCAACCACCGCGCTCGGCAGCACGTTAATTTCTATAAGAATACTTCACACAAAACACTCTCCCCACATCTCAGTCAAATAAATGCCTTTTCATTCCCTTAGAAATTACATCGCCTGAGAACTTGGATTGGGAGCTTTGAAATGACAACGTTCCCAACCACCGCGCTCGGCAGCACGTTAATTTCTATAAGAATACTTCACACAAAACACTCTCCCCACATCTCAGTCAAATAAATACCTTTTCATTCCCTTAGAAATTACATCGCCTGAGAACTTGGATTGGGAGCTTTGAAATGACAACGTTCCCAACCACCGCGCTCGGCAGCACGTTAATTTCTATAAGAATACTTCACACAAAACACTCTCCCCACATCTCAGTCAAATAAATGCCTTTTCATTCCCTTAGAAATTACATTGCCTGAGAACTTGGATTGGGAGCTTTAAAATGACAACGTTCCCAACCACCGCGCTCGGCAGCACGTTAATTTCTGTAAGAATACTTCACACAAAACACTCTCCCCACATCTCAGTCAAATAAATGCCTTTTCATTCCCTTAGAAATTACATTGCCTGAGAACTTGGATTGGGAGCTTTTAAATGACAACGTTCCCAACCACCGCGCTCGGCAGCACGTTAATTTCTATAAGAATACTTCACACAAAACACACTCCCCACATCTCAGTCAAATAAATGCCTGTTCATTATCTTAGAAATTACATTGCCAGAGAACTTGGATTGGGAGCTTTGAAATGACAACGTTCCCAACCACCGCGCTCGGCAGCACGTTAATTTCTATAAGAATACTTCACACAAAACACTCTCCCCATATCTCAGTCAAATAAATGCCTTTTCATTATCTTAGAAATTACATTGCCTGAGAACTTGGATTGGGAGCTTTGAAATGACAACGTTCCCAACCACCGCACTCGGCAGCACGTTAATTTCTATAAGAATACTTCACACAAAACACTCTCCCCACATCTCAGTCAAATAAATGCCTGTTCATTATCTTAGAAATTACATAGCCTGAGAACTTGGATTGGGAGCTTTGAAAGGACAATGTTCCCAACCACCGCGCTCGGCAGCACGTTAATTTCTATAAGAATACTTCACACAAAACACTCTCCCCACATCACAGTGAAATAAATGCCTTTTCATTCCCTTAGAAATTACATCGCCTGAGAACTTGGATTGGGAGCTTTGAAATGACAACGTTCCCAACCACCGCGCTCGGCAGCACGTTAATTTCTATAAGAATGCTTCACACAAAACACTCCCCCCACATCTCAGTCAAATAAATGGCTTTTCATTCCCTTAGAAATTACATTGCCTGAGAACTTGGATTGGGAGCTTTAAAATGACAACGTTCCCGACCACCGCGCTCGGCACCACGTTAATTTCTGTAAGAATACTTCACACAAAACACTCTCCCCACATCTCAGTCAAATAAATGCCTTTTCATTCCCTTAGAAATTACATTGCCTGAGAACTTGGATTGGGAGCTTTGAAATGACAACGTTCCCAACCACCGCCCTCGGCAGCACGTTAATTTCTATAAGAATACTTCACACAAAACACTCTCCCCATATCTCAGTCAAATAAATGCCTTTTCAGTCCCTTAGAAATTACATTGCCTGAGAACTTGGATTGGGAGCTTTGAAATGACAACGTTCCCAACCACCGCGCTCGGCAGTACGTTCATTTCTATAAGAATACTTCACACAAAGCACTCTCCCCACATCTCAGTCAAATAAATACCTGTTCATTATCTTAGAAATTACATTGCCAGAGAACTTGGATTGGGAGCTTTGAAATGACAACGTTCCCAACCACCGCGCTCGGCAGCACGTTAATTTCTATAAGAATACTTCACACAAAACACTCTCCCCACATCTCAGTCAAATAACTGCCTTTTCATTCCCTTAGAAATTACATCGCCTGAGAACTTGGATTGGGAGCTTTGAAATGACAACGTTCCCAACCACCGCGCTCGGCAGCACGTTAATTTCTATAAGAATACTTCACACAAAACACTCTCCCCACATCTCAGTCAAATAAATGCCTTTTCATTCCCTTAGAAATTACATCGCCTGAGAACTTGGATTGGGAGCTTTGAAATGACAACGTTCCCAACCACCGCGCTCGGCAGCACGTTAATTTCTATAAGAATACTTCACACAAAACACTCTCCCCACATCTCAGTCAAATAAATGCCTTTTCATTCCCTTAGAAATTATATAGCCTGAGAACTTGGATTGGGAGCTTTGAAATGACAATGTTCCCAACCACCGCGCTCGGCAGCACGTTAATTTCTATAAGAATACTTCACACAAAACACTCTCCCCACATCTCAGTCAAATAAATGCCTTTTCATTCCCTTAGAAATTACATTGCCTGAGAACTTGGATTGGGAGCTTTAAAATGACAACGTTCCCAACCACCGCGCTCGGCAGCACGTTAATTTCTGTAAGAATACTTCACACAAAACACTCTCCCCACATCTCAGTCAAATAAATGCCTTTTCATTCCCTTAGAAATTACATTGCCTGAGAACTTGGATTGGGAGCTTTGAAATGACAACGTTCCCAACCACCGCGCTCGGCAGCACGTTAATTTCTATAAGAATACTTCACACAAAACACACTCCCCACATCTCAGTCAAATAAATGCCTGTTCATTATCTTAGAAATTACATTGCCAGAGAACTTGGATTTTGAGCTTTGAAATGACAACGTTCCCAACCACCGCGCTCGGCAGCACGTTAATTTCTATAAGAATACTTCACACAAAACACTCTCCCCAAATCTCAGTCAAATAACTGCCTTTTCATTCCCTTAGAAATTACATCGCCTGAGAACTTGGATTGGGAGCTTTGAAATGACAACGTTCCCAACCACCGCGCTCGGCAGCACGTTAATTTCTATAAGAATACTTCACACAAAACACTCTCCCCACATCACAGTGAAATAAATGCCTTTTCATTCCCTTAGAAATTACATCGCCTGAGAACTTGGATTGGGAGCTTTGAAATGACAACGTTCCCAACCACCGCGCTCGGCAGCACGTTAATTTCTATAAGAATGCTTCACACAAAACACTCTCCCCACATCTCAGTCAAATAAATGCCTTTTCATTCCCTTAGAAATTACATTGCCTGAGAACTTGGATTGGGAGCTTTAAAATGACAACGTTCCCAACCACCGCGCTCGGCACCACGTTAATTTCTGTAAGAATACTTCACACAAAACACTCTCCCCACATCTCAGTCAAATAAATGCCTTTTCATTCCCTTAGAAATTACATTGCCTGAGAACTTGGATTGGGAGCTTTGAAATGACAACGTTCCCAACCACCGCGCTCGGCAGCACGTTAATTTCTATAAGAATACTTCACACAAAACACTCTCCCCATATCTCAGTCAAATAAATGCCTTTTCAGTCCCTTAGAAATTACATTGCCTGAGAACTTGGATTGGGAGCTTTGAAATGACAACGTTCCCAACCACCGCGCTCGGCAGCACGTTAATTTCTATAAGAATACTTCACACAAAACACTCTCCCCACATCTCAGTCAAATAAATGCCTTTTCAGTCCCTTAGAAATTACATCGCCTGAGAACTTGGATTGGGAGCTTTGAAATGACAACGTTCCCAACCACCGCGCTCGGCAGCACGTTAATTTCTATAAGAATACTTCACACAAAACACTCTCCCCACATCGCAGTCAAATTAATGCCTTTTCATTCCCTTAGAAATTACATTGCTTGAGAACTTGGATTGGGAGCTTTGAAACGACAACGTTCCCAACCACCGCGCTCGGCAGCACGTTAATTTCTATAAGAATACTTCACACAAATTACTCTCCCCACATCTCAGTCAAATAAATGCCTTTTCATTATCTTAGAAATTACATTGCCTGAGAACTTGGATTGGGAGCTTTGAAATGACAACGTTCCCAACCACCGCGCTCGGCAGCACGTTAATTTCTATAAGAATACTTCACACAAAACACTCTCCCCACATCTCAGTCAAATAAATGCCTTTTCAGTCCCTTAGAAATTACATCGCCTGAGAACTTGGATTGGGAGCTTTGAAATGACAACGTTCCCAACCACCGCGCTCGGCAGCACGTTAATTTCTATAAGAATACTTCACACAAAACACTCTCCCCACATCTCAGTCAAATAAATGCCTTTTTATTCCCTTAGAAATTACATAGCCTGAGAACTTGGATTGGGAGCTTTGAAATGACAATGTTCCCAACCACCGCGATCGGCAGCACGTTAATTTCTATAAGAATACTTCACACAAAACACTCTCCCCACATCCCAGTCAAATAAATGCCTTTTCATTCCCTTAGAAATTACATTGCCTGAGAACTTGGATTGGGAGCTTTGAAATGACAACGTTCCCAACCACCGCGCTCGGCAGCACGTTAATTTCTATAAGAATACTTCACACAAAACACTCTCCCCACATCTCAGTCAAATAAATGCCTTTTCATTATCTTAGAAATTACATTGCCTGAGAATTTGGATTGGGAGCTTTGAAATGACAACGTTCCCAACCACCGCGCTCGGCAGCACGTTAGTTTCTATAAGAATACTTCACACAAAACACTCTCCCCACATCTCAGTCAAATAAATGCCTTTTCAGTCCCTTAGAAATTATATCGCCTGAGAACTTGGATTGGGAGCTTTGAAATGACAACGTTCCCAACCACCGCGCTCGGCAGCACGTTAATTTCTATAAGAATTTATCACAAAAAACACTTTCCCCATATCTCAGTCAAATAAATGCCTTTTCATTATCTTAGAAATTACATCGCCTGAGAATTTGGATTGGGAGCTTTGAAATAACAACGTTCCCAACCACCGCGCTCGGCAGCACGTTAATTTCTATAAGAATACTTCACACAAAACACTCTCCCCACATCTCAGTCAAATAAATGCCTTTTCATTCCCTTAGAAATTACATCGCCTGAGAACTTGGATTGGGAGCTTTGAAATGACAACGTTCCCAACCACCGCGCTCGGCAGCACGTTAATTTCTATAAGAATACTTCACACAAAACACTCTCCCCACATCTCAGTCAAATAAATGCCTTTTCATTCCCTTAGAAATTACATTGCCTGAGAACTTGTATTGGGAGCTTTGAAATGACAATGTTCCCAACCACCGCGCTCGGCAGCACGTTAATTTCTATAAGAATACTTCACACAAAACACTCTCCCCACATCACAGTGAAATAAATGCCTTTTCATTCCCTTAGAAATTACATTGCCTGAGAACTTGGATTGGGAGCTTTGAAATGACAATGTTCCCAACCACCGCGCTCGGCAGCACGTTAATTTCTATAAGAATACTTCACACAAAACACTCTCCCCACATCTCAGTCAAATAAATGCCTTTTCATTCCCTTAGAAATTACATTGCCTGAGAACTTGGATTGGGAGCTTTGAAATGACAACGTTCCCAACCACCGCGCTCGGCAGCACGTTAATTTCTATAAGAATACTTCACTTAAAACACTCTCCCCATATCTCAGTCAAATAAATGCCTTTTCAGTCCCTTAGAAATTACATTGCCTGAGAACTTGGATTGGGAGCTTTGAAATGACAACGTTCCCAACCACCGCGCTCGGCAGCACGTTAATTTCTATAAGAATACTTCACACAAAACACTCTCCCCACATCGCAGTCAAATTAATGCCTTTTCATTCCCTTAGAAATTACATTGCTTGAGAACTTGGATTGGGAGCTTTGAAACGACAACGTTCCCAACCACCGCGCTCGGCAGCACGTTAATTTCTATAAGAATACTTCACACAAATTACTCTCCCCACATCTCAGTCAAATAAATGCCTTTTCATTATCTTAGAAATTACATTGCCTGAGAACTTGGATTGGGAGCTTTGAAATGACAACGTTCCCAACCACCGCGCTCGGCAGCACGTTAATTTCTATAAGAATACTTCACACAAAACACTCTCCCCACATCTCAGTCAAATAAATGCCTTTTCAGTCCCTTAGAAATTACATCGCCTGAGAACTTGGATTGGGAGCTTTGAAATGACAACGTTCCCAACCACCGCGCTCGGCAGCACGTTAATTTCTATAAGAATACTTCACACAAAACACTCTCCCCACATCTCAGTCAAATAAATGCCTTTTTATTCCCTTAGAAATTACATAGCCTGAGAACTTGGATTGGGAGCTTTGAAATGACAATGTTCCCAACCACCGCGCTCGGCAGCACGTTAATTTCTATAAGAATACTTCACACAAAACACTCTCCCCACATCCCAGTCAAATAAATGCCTTTTCATTCCCTTAGAAATTACATTGCCTGAGAACTTGGATTGGGAGCTTTGAAATGACAACGTTCCCAACCACCGCGCTCGGCAGCACGTTAATTTCTATAAGAATACTTCACACAAAACACTCTCCCCACATCTCAGTCAAATAAATGCCTTTTCATTATCTTAGAAATTACATTGCCTGAGAACTTGGATTGGGAGCTTTGAAATGACAACGTTCCCAACCACCGCGCTCGGCAGCACGTTAGTTTCTATAAGAATACTTCACACAAAACACTCTCCCCACATCTCAGTCAAATAAATGCCTTTTCAGTCCCTTAGAAATTACATCGCCTGAGAACTTGGATTGGGAGCTTTGAAACGACAACGTTCCCAACCACCGCTCTCGGCAGCACGTTAATTTCTATAAGAATTTATCACACAAAACACTCTCCCCATATCTCAGTCAAATAAATGCCTTTTCATTATCTTAGAAATTACATCGCCTGAGAATTTGGATTGGGAGCTTTGAAATAACAACGTTCCCAACCACCGCGCTCGGCAGCACGTTAATTTCTATAAGAATACTTCACACAAAACACTCTCCCCACATCTCAGTCAAATAAATGCCTTTTCATTCCCTTAGAAATTACATCGCCTGAGAACTTGGATTGGGAGCTTTGAAATGACAACGTTCCCAACCACCGCGCTCGGCAGCACGTTAATTTCTATAAGAATACTTCACACAAAACACTCTCCCCACATCTCAGTCAATTAAATGCCTTTTCATTCCCTTAGAAATTACATTGCCTGAGAACTTGTATTGGGAGCTTTGAAATGACAATGTTCCCAACCACCGCGCTCGGCAGCACGTTAATTTCTATAAGAATACTTCACACAAAACACTCTCCCCACATCACAGTGAAATAAATGCCTTTTCATTCCCTTAGAAATTACATTGCCTGAGAACTTGGATTGGGAGCTTTGAAATGACAATGTTCCCAACCACCGCGCTCGGCAGCACGTTAATTTCTATAAGAATACTTCACACAAAACACTCTCCCCACATCACAGTGAAATAAATGCCTTTTCATTCCCTTAGAAATTACATCGCCTGAGAACTTGGATTGGGAGCTTTGAAATGACAACGTTCCCAACCACCGCGCTCGGCAGCACGTTAATTTCTATAAGAATACTTCACACAAAACACTCTCCCCACATCTCAGTCAAATTAACGCCTTTTCATTCCCTTAGAAATTACATTGCTTGAGAACTTGGATTGGGAGCTTTGAAACGACAACGTTCCCAACCACCGCGCTCGGTAGCACGTTAATTTCTATAAGAATACTTCACACAAATTACTCTCCCCACATCTCAGTCAAATAAATGCCTTTTCATTCCCTTAGAAATTACATTGCCTGAGAACTTGGATTGGGAGCTTTGAAATGACAACGTTCCCAACCACCGCGCTCGGCAGCACGTTAATTTCTATAAGAATACTTCACACAAAACACTCTCCCCACATCTCAGTCAAATAAATGCCTTTTCATTATCTTAGAAATTACATTGCCTGAGAACTTGGATTGGGAGCTTTGAAATGACAACGTTCCCAACCACCGCGCTCGGCAGTACGTTAATTTCTATAAGAATACTTCACACAAAACACTCTCCCCACATCTCAGTCAAATAAATACCTGTTCATTATCTTAGAAATTACATTGCCAGAGAACTTGGATTGGGAGCTTTGAAATGACAACGTTCCCAACCACCGCGCTCGGCAGCACGTTAATTTCTATAAGAATACTTCACACAAAACACTCTCCCCACATCTCAGTCAAATAACTGCCTTTTCATTCCCTTAGAAATTACATTGCCTGAGAACTTGGATTGGGAGCTTTGAAATGACAACGTTCCCAACCACCGCGCTCGGCAGCACGTTAATTTCTATAAGAATACTTCACACAAAACACTGTCCCCACATCTCAGTCAAATAAATGCCTTTTTATTCCCTTAGAAATTACATAGCCTGAGAACTTGGATTGGGAGCTTTGAAATGACAATGTTCCCAACCACCGCGCTCGGCAGCACGTTAGTTTCTATAAGAATACTTCACACAAAACACTCTCCCCACATCCCAGTCAAATAAATGCCTTTTCATTCCCTTAGAAATTACATTGCCTGAGAACTTGGATTGGGAGCTTTGAAATGACAACGTTCCCAACCACCGCGCTCGGCAGCACGTTAATTTCTATAAGAATACTTCACACAAAACACTCTCCCCACATCTCAGTCAAATAAATGCCTTTTCATTATCTTAGAAATTACATTGCCTGAGAACTTGGATTGGGAGCTTTGAAATGACAACGTTCCCAACCACCGCGCTCGGCAGCACGTTAATTTCTATAAGAATACTTCACACAAAACACTCTCCCCACATCTCAGTCAAATAAATGCCTTTTCAGTCCCTTAGAAATTACATCGCCTGACAACTTGGATTGGGAGCTTTGAAATGACAACGTTCCCAACCACCGCGCTCGGCCGCACGTTAATTTCTATAAGAATTTATCACACAAAACACTCTCCCCATATCTCAGTCAAATAAATGCCTTTTCATTATCTTAGAAATTACATCGCCTGAGAATTTGGATTGGGAGCTTTGAAATAACAACGTTCCCAACCACCGCGCTCGGCAGCACGTTAATTTCTATAAGAATACTTCACACAAAACACTCTCCCCACATCTCAGTCAAATAAATGCCTTTTCATTCCCTTAGAAATTACATCGCCTGAGAACTTGGATTGGGAGCTTTGAAATGACAACGTTCCCAACCACCGCGCTCGGCAGCACGTTAATTTCTATAAGAATACTTCACACAAAACACTCTCCCCACATCTCAGTCAAATAAATGCCTTTTCATTCCCTTAGAAATTACATTGCCTGAGAACTTGTATTGGGAGCTTTGAAATGACAATGTTCCCAACCACCGCGCTCGGCAGCACGTTAATTTCTATAAGAATACTTCACACAAAACACTCTCCCCACATCACAGTGAAATAAATGCCTTTTCATTCCCTTAGAAATTACATTGCCTGAGAACTTGGATTGGGAGCTTTGAAATGACAATGTTCCCAACCACCGCGCTCGGCAGCACGTTAATTTCTATAAGAATACTTCACACAAAACACTCTCCCCACATCACAGTGAAATAAATGCCTTTTCATTCCCTTAGAAATTACATCGCCTGAGAACTTGGATTGGGAGCTTTGAAATGACAACGTTCCCAACCACCGAGCTCGGCAGCACGTTAATTTCTATAAGAATACTTCACACAAAACACTCTCCCCACATCTCAGTCAAATTAACGCCTTTTCATTCCCTTAGAAATTACATTGCTTGAGAACTTGGATTGGGAGCTTTGAAACGACAACGTTCCCAACCACCGCGCTCGGTAGCACGTTAATTTCTATAAGAATACTTCACACAAATTACTCTCCCCACATCTCAGTCAAATAAATGCCTTTTCATTCCCTTAGAAATTACATTGCCTGAGAACTTGGATTGGGAGCTTTGAAATGACAACGTTCCCAACCACCGCGCTCGGCAGCACGTTAATTTCTATAAGAATACTTCACACAAAACACTCTCCCCACATCTCAGTCAAATAAATGCCTTTTCATTATCTTAGAAATTACATTGCCTGAGAACTTGGATTGGGAGCTTTGAAATGACAACGTTCCCAACCACCGCGCTCGGCAGTACGTTAATTTCTATAAGAATACTTCACACAAAACACTCTCCCCACATCTCAGTCAAATAAATACCTGTTCATTATCTTAGAAATTACATTGCCAGAGAACTTGGATTGGGAGCTTTGAAATGACAACGTTCCCAACCACCGCGCTCGGCAGCACGTTAATTTCTATAAGAATACTTCACACAAAACACTCTCCCCACATCTCAGTCAAATAACTGCCTTTTCATTCCCTTAGAAATTACATTGCCTGAGAACTTGGATTGGGAGCTTTGAAATGACAACGTTCCCAACCACCGCGCTCGGCAGCACGTTAATTTCTATAAGAATACTTCACACAAAACACTCTCCCCACATCTCAGTCAAATAAATGCCTTTTTATTCCCTTAGAAATTACATAGCCTGAGAACTTGGATTGGGAGCTTTGAAATGACAATGTTCCCAACCACCGCGCTCGGCAGCACGTTAGTTTCTATAAGAATACTTCACACAAAACACTCTCCCCACATCCCAGTCAAATAAATGCCTTTTCATTCCCTTAGAAATTACATTGCCTGAGAACTTGGATTGGGAGCTTTGAAATGACAACGTTCCCAACCACCGCGCTCGGCAGCACGTTAATTTCTATAAGAATACTTCACACAAAACACTCTCCCCACATCTCAGTCAAATAAATGCCTTTTCATTATCTTAGAAATTACATTGCCTGAGAACTTGGATTGGGAGCTTTGAAATGACAACGTTCCCAACCACCGCGCTCGGCAGCACGTTAATTTCTATAAGAATACTTCACACAAAACACTCTCCCCACATCTCAGTCAAATAAATGCCTTTTCAGTCCCTTAGAAATTAAATCGCCTGACAACTTGGATTGGGAGTTTTGAAATGACAACGTTCCCAACCACCGCGCTCGGCCGCACGTTAATTTCTATAAGAATTTATCACACAAAACACTCTCCCCATATCTCAGTCAAATAAATGCCTTTTCATTATCTTAGAAATTACATCGCCTGAGAATTTGGATTGGGAGCTTTGAAATAACAACGTTCCCAACCACCGCGCTCGGCAGCACGTTAATTTCTATAAGAATACTTCACACAAAACACTCTCCCCACATCACAGTGAAATAAATGCCTTTTCATTCCCTTAGAAATTACATTGCCTGAGAACTTGGATTGGGAGCTTTGAAATGACAATGTTCCCAACCACCGCGCTCGGCAGCACGTTAATTTCTATAAGAATACTTCACACAAAACACTCTCCCCACATCACAGTGAAATAAATGCCTTTTCATTCCCTTAGAAATTACATCGCCTGAGAACTTGGATTGGGAGCTTTGAAATGACAACGTTCCCAACCACCGCGCTCGGCAGCACGTTAATTTCTATAAGAATACTTCACACAAAACACTCTCCCCACATCTCAGTCAAATTAATGCCTTTTCATTCCCTTAGAAATTACATTGCTTGAGAACTTGGATTGGGAGCTTTGAAACGACAACGTTCCCAACCACCGCGCTCGGCAGCACGTTAATTTCTATAAGAATACTTCACACAAATTACTCTCCCCACATCTCAGTCAAATAAATGTCTTTTCATTCCCTTAGAAATTACATTGCCTGAGAACTTGGATTGGTAGCTTTGAAATGACAACGTTCCCAACCACCGCGCTCGGCAGCACGTTAATTTCTATAAGAATACTTCACACAAAACACTCTCCCCACATCTCAGTCAAATAAATGCCTTTTCATTATCTTAGAAATTACATTGCCTGAGAACTTGGAATGGGAGCTTTGAAATGACAACGTTCCCAACCACCGCGCTCGGCAGTACGTTAATTTCTATAAGAATACTTCACACAAAACACTCTCCCCACATCTCAGTCAAATAAATACCTGTTCATTATCTTAGAAATTACATTGCCAGAGAACTTGGATTGGGAGCTTTGAAATGACAACGTTCCCAACCACCGCGCTCGGCAGCACGTTAATTTCTATAAGAATACTTCACACAAAACACTCTCCCCACATCTCAGTCAAATAACTGCCTTTTCATTCCCTTAGAAATTACATCGCCTGAGAACTTGGATTGGGAGCTTTGAAATGACAACGTTCCCAACCACCGCGCTCGGCAGCACGTTAATTTCTATAAGAATACTTCACACAAAACACTCTCCCCACATCTCAGTCAAATAAATGCCTTTTCATTCCCTTAGAAATTACATAGCCTGAGAACTTGGATTGGGAGCTTTGAAATGACAATGTTCCCAACCACCGCGCTCGGCAGCACGTTAATTTCTATAAGAATACTTCACACAAAACACTCTCCCCACATCACAGTGAAATAAATGCCTTTTCATTCCCTTAGAAATTACATCGCCTGAGAACTTGGATTGGGAGCTTTGAAATGACAACGTTCCCAACCACCGCGCTCGGCAGCACGTTAATTTCTATAAGAATACTTCACACAAAACACTCTCCCCACATCTCAGTCAAATTAATGCCTTTTCATTCCCTTAGAAATTACATTGCTTGAGAACTTGGATTGGGAGCTTTGAAACGACAACGTTCCCAACCACCGCGCTCGGCAGCACGTTAATTTCTATAAGAATACTTCACACAAATTACTCTCCCCACATCTCAGTCAAATAAATGCCTTTTCATTCCCTTAGAAATTACATTGCCTGAGAACTTGGATTGGGAGCTTTGAAATGACAACGTTCCCAACCACCGCGCTCGGCAGCACGTTAATTTCTGTAAGAATACTTCACACAAAACACTCTCCCCACATCTCAGTCAAATAAATGCCTTTTCATTATCTTAGAAATTACATTGCCTGAGAACTTGGATTGGGAGCTTTGAAATGACAACGTTCCCAACCACCGCGCTCGGCAGCACGTTAATTTCTATAAGAATACTTCACACAAAACACTCTCCCCACATCTCAGTCAAATAAATACCTGTTCATTATCTTAGAAATTACATTGCCAGAGAACTGGGATTGGGAGCTTTGAAATGACAACGTTCCCAACCACCGCGCTCGGCAGCACGTTAATTTCTATAAGAATACTTCACACAAAACACTCTCCCCACATCTCAGTCAAATACCTGCCTTTTTATTCCCTTAGAAATTACATCGCCTGAGAACTTGGATTGGGAGCTTTGAAATGACAACGTTCCCAACCACCGCGCTCGGCAGCACGTTAATTTCTATAAGAATACTTCACACAAAACACTCTCCCCACATCTCAGTCAAATAAATGCCTTTTCATTCCCTTAGAAATTACATAGCCTGAGAACTTGGATTGGGAGCTTTGAAATGACAATGTTCCCAACCACCGCGCTCGGCAGCACGTTAATTTCTATAAGAATACTTCACACAAAACACTCTCCCCACATCACAGTGAAATAAATGCCTTTTCATTCCCTTAGAAATTACATCGCCTGAGAACTTGGATTGGGAGCTTTGAAATGACAACGTTCCCAACCACCGCGCTCGGCAGCACGTTAATTTCTATAAGAATACTTCACACAAAACACTCTCCCCACATCTCAGTCAAATTAATGCCTTTTCATTCCCTTAGAAATTACATTGCTTGAGAACTTGGATTGGGAGCTTTGAAACGACAACGTTCCCAACCACCGCGCTCGGCAGCACGTTAATTTCTATAAGAATACTTCACACAAATTACTCTCCCCACATCTCAGTCAAATAAATGCCTTTTCATTCCCTTAGAAATTACATTGCCTGAGAACTTGGATTGGGAGCTTTGAAATGACAACGTTCCCAACCACCGCGCTCGGCAGCACGTTAATTTCTATAAGAATACTTCACACAAAACACTCTCCCCACATCTCAGTCAAATAAATGCCTTTTCATTATCTTAGAAATTACATTGCCTGAGAACTTGGATTGGGAGCTTTGAAATGACAACGTTCCCAACCACCGCGCTCGGCAGTACGTTAATTTCTATAAGAATACTTCACACAAAACACTCTCCCCACATCTCAGTCAAATAAATACCTGTTCATTATCTTAGAAATTACATTGCCAGAGAACTTGGATTGGGAGCTTTGAAATGACAACGTTCCCAACCACCGCGCTCGGCAGCACGTTAATTTCTATAAGAATACTTCACACAAAACACTCTCCCCACATCTCAGTCAAATAACTGCCTTTTCATTCCCTTAGAAATTACATCGCCTGAGAACTTGGATTGGGAGCTTTGAAATGACAACGTTCCCAACCACCGCGCTCGGCAGCACGTTAATTTCTATAAGAATACTTCACACAAAACACTCTCCCCACATCTCAGTCAAATAAATGCCTTTTCATTCCCTTAGAAATTACATAGCCTGAGAACTTGGATTGGGAGCTTTGAAATGACAATGTTCCCAACCACCGCGCTCGGCAGCACGTTAATTTCTATAAGAATACTTCACACAAAACACTCTCCCCACATCACAGTGAAATAAATGCCTTTTCATTCCCTTAGAAATTACATCGCCTGAGAACTTGGATTGGGAGCTTTGAAATGACAACGTTCCCAACCACCGCGCTCGGCAGCACGTTAATTTCTATAAGAATACTTCACACAAAACACTCTCCCCACATCTCAGTCAAATAAATGCCTTTTCATTATCTTAGAAATTACATTGCCTGAGAACTTGGATTGGGAGCTTTGAAATGACAACGTTCCCAACCACCGCGCTCGGCAGCACGTTAATTTCTATAAGAATACTTCACACAAAACACTCTCCCCACATCTCAGTCAAATAAATGCCTTTTCAGTCCCTTAGAAATTACATCGCCTGACAACTTGGATTGGGAGCTTTGAAATGACAACGTTCCCAACCACCGCGCTCGGCCGCACGTTAATTTCTATAAGAATTTATCACACAAAACACTCTCCCCATATCTCAGTCAAATAAATGCCTTTTCATTATCTTAGAAATTACATTGCCTGAGAACTTGGATTGGGAGCTTTGAAATGACAATGTTCCCAACCACCGCGCTCGGCAGCACGTTAATTTCTATAAGAATACTTCACACAAAACACTCTCCCCACATCACAGTGAAATAAATGCCTTTTCATTCCCTTAGAAATTACATCGCCTGAGAACTTGGATTGGGAGCTTTGAAATGACAACGTTCCCAACCACCGCGCTCGGCAGCACGTTAATTTCTATAAGAATACTTCACACAAAACACTCTCCCCACATCTCAGTCAAATAAATGCCTTTTCAGTCCCTTAGAAATTACATCGCCTGACAACTTGGATTTGGAGCTTTGAAATGACAACGTTCCCAACCACCGCGCTCGGCCGCACGTTAATTTCTATAAGAATTTATCACACAAAACACTCTCCCCATATCTCAGTCAAATAAATGCCTTTTCATTATCTTAGAAATTACATTGCCTGAGAACTTGGATTGGGAGCTTTGAAATGACAATGTTCCCAACCACCGCGCTCGGCAGCACGTTAATTTCTATAAGAATACTTCACACAAAACACTCTCCCCACATCACAGTGAAATAAATGCCTTTTCATTCCCTTAGAAATTACATCGCCTGAGAACTTGGATTGGGAGCTTTGAAATGACAACGTTCCCAACCACCGCGCTCGGCAGCACGTTAATTTCTATAAGAATACTTCACACAAAACACTCTCCCCACATCTCAGTCAAATAACTGCCTTTTCATTCCCTTAGAAATTACATCGCCTGAGAACTTGGATTGGGAGCTTTGAAATGACAACGTTCCCAACCACCGCGCTCGGCAGCACGTTAATTTCTATAAGAATACTTCACACAAAACACTCTCCCCACATCTCAGTCAAATAAATGCCTTTTCATTCCCTTAGAAATTACATAGCCTGAGAACTTGGATTGGGAGCTTTGAAATGACAATGTTCCCAACCACCGCGCTCGGCAGCACGTTAATTTCTATAAGAATACTTCACACAAAACACTCTCCCCACATCACAGTGAAATAAATGCCTTTTCATTCCCTTAGAAATTACATCGCCTGAGAACTTGGATTGGGAGCTTTGAAATGACAACGTTCCCAACCACCGCGCTCGGCAGCACGTTAATTTCTATAAGAATACTTCACACAAAACACTCTCCCCATATCTCAGTCAAATAAATGCCTTTTCAGTCCCTTAGAAATTACATTGCCTGAGAACTTGGATTGGGAGCTTTGAAATGACAACGTTCATGACCACCGCGCTCGGCAGCACGTTAATTTCTATAAGAATACTTCACACAAAACACTCTCCCCACATCTCAGTCAAATAAATGCCTTTTCAGTCCCTTAGAAATTACATCGCCTGAGAACTTGGATTGGGAGCTTTGAAATGACAACGTTCCCAACCACCGCGCTCGGCAGCACGTTAATTTCTATAAGAATACTTCACACAAAACACTCTCCCCACATCTCAGTCAAATTAATGCCTTTTCATTCCCTTAGAAATTACATTGCTTGAGAACTTGGATTGGGAGCTTTGAAACGACAACGTTCCCAACCACCGCGCTCGGCAGCACGGTAATTTCTATAAGAATACTTCACACAAATTACTCTCCCCACATCTCAGTCAAATAAATGCCTTTTCATTATCTTAGAAATTACATTGCCTGAGAACTTGGATTGGGAGCTTTGAAATGACAACGTTCCCAACCACCGCGCTCGGCAGCACGTTAATTTCTATAAGAATACTTCACACAAAACACTCTCCCCACATCTCAGTCAAATAAATGCCTTTTCATTATCTTAGAAATTACATTGCCTGAGAACTTGGATTGGGAGCTTTGAAATGACAACGTTCCCAACCACCGCGCTCGGCAGCACGTTAATTTCTATAAGAATACTTCACACAAAACACTCTCCCCACATCTCAGTCAAATAAATGCCTTTTCAGTCCCTTAGAAATTACATCGCCTGAGAACTTGGATTGGGAGCTTTGAAATGACAACGTTCCCAACCACCGCGCTCGGCCGCACGTTAATTTCTATAAGAATTTATCACACAAAACACTCTCCCCATATCTCAGTCAAATAAATGCCTTTTCATTATCTTAGAAATTACATCGCCTGAGAATTTGGATTGGGAGCTTTGAAATAACAACGTTCCCAACCACCGCGCTCGGCAGCACGTTAATTTCTATAAGAATACTTCACACAAAACACTCTCCCCACATCTCAGTCAAATAAATGCCTTTTCATTCCCTTAGAAATTACATCGCCTGAGAACTTGGATTGGGAGCTTTGAAATGACAACGTTCCCAACCACCGCGCTCGGCAGCACGTTAATTTCTATAAGAATACTTCACACAAAACACTCTCCCCACATCTCAGTCAAATAAATGCCTTTTCATTCCCTTAGAAATTACATTGCCTGAGAACTTGGATTGGGAGCTTTGAAATGACAATGTTCCCAACCACCGCGCTCGGCAGCACGTTAATTTCTATAAGAATACTTCACACAAAACACTCTCCCCACATCACAGTGAAATAAATGCCTTTTCATTCCCTTAGAAATTACATTGCCTGAGAACTTGGATTGGGAGCTTTGAAATGACAATGTTCCCAACCACCGCGCTCGGCAGCACGTTAATTTCTATAAGAATACTTCACACAAAACACTCTCCCCACATCACAGTGAAATAAATGCCTTTTCATTCCCTTAGAAATTACATCGCCTGAGAACTTGGATTGGGAGCTTTGAAATGACAACGTTCCCAACCACCGCGCTCGGCAGCACGTTAATTTCTATAAGAATACTTCACACAAAACACTCTCCCCACATCTCAGTCAAATTAATGCCTTTTCATTCCCTTAGAAATTACATTGCTTGAGAACTTGGATTGGGAGCTTTGAAACGACAACGTTCCCAACCACCGCGCTCGGCAGCACGTTAATTTCTATAAGAATACTTCACACAAATTACTCTCCCCACATCTCAGTCAAATAAATGCCTTTTCATTCCCTTAGAAATTACATTGCCTGAGAACTTGGATTGGGAGCTTTGAAATGACAACGTTCCCAATCACCGCGCTCGGCAGCACGTTAATTTCTATAAGAATACTTCACACAAAACACTCTCCCCACATCTCAGTCAAATAAATGCCTTTTCATTATCTTAGAAATTACATTGCCTGAGAACTTGGATTGGGAGCTTTGAAATGACAGCGTTCCCAACCACTGCGCTCGGCAGTACGTTAATTTCTATAAGAATACTTCACACAAAACACTCTCCCCACATCTCAGTCAAATAAATACCTGTTCATTATCTTAGAAATTACATTGCCAGAGAACTTGGATTGGGAGCTTTGAAATGACAACGTTCCCAACCACCGCGCTCGGCAGCACGTTAATTTCTATAAGAATACTTCACACAAAACACTCTCCCCACATCTCAGTCAAATAAATGCCTTTTCAGTCCCTTAGAAATTACATCGCCTGAGAACTTGGATTGGGAGCTTTGAAATGACAACGTTCCCAACCACCGCGCTCGGCAGCACGTTAATTTCTATAAGAATACTTCACACAAAACACTCTCCCCACATCTCAGTCAAATTAATGCCTTTTCATTCCCTTAGAAATTACATTGCTTGAGAACTTGGATTGGGAGCTTTGAAACGACAACGTTCCCAACCACCGCGCTCGGCAGCACGGTAATTTCTATAAGAATACTTCACACAAATTACTCTCCCCACATCTCAGTCAAATAAATGCCTTTTCATTATCTTAGAAATTACATTGCCTGAGAACTTGGATTGGGAGCTTTGAAATGACAACGTTCCCAACCACCGCGCTCGGCAGCACGTTAATTTCTATAAGAATACTTCACACAAAACACTCTCCCCACATCTCAGTCAAATAAATGCCTTTTCATTATCTTAGAAATTACATTGCCTGAGAACTTGGATTGGGAGCTTTGAAATGACAACGTTCCCAACCACCGCGCTCGGCAGCACGTTAATTTCTATAAGAATACTTCACACAAAACACTCTCCCCACATCTCAGTCAAATAAATGCCTTTTCAGTCCCTTAGAAATTACATCGCCTGAGAACTTGGATTGGGAGCTTTGAAATGACAACGTTCCCAACCACCGCGCTCGGCCGCACGTTAATTTCTATAAGAATTTATCACACAAAACACTCTCCCCATATCTCAGTCAAATAAATGCCTTTTCATTATCTTAGAAATTACATCGCCTGAGAATTTGGATTGGGAGCTTTGAAATAACAACGTTCCCAACCACCGCGCTCGGCAGCACGTTAATTTCTATAAGAATACTTCACACAAAACACTCTCCCCACATCTCAGTCAAATAAATGCCTTTTCATTCCCTTAGAAATTACATCGCCTGAGAACTTGGATTGGGAGCTTTGAAATGACAACGTTCCCAACCACCGCGCTCGGCAGCACGTTAATTTCTATAAGAATACTTCACACAAAACACTCTCCCCACATCTCAGTCAAATAAATGCCTTTTCATTCCCTTAGAAATTACATTGCCTGAGAACTTGGATTGGGAGCTTTGAAATGACAATGTTCCCAACCACCGCGCTCGGCAGCACGTTAATTTCTATAAGAATACTTCACACAAAACACTCTCCCCACATCACAGTGAAATAAATGCCTTTTCATTCCCTTAGAAATTACATTGCCTGAGAACTTGGATTGGGAGCTTTGAAATGACAATGTTCCCAACCACCGCGCTCGGCAGCACGTTAATTTCTATAAGAATACTTCACACAAAACACTCTCCCCACATCACAGTGAAATAAATGCCTTTTCATTCCCTTAGAAATTACATCGCCTGAGAACTTGGATTGGGAGCTTTGAAATGACAACGTTCCCAACCACCGCGCTCGGCAGCACGTTAATTTCTATAAGAATACTTCACACAAAACACTCTCCCCACATCTCAGTCAAATTAATGCCTTTTCATTCCCTTAGAAATTACATTGCTTGAGAACTTGGATTGGGAGCTTTGAAACGACAACGTTCCCAACCACCGCGCTCGGCAGCACGTTAATTTCTATAAGAATACTTCACACAAATTACTCTCCCCACATCTCAGTCAAATAAATGCCTTTTCATTCCCTTAGAAATTACATTGCCTGAGAACTTGGATTGGGAGCTTTGAAATGACAACGTTCCCAATCACCGCGCTCGGCAGCACGTTAATTTCTATAAGAATACTTCACACAAAACACTCTCCCCACATCTCAGTCAAATAAATGCCTTTTCATTATCTTAGAAATTACATTGCCTGAGAACTTGGATTGGGAGCTTTGAAATGACAGCGTTCCCAACCACTGCGCTCGGCAGTACGTTAATTTCTATAAGAATACTTCACACAAAACACTCTCCCCACATCTCAGTCAAATAAATACCTGTTCATTATCTTAGAAATTACATTGCCAGAGAACTTGGATTGGGAGCTTTGAAATGACAACGTTCCCAACCACCGCGCTCGGCAGCACGTTAATTTCTATAAGAATACTTCACACAAAACACTCTCCCCACATCTCAGTCAAATAACTGCCTTTTCATTCCCTTAGAAATTACATCGCCTGAGAACTTGGATTGGGAGCTTTGAAATGACAACGTTCCCAACCACCGCGCTCGGCAGCACGTTAATTTCTATAAGAATACTTCACACAAAACACTCTCCCCACATCTCAGTCAAATAAATGCCTTTTCATTCCCTTAGAAATTACATAGCCTGAGAACTTGGATTGGGAGCTTTGAAATGACAATGTTCCCAACCACCGCGCTCGGCAGCACGTTAATTTCTATAAGAATACTTCACACAAAACACTCTCCCCACATCACAGTGAAATAAATGCCTTTTCAGTCCCTTAGAAATTACATTGCCTGAGAACTTGGATTGGGAGCTTTGAAATGACAACGTTCCCAACCACCGCGCTCGGCAGCACGTTAATTTCTATAAGAATACTTCACACAAAACACTCTCCCCACATCTCAGTCAAATAAATGCCTTTTCAGTCCCTTAGAAATTACATCGCCTGAGAACTTGGATTGGGAGCTTTGAAATGACAACGTTCCCAACCACCGCGCTCGGCAGCACGTTAATTTCTATAAGAATACTTCACACAAAACACTCTCCCCACATCTCAGTCAAATTAATGCCTTTTCATTCCCTTAGAAATTACATTGCTTGAGAACTTGGATTGGGAGCTTTGAAACGACAACGTTCCCAACCACCGCGCTCGGCAGCACGGTAATTTCTATAAGAATACTTCACACAAATTACTCTCCCCACATCTCAGTCAAATAAATGCCTTTTCATTATCTTAGAAATTACATTGCCTGAGAACTTGGATTGGGAGCTTTGAAATGACAACGTTCCCAACCACCGCGCTCGGCAGCACGTTAATTTCTATAAGAATACTTCACACAAAACACTCTCCCCACATCTCAGTCAAATAAATGCCTTTTTATTCCCTTAGAAATTACATAGCCTGAGAACTTGGATTGGGAGCTTTGAAATGACAATGTTCCCAACCACCGCGCTCGGCAGCACGTTAATTTCTATAAGAATACTTCACACAAAACACTCTCCCCACATCCCAGTCAAATAAATGCCTTTTCATTCCCTTAGAAATTACATTGCCTGAGAACTTGGATTGGGAGCTTTGAAATGACAACGTTCCCAACCACCGCGCTCGGCAGCACGTTAATTTCTATAAGAATACTTCACACAAAACACTCTCTCCACATCTCAGTCAAATAAATGCCTTTTCATTATCTTAGAAATTACATTGCCTGAGAACTTGGATTGGGAGCTTTGAAATGACAACGTTCCCAACCACCGCGCTCGGCAGCACGTTAATTTCTATAAGAATACTTCACACAAAACACTCTCCCCACATCTCAGTCAAATAAATGCCTTTTCAGTCCCTTAGAAATTACATCGCCTGAGAACTTGGATTGGGAGCTTTGAAATGACAACGTTCCCAACCACCGCGCTCGGCAGCACGTTAATTTCTATAAGAATTTATCACACAAAACACTCTCCCCATATCTCAGTCAAATAAATGCCTTTTCATTATCTTAGAAATTACATCGCCTGAGAATTTGGATTGGGAGCTTTGAAATAACAACGTTCCCAACCACCGCGCTCGGCAGCACGTTAATTTCTATAAGAATACTTCACACAAAACACTCTCCCCACATCTCAGTCAAATAAATGCCTTTTCATTCCCTTAGAAATTACATCGCCTGAGAACTTGGATTGGGAGCTTTGAAATGACAACGTTCCCAACCACCGCGCTCGGCAGCACGTTAATTTCTATAAGAATACTTCACACAAAACACTCTCCCCACATCTCAGTCAAATAAATGCCTTTTCATTCCCTTAGAAATTACATTGCCTGAGAACTTGTATTGGGAGCTTTGAAATGACAATGTTCCCAACCACCGCGCTCGGCAGCACGTTAATTTCTATAAGAATACTTCACACAAAACACTCTCCCCACATCTCAGTCAAATTAATGCCTTTTCATTCCCTTAGAAATTACATTGCTTGAGAACTTGGATTGGGAGCTTTGAAACGACAACGTTCCCAACCACCGCGCTCGGCAGCACGTTAATTTCTATAAGAATACTTCACACAAATTACTCTCCCCACATCTCAGTCAAATAAATGCCTTTTCATTCCCTTAGAAATTACATTGCCTGAGAACTTGGATTGGGAGCTTTGAAATGACAACGTTCCCAACCACCGCGCTCGGCAGCACGTTAATTTCTATAAGAATACTTCACACAAAACACTCTCCCCACATCTCAGTCAAATAAATGCCTTTTCATTATCTTAGAAATTACATTGCCTGAGAACTTGGATTGGGAGCTTTGAAATGACAACGTTCCCAACCACCGCGCTGGGCAGTACGTTAATTTCTATAAGAATACTTCACACAAAACACTCTCCCCACATCTCAGTCAAATAAATACCTGTTCATTATCTTAGAAATTACATTGCCAGAGAACTTGGATTGGGAGCTTTGAAATGACAACGTTCCCAACCACCGCGCTCGGCAGCACGTTAATTTCTATAAGAATACTTCACACAAAACACTCTCCCCACATCTCAGTCAAATAACTGCCTTTTCATTCCCTTAGAAATTACATCGCCTGAGAACTTGGATTGGGAGCTTTGAAATGACAACGTTCCCAACCACCGCGCTCGGCAGCACGTTAATTTCTATAAGAATACTTCACACAAAACACTCTCCCCACATCTCAGTCAAATAAATGCCTTTTCATTCCCTTAGAAATTACATTGCCTGAGAACTTGTATTGGGAGCTTTGAAATGACAATGTTCCCAACCACCGCGCTCGGCAGCACGTTAATTTCTATAAGAATACTTCACACAAAACACTCTCCCCACATCACAGTGAAATAAATGCCTTTTCATTCCCTTAGAAATTACATTGCCTGAGAACTTGGATTGGGAGCTTTGAAATGACAATGTTCCCAACCACCGCGCTCGGCAGCACGTTAATTTCTATAAGAATACTTCACACAAAACACTCTCCCCACATCACAGTGAAATAAATGCCTTTTCATTCCCTTAGAAATTACATCGCCTGAGAACTTGGATTGGGAGCTTTGAAATGACAACGTTCCCAACCACCGCGCTCGGCAGCACGTTAATTTCTATAAGAATACTTCACACAAAACACTCTCCCCACATCTCAGTCAAATAAATGCCTTTTCATTCCCTTAGAAATTACATTGCCTGAGAACTTGGATTCGGAGCTTTGAAATGACAACGTTCCCAACCACCGCGCTCGGCAGCACGTTAATTTCTATAAGAATACTTCACACAAAACACTCTCCCCATATCTCAGTCAAATAAATGCCTTTTCAGTCCCTTAGAAATTACATTGCCTGAGAACTTGGATTGGGAGCTTTGAAATGACAACGTTCCCAACCAATGCGCTCGGCAGCACGTTAATTTCTATAAGAATACTTCACACAAAACACTCTCCCCACATCTCAGTCAAATAAATGCCTTTTCAGTCCCTTAGAAATTACATCGCCTGAGAACTTGGATTGGGAGCTTTGAAATGACAACGTTCCCAACCACCGCGCTCGGCAGCACGTTAATTTCTATAAGAATACTTCACACAAAACACTCTCCCCACATCTCAGTCAAATTAATGCCTTTTCATTCCCTTAGAAATTACATTGCTTGAGAACTTGGATTGGGAGCTTTGAAACGACAACGTTCCCAACCACCGCGCTCGGCAGCACATTAATTTCTATAAGAATACTTCACACAAATTACTCTCCCCACATCTCAGTCAAATAAATGCCTTTTCATTATCTTAGAAATTACATTGCCTGAGAACTTGGATTGGGAGCTTTGAAATGACAACGTTCCCAACCACCGCGCTCGGCAGCACGTTAATTTATATAAGAATACTTCACACAAAACACTCTCCCCACATCTCAGTCAAATAAATGCCTTTTTATTCCCTTAGAAATTACATAGCCTGAGAACTTGGATTGGGAGCTTTGAAATAACAACGTTCCCAACCACCGCGCTCGGCAGCACGTTAATTTCTATAAGAATACTTCACACAAAACACTCTCCCCACATCTCAGTCAAATAAATGCCTTTTCATTCCCTTAGAAATTACATCGCCTGAGAACTTGGATTGGGAGCTTTGAAATGACAACGTTCCCAACCACCGCGCTCGGCAGCACGTTAATTTCTATAAGAATACTTCACACAAAACACTCTCCCCACATCTCAGTCAAATAAATGCCTTTTCATTCCCTTAGAAATTACATTGCCTGAGAACTTGTATTGGGAGCTTTGAAATGACAATGTTCCCAACCACCGCGCTCGGCAGCACGTTAATTTCTATAAGAATACTTCACACAAAACACTCTCCCCACATCTCAGTCAAATTAATGCCTTTTCATTCCCTTAGAAATTACATTGCTTGAGAACTTGGATTGGGAGCTTTGAAACGACAACGTTCCCAACCACCGCGCTCGGCAGCACGTTAATTTCTATAAGAATACTTCACACAAATTACTCTCCCCACATCTCAGTCAAATAAATGCCTTTTCATTCCCTTAGAAATTACATTGCCTGAGAACTTGGATTGGGAGCTTTGAAATGACAACGTTCCCAACCACCGCGCTCGGCAGCACGTTAATTTCTATAAGAATACTTCACACAAAACACTCTCCCCACATCTCAGTCAAATAAATGCCTTTTCATTATCTTAGAAATTACATTGCCTGAGAACTTGGATTGGGAGCTTTGAAATGACAACGTTCCCAACCACCGCGCTGGGCAGTACGTTAATTTCTATAAGAATACTTCACACAAAACACTCTCCCCACATCTCAGTCAAATAAATACCTGTTCATTATCTTAGAAATTACATTGCCAGAGAACTTGGATTGGGAGCTTTGAAATGACAACGTTCCCAACCACCGCGCTCGGCAGCACGTTAATTTCTATAAGAATACTTCACACAAAACACTCTCCCCACATCTCAGTCAAATAACTGCCTTTTCATTCCCTTAGAAATTACATCGCCTGAGAACTTGGATTGGGAGCTTTGAAATGACAACGTTCCCAACCACCGCGCTCGGCAGCACGTTAATTTCTATAAGAATACTTCACACAAAACACTCTCCCCACATCTCAGTCAAATAAATGCCTTTTCATTCCCTTAGAAATTACATTGCCTGAGAACTTGTATTGGGAGCTTTGAAATGACAATGTTCCCAACCACCGCGCTCGGCAGCACGTTAATTTCTATAAGAATACTTCACACAAAACACTCTCCCCACATCACAGTGAAATAAATGCCTTTTCATTCCCTTAGAAATTACATTGCCTGAGAACTTGGATTGGGAGCTTTGAAATGACAATGTTCCCAACCACCGCGCTCGGCAGCACGTTAATTTCTATAAGAATACTTCACACAAAACACTCTCCCCACATCACAGTGAAATAAATGCCTTTTCATTCCCTTAGAAATTACATCGCCTGAGAACTTGGATTGGGAGCTTTGAAATGACAACGTTCCCAACCACCGCGCTCGGCAGCACGTTAATTTCTATAAGAATACTTCACACAAAACACTCTCCCCACATCTCAGTCAAATAAATGCCTTTTCATTCCCTTAGAAATTACATTGCCTGAGAACTTGGATTGGGAGCTTTGAAATGACAACGTTCCCATCCACCGCGCTCGGCAGCACGTTAATTTCGATAAGAATACTTGACACAAAACACACTCCCCACATCTCAGTCAAATAAATGCCTTTTCATTCCCTTAGAAATTACATTGCCTGAGAACTTGGATTCGGAGCTTTGAAATGACAACGTTCCCAACCACCGCGCTCGGCAGCACGTTAATTTCTATAAGAATACTTCACACAAAACACTCTCCCCATATCTCAGTCAAATAAATGCCTTTTCAGTCCCTTAGAAATTACATTGCCTGAGAACTTGGATTGGGAGCTTTGAAATGACAACGTTCCCAACCAATGCGCTCGGCAGCACGTTAATTTCTATAAGAATACTTCACACAAAACACTCTCCCCACATCTCAGTCAAATAAATGCCTTTTCAGTCCCTTAGAAATTACATCGCCTGAGAACTTGGATTGGGAGCTTTGAAATGACAACGTTCCCAACCACCGCGCTCGGCAGCACGTTAATTTCTATAAGAATACTTCACACAAAACACTCTCCCCACATCTCAGTCAAATTAATGCCTTTTCATTCCCTTAGAAATTACATTGCTTGAGAACTTGGATTGGGAGCTTTGAAACGACAACGTTCCCAACCACCGCGCTCGGCAGCACGTTAATTTCTATAAGAATACTTCACACAAATTACTCTCCCCACATCTCAGTCAAATAAATGCCTTTTCATTATCTTAGAAATTACATTGCCTGAGAACTTGGATTGGGAGCTTTGAAATGACAACGTTCCCAACCACCGCGCTCGGCAGCACGTTAATTTATATAAGAATACTTCACACAAAACACTCTCCCCACATCTCAGTCAAATAAATGCCTTTTTATTCCCTTAGAAATTACATAGCCTGAGAACTTGGATTGGGAGCTTTGAAATGACAATGTTCCCAACCACCGCGCTCGGCAGCACGTTAATTTCTATAAGAATACTTCACACAAAACACTCTCCCCACATCCCAGTCAAATAAATGCCTTTTCATTCCCTTAGAAATTACATTGCCTGAGAACTTGGATTGGGAGCTTTGAAAAGACAACGTTCCCAACCACCGCGCTCGGCAGCACGTTAATTTCTATAAGAATTTATCACACAAAACACTCTCCCCATATCTCAGTCAAATAAATGCCTTTTCATTATCTTAGAAATTACATTGCCTGAGAACTTGGATTGGGAGCTTTGAAATGACAACGTTCCCAACCACCGCGCTCGGCAGCACGTTAATTTCTATAAGAATACTTCACACAAAACACTCTCCTCACATCTCAGTCAAATAAATGCCTTTTCAGTCCCTTAGAAATTACATCGCCTGAGAACTTGGATTGGGAGCTTTGAAAAGACAACGTTCCCAACCACCGCGCTCGGCAGCACGTTAATTTCTATAAGAATTTATCACACAAAACACTCTCCCCATATCTCAGTCAAATAAATGCCTTTTCATTATCTTAGAAATTACATCGCCTGAGAATTTGGATTGGGAGCTTTGAAATAACAACGTTCCCAACCAACGCGCTCGGCAGCACGTTAATTTCTATAAGAATATTTCACACAAAACACTCTCCCCACATCTCAGTCAAATAAATGCCTTTTCATTCCCTTAGAAATTACATCGCCTGAGAACTTGGATTGGGAGCTTTGAAATGACAATGTTCCCAACCACCGCGCTCGGCAGCACGTTAATTTCTATAAGAATACTTCACACAAAACACTCTCCCCACATCACAGTGAAATAAATGCCTTTTCATTCCCTTAGAAATTACATTGCCTGAGAACTTGGATAGGGAGCTTTGAAATGACAATGTTCCCAACCACCGCGCTCGGCAGCACGTTAATTTCTATAAGAATACTTCACACAAAACACTCTCCCCCCATCACAGTGAAATAAATGCCTTTTCATTCCCTTAGAAATTACATCGCCTGAGAACTTGGATTGGGAGCTTTGAAATGACAACGTTCCCAACCACCGCGCTCGGCAGCACGTTAATTACTATAAGAATACTTCACACAAAACACTCTCCCCACATCTCAGTCAAATTAATGCCTTTTCATTCCCTTAGAAATTACATTGCTTGAGAACTTGGATTGGGAGCTTTGAAACGACAACGTTCCCAACCACCACGCTCGGCAGCACGTTAATTTCTATAAGAATACTTCACACAAATTACTCTCCCCACATCTCAGTCAAATAAATGCTTTTTCATTCCCTTAGAAATTACATTGCCTGAGAACTTGGATTGGGAGCTTTGAAATGACAACGTTCCCAACCACCGCGCTCGGCAGCACGTTAATTTCTATAAGAATACTTCACACAAAACACTCTCCCCACATCTCAGTCAAATAAATGCCTTTTCATTATCTTAGAAATTACATTGCCTGAGAACTTGGATTGGGAGCTTTGAAATGACAACGTTACCAACCACCGCGCTCGGCAGTACGTTAATTTCTATAAGAATACTTCACACAAAACACTCTCCCCACATCTCAGTCAAATAAATACCTGTTCATTATCTTAGAAATTACATTGCCAGAGAACTTGGATTGGGAGCTTTGAAATGACAACGTTCCCAACCACCGCGCTCGGCAGCACGTTAATTTCTATAAGAATACTTCACACAAAACACTCTCCCCACATCTCAGTCAAATAACTGCCTTTTCATTCCCTTAGAAATTACATCGCCTGAGAACTTGGATTGGGAGCTTTGAAATGACAACGTTCCCAACCACCGCGCTCGGCAGCACGTTAATTTCTATAAGAATACTTCACACAAAACACTCTCCCCACATCTCAGTCAAATTAATGCCTTTTCATTCCCTTAGAAATTACATTGCTTGAGAACTTGGATTGGGAGCTTTGAAACGACAACGTTCCCAACCACCACGCTCGGCAGCACGTTAATTTCTATAAGAATATTTCACACAAAACACTCTCCCCACATCTCAGTCAAATAAATGCCTTTTCATTCCCTTAGAAATTACATCGCCTGAGAACTTGGATTGGGAGCTTTGAAATGACAACGTTCCCAACCACCGCGCTCGGCAGCACGTTAATTTCTATAAGAATACTTCACACAAAACACTCTCCCCACATCTCAGTCAAATAAATGGCTTTTCATTCCCTTAGAAATTACATTGCCTGAGAACTTGTATTGGGAGCTTTGAAATGACAATGTTCCCAACCACCGCGTTCGGCAGCACGTTAATTTCTATAAGAATACTTCACACAAAACACTCTCCCCACATCACAGTGAAATAAATGCCTTTTCATTCCCTTAGAAATTACATTGCCTGAGAACTTGGATTGGGAGCTTTGAAATGACAACGTTCCCAACCACCGCGCTCGGCAGCACGTTAATTTCTATAAGAATACTTCACACAAAACACTCTCCCCACATCTCAGTCAAATAACTGCCTTTTCATTCCCTTAGAAATTACATCGCCTGAGAACTTGGATTGGGAGCTTTGAAATGACAACGTTCCCAACCACCGCGCTCGGCAGCACGTTAATTTCTATAAGAATACTTCACACAAAACACTCTCCCCCCATCACAGTGAAATAAATGCCTTTTCATTCCCTTAGAAATTACATCGCCTGAGAACTTGGATTGGGAGCTTTGAAATGACAACGTTCCCAACCACCGCGCTCGGCAGCACGTTA
Organism: Metellina segmentata; assembly: GCA_947359465.1. Taxonomy (NCBI): domain Eukaryota; kingdom Metazoa; phylum Arthropoda; class Arachnida; order Araneae; family Tetragnathidae; genus Metellina; species Metellina segmentata. The sequence continues at coordinate 11,206,972 of OX375876.1, read as the reverse complement.
ATTTCTATAAGAATACTTCACACAAAACACTCTCCCCACATCTCAGTCAAATTAATGCCTTTTCATTCCCTTAGAAATTACATTGCTTGAGAACTTGGATTGGGAGCTTTGAAACGACAACGTTCCCAACCACCACGCTCGGCAGCACGTTAATTTCTATAAGAATATTTCACACAAAACACTCTCCCCACATCTCAGTCAAATAAATGCCTTTTCATTCCCTTAGAAATTACATCGCCTGAGAACTTGGATTGGGAGCTTTGAAATGACAACGTTCCCAACCACCGCGCTCGGCAGCACGTTAATTTCTATAAGAATACTTCACACAAAACACTCTCCCCACATCTCAGTCAAATAAATGCCTTTTCATTCCCTTAGAAATTACATTGCCTGAGAACTTGTATTGGGAGCTTTGAAATGACAATGTTCCCAACCACCGCGCTCGGCAGCACGTTAATTTCTATAAGAATACTTCACACAAAACACTCTCCCCACATCACAGTGAAATAAATGCCTTTTCATTCCCTTAGAAATTACATTGCCTGAGAACTTGGATAGGGAGCTTTGAAATGACAATGTTCCCAACCACCGCGCTCGGCAGCACGTTAATTTCTATAAGAATACTTCACACAAAACACTCTCCCCCCATCACAGTGAAATAAATGCCTTTTCATTCCCTTAGAAATTACATCGCCTGAGAACTTGGATTGGGAGCTTTGAAATGACAACGTTCCCAACCACCGCGCTCGGCAGCACGTTAATTACTATAAGAATACTTCACACAAAACACTCTCCCCACATCTCAGTCAAATTAATGCCTTTTCATTCCCTTAGAAATTACATTGCTTGAGAACTTGGATTGGGAGCTTTGAAACGACAACGTTCCCAACCACCACGCTCGGCAGCACGTTAATTTCTATAAGAATACTTCACACAAATTACTCTCCCCACATCTCAGTCAAATAAATGCCTTTTCATTCCCTTAGAAATTACATTGCTTGAGAACTTGGATTGGGAGCTTTGAAACGACAACGTTCCCAACCACCACGCTCGGCAGCACGTTAATTTCTATAAGAATACTTCACACAAATTACTCTCCCCACATCTCAGTCAAATAAATGCTTTTTCATTCCCTTAGAAATTACATTGCCTGAGAACTTGGATTGGGAGCTTTGAAATGACAACGTTCCCAACCACCGCGCTCGGCAGCACGTTAATTTCTATAAGAATACTTCACACAAAACACTCTCCCCACATCTCAGTCAAATAAATGCCTTTTCATTATCTTAGAAATTACATTGCCTGAGAACTTGGATTGGGAGCTTTGAAATGACAACGTTACCAACCACCGCGCTCGGCAGTACGTTAATTTCTATAAGAATACTTCACACAAAACACTCTCCCCACATCTCAGTCAAATAAATACCTGTTCATTATCTTAGAAATTACATTGCCAGAGAACTTGGATTGGGAGCTTTGAAATGACAACGTTCCCAACCACCGCTCTCGGCAGCACGTTAATTTCTATAAGAATACTTCACACAAAACACTCTCCCCACATCTCAGTCAAATAACTGCCTTTTCATTCCCTTAGAAATTACATCGCCTGAGAACTTGGATTGGGAGCTTTGAAATGACAACGTTCCCAACCACCGCGCTCGGCAGCACGTTAATTTCTATAAGAATACTTCACACAAAACACTCTCCCCACATCTCAGTCAAATTAATGCCTTTTCATTCCCTTAGAAATTACATTGCTTGAGAACTTGGATTGGGAGCTTTGAAACGACAACGTTCCCAACCACCACGCTCGGCAGCACGTTAATTTCTATAAGAATATTTCACACAAAACACTCTCCCCACATCTCAGTCAAATAAATGCCTTTTCATTCCCTTAGAAATTACATCGCCTGAGAACTTGGATTGGGAGCTTTGAAATGACAACGTTCCCAACCACCGCGCTCGGCAGCACGTTAATTTCTATAAGAATACTTCACACAAAACACTCTCCCCACATCTCAGTCAAATAAATGCCTTTTCATTCCCTTAGAAATTACATTGCCTGAGAACTTGTATTGGGAGCTTTGAAATGACAATGTTCCCAACCACCGCGCTCGGCAGCACGTTAATTTCTATAAGAATACTTCACACAAAACACTCTCCCCACATCACAGTGAAATAAATGCCTTTTCATTCCCTTAGAAATTACATTGCCTGAGAACTTGGATAGGGAGCTTTGAAATGACAATGTTCCCAACCACCGCGCTCGGCAGCACGTTAATTTCTATAAGAATACTTCACACAAAACACTCTCCCCCCATCACAGTGAAATAAATGCCTTTTCATTCCCTTAGAAATTACATCGCCTGAGAACTTGGATTGGGAGCTTTGAAATGACAACGTTCCCAACCACCGCGCTCGGCAGCACGTTAATTACTATAAGAATACTTCACAAAAAACACTCTCCCCACATCTCAGTCAAATTAATGCCTTTTCATTCCCTTAGAAATTACATTGCTTGAGAACTTGGATTGGGAGCTTTGAAACGACAACGTTCCCAACCACCACGCTCGGCAGCACGTTAATTTCTATAAGAATACTTCACACAAATTACTCTCCCCACATCTCAGTCAAATAAATGCTTTTTCATTCCCTTAGAAATTACATTGCCTGAGAACTTGGATTGGGAGCTTTGAAATGACAACGTTCCCAACCACCGCGCTCGGCAGTACGTTAATTTCTATAAGAATACTTCACACAAAACACTCTCCCCACATCTCAGTCAAATAAATACCTGTTCATTATCTTAGAAATTACATTGCCAGAGAACTTGGATTGGGAGCTTTGAAATGACAACGTTCCCAACCACCGCGCTCGGCAGCACGTTAATTTCTATAAGAATACTTCACACAAAACACTCTCCCCACATCTCAGTCAAATAACTGCCTTTTCATTCCCTTAGAAATTACATCGCCTGAGAACTTGGATTGGGAGCTTTGAAATGACAACGTTCCCAACCACCGCGCTCGGCAGCACGTTAATTTCTATAAGAATACTTCACACAAAACACTCTCCCCCCATCACAGTGAAATAAATGCCTTTTCATTCCCTTAGAAATTACATCGCCTGAGAACTTGGATTGGGAGCTTTGAAATGACAACGTTCCCAACCACCGCGCTCGGCAGCACGTTAATTTCTATAAGAATACTTCACACAAAACACTCTCCCCACATCTCAGTCAAATTAATGCCTTTTCATTCCCTTAGAAATTACATTGCTTGAGAACTTGGATTGGGAGCTTTGAAACGACAACGTTCCCAACCACCACGCTCGGCAGCACGTTAATTTCTATAAGAATACTTCACACAAATTACTCTCCCCACATCTCAGTCAAATAAATGCTTTTTCATTCCCTTAGAAATTACATTGCCTGAGAACTTGGATTGGGAGCTTTGAAATGACAACGTTCCCAACCACCGCGCTCGGCAGCACGTTAATTTCTATAAGAATACTTCACACAAAACACTCTCCCCACATCTCAGTCAAATAAATACCTGTTCATTATCTTAGAAATTACATTGCCAGAGAACTTGGATTGGGAGCTTTGAAATGACAACGTTCCCAACCACCGCGCTCGGCAGCACGTTAATTTCTATAAGAATACTTCACACAAAACACTCTCCCCACATCTCAGTCAAATAACTGCCTTTTCATTCCCTTAGAAATTACATCGCCTGAGAACTTGGATTGGGAGCTTTGAAATGACAACGTTCCCAACCACCGCGCTCGGCAGCACGTTAATTTCTATAAGAATACTTCACACAAAACACTCTCCCCCCATCACAGTGAAATAAATGCCTTTTCATTCCCTTAGAAATTACATCGCCTGAGAACTTGGATTGGGAGCTTTGAAATGACAACGTTCCCAACCACCGCGCTCGGCAGCACGTTAATTTCTATAAGAATACTTCACACAAAACACTCTCCCCACATCTCAGTCAAATTAATGCCTTTTCATTCCCTTAGAAATTACATTGCTTGAGAACTTGGATTGGGAGCTTTGAAACGACAACGTTCCCAACCACCACGCTCGGCAGCACGTTAATTTCTATAAGAATATTTCACACAAAACACTCTCCCCACATCTCAGTCAAATAAATGCCTTTTCATTCCCTTAGAAATTACATCGCCTGAGAACTTGGATTGGGAGCTTTGAAATGACAACGTTCCCAACCACCGCGCTCGGCAGCACGTTAATTTCTATAAGAATACTTCACACAAAACACTCTCCCCACATCTCAGTCAAATAAATGCCTTTTCATTCCCTTAGAAATTACATTGCCTGAGAACTTGTATTGGGAGCTTTGAAATGACAATGTTCCCAACCACCGCGCTCGGCAGCACGTTAATTTCTATAAGAATACTTCACACAAAACACTCTCCCCACATCACAGTGAAATAAATGCCTTTTCATTCCCTTAGAAATTACATTGCCTGAGAACTTGGATAGGGAGCTTTGAAATGACAATGTTCCCAACCACCGCGCTCGGCAGCACGTTAATTTCTATAAGAATACTTCACACAAAACACTCTCCCCCCATCACAGTGAAATAAATGCCTTTTCATTCCCTTAGAAATTACATCGCCTGAGAACTTGGATTGGGAGCTTTGAAATGACAACGTTCCCAACCACCGCGCTCGGCAGCACGTTAATTACTATAAGAATACTTCACAGAAAACACTCTCCCCACATCTCAGTCAAATTAATGCCTTTTCATTCCCTTAGAAATTACATTGCTTGAGAACTTGGATTGGGAGCTTTGAAACGACAACGTTCCCAACCACCACGCTCGGCAGCACGTTAATTTCTATAAGAATACTTCACACAAATTACTCTCCCCACATCTCAGTCAAATAAATGCTTTTTCATTCCCTTAGAAATTACATTGCCTGAGAACTTGGATTGGGAGCTTTGAAATGACAACGTTCCCAACCACCGCGCTCGGCAGCACGTTAATTTCTATAAGAATACTTCACACAAAACACTCTCCCCACATCTCAGTCAAATAAATGCCTTTTCATTATCTTAGAAATTACATTGCCTGAGAACTTGGATTGGGAGCTTTGAAATGACAACGTTCCCAACCACCGCGCTCGGCAGTACGTTAATTTCTATAAGAATACTTCACACAAAACACTCTCCCCACATCTCAGTCAAATAAATACCTGTTCATTATCTTAGAAATTACATTGCCAGAGAACTTGGATTGGGAGCTTTGAAATGACAACGTTCCCAACCACCGCGCTCGGCAGCACGTTAATTTCTATAAGAATACTTCACACAAAACACTCTCCCCACATCTCAGTCAAATAACTGCCTTTTCATTCCCTTAGAAATTACATCGCCTGAGAACTTGGATTGGGAGCTTTGAAATGACAACGTTCCGAACCACCGCGCTCGGCAGCACGTTAATTTCTATAAGAATACTTCACACAAAACACTCTCCCCACATCTCAGTCAAATTAATGCCTTTTCATTCCCTTAGAAATTACATTGCTTGAGAACTTGGATTGGGAGCTTTGAAACGACAACGTTCCCAACCACCACGCTCGGCAGCACGTTAATTTCTATAAGAATACTTCACACAAATTACTCTCCCCACATCTCAGTCAAATAAATGCTTTTTCATTCCCTTAGAAATTACATTGCCTGAGAACTTGGATTGGGAGCTTTGAAATGACAACGTTCCCAACCACCGCGCTCGGCAGCACGTTAATTTGTATAAGAATACTTCACACAAAACACTCTCCCCACATCTCAGTCAAATAAATGCCTTTTCATTATCTTAGAAATTACATTGCCTGAGAACTTGGATTGGGAGCTTTGAAATGAAAACGTTCCCAACCACCGCGCTCGGCAGTACGTTAATTTCTATAAGAATACTTCACACAAAACACTCTCCCCACATCTCAGTCAAATAAATACCTGTTCATTATCTTAGAAATTACATTGCCAGAGAACTTGGATTGGGAGCTTTGAAATGACAACGTTCCCAACCACCGCGCTCGGCAGCACGTTAATTTCTATAAGAATACTTCACACAAAACACTCTCCCCACATCTCAGTCAAATTAATGCCTTTTCATTCCCTTAGAAATTACATTGCTTGAGAACTTGGATTGGGAGCTTTGAAACGACAACGTTCCCAACCACCACGCTCGGCAGCACGTTAATTTCTATAAGAATATTTCACACAAAACACTCTCCCCACATCTCAGTCAAATAAATGCCTTTTCATTCCCTTAGAAATTACATCGCCTGAGAACTTGGATTGGGAGCTTTGAAATGACAACGTTCCCAACCACCGCGCTCGGCAGCACGTTAATTTCTATAAGAATACTTCACACAAAACACTCTCCCCACATCTCAGTCAAATAAATGCCTTTTCATTCCCTTAGAAATTACATTGCCTGAGAACTTGTATTGGGAGCTTTGAAATGACAATGTTCCCAACCACCGCGCTCGGCAGCACGTTAATTTCTATAAGAATACTTCACACAAAACACTCTCCCCACATCACAGTGAAATAAATGCCTTTTCATTCCCTTAGAAATTACATTGCCTGAGAACTTGGATAGGGAGCTTTGAAATGACAATGTTCCCAACCACCGCGCTCGGCAGCACGTTAATTTCTATAAGAATACTTCACACAAAACACTCTCCCCCCATCACAGTGAAATAAATGCCTTTTCATTCCCTTAGAAATTACATCGCCTGAGAACTTGGATTGGGAGCTTTGAAATGACAACGTTCCCAACCACCGCGCTCGGCAGCACGTTAATTACTATAAGAATACTTCACAGAAAACACTCTCCCCACATCTCAGTCAAATTAATGCCTTTTCATTCCCTTAGAAATTACATTGCTTGAGAACTTGGATTGGGAGCTTTGAAACGACAACGTTCCCAACCACCACGCTCGGCAGCACGTTAATTTCTATAAGAATACTTCACACAAATTACTCTCCCCACATCTCAGTCAAATAAATGCTTTTTCATTCCCTTAGAAATTACATTGCCTGAGAACTTGGATTGGGAGCTTTGAAATGACAACGTTCCCAACCACCGCGCTCGGCAGCACGTTAATTTCTATAAGAATACTTCACACAAAACACTCTCCCCACATCTCAGTCAAATAAATGCCTTTTCATTATCTTAGAAATTACATTGCCTGAGAACTTGGATTGGGAGCTTTGAAATGACAACGTTCCCAACCACCGCGCTCGGCAGTACGTTAATTTCTATAAGAATACTTCACACAAAACACTCTCCCCACATCTCAGTCAAATAAATACCTGTTCATTATCTTAGAAATTACATTGCCAGAGAACTTGGATTGGGAGCTTTGAAATGACAACGTTCCCAACCACCGCGCTCGGCAGCACGTTAATTTCTATAAGAATACTTCACACAAAACACTCTCCCCACATCTCAGTCAAATAACTGCCTTTTCATTCCCTTAGAAATTACATCGCCTGAGAACTTGGATTGGGAGCTTTGAAATGACAACGTTCCCAACCACCGCGCTCGGCAGCACGTTAATTTCTATAAGAATACTTCACACAAAACACTCTCCCCACATCTCAGTCAAATTAATGCCTTTTCATTCCCTTAGAAATTACATTGCTTGAGAACTTGGATTGGGAGCTTTGAAACGACAACGTTCCCAACCACCACGCTCGGCAGCACGTTAATTTCTATAAGAATACTTCACACAAATTACTCTCCCCACATCTCAGTCAAATAAATGCTTTTTCATTCCCTTAGAAATTACATTGCCTGAGAACTTGGATTGGGAGCTTTGAAATGACAACGTTCCCAACCACCGCGCTCGGCAGCACGTTAATTTGTATAAGAATACTTCACACAAAACACTCTCCCCACATCTCAGTCAAATAAATGCCTTTTCATTATCTTAGAAATTACATTGCCTGAGAACTTGGATTGGGAGCTTTGAAATGAAAACGTTCCCAACCACCGCGCTCGGCAGTACGTTAATTTCTATAAGAATACTTCACACAAAACACTCTCCCCACATCTCAGTCAAATAAATACCTGTTCATTATCTTAGAAATTACATTGCCAGAGAACTTGGATTGGGAGCTTTGAAATGACAACGTTCCCAACCACCGCGCTCGGCAGCACGTTAATTTCTATAAGAATACTTCACACAAAACACTCTCCCCACATCTCAGTCAAATAACTGCCTTTTCATTCCCTTAGAAATTACATCGCCTGAGAACTTGGATTGGGAGCTTTGAAATGACAACGTTCCCAACCACCGCGCTCGGCAGCACGTTAATTTCTATAAGAATACTTCACACAAAACACTCTCCCCACATCTCAGTCAAATAAATGCCTTTTCATTCCCTTAGAAATTACATCGCCTGAGAACTTGGATTGGGAGCTTTGAAATGACAACGTTCCCAACCACCGCGCTCGGCAGCACGTTAATTTCTATAAGAATACTTCACACAAAACACTCTCCCCACATCTCAGTCAAATAAATGCCTTTTCATTCCCTTAGAAATTACATTGCCTGAGAACTTGGATTGGGAGCTTTAAAATGACAACGTTCCCAACCACCGCGCTCGGCAGCACGTTAATTTCTGTAAGAATACTTCACACAAAACACTCTCCCCACATCTCAGTCAAATAAATGCCTTTTCATTCCCTTAGAAATTACATTGCCTGAGAACTTGGATTGGGAGCTTTGAAATGACAACGTTCCCATCCACCGCGCTCGGCAGCACGTTAATTTCGATAAGAATACTTGACACAAAACACACTCCCCACATCTCAGTCAAATAAATGCCTTTTCATTCCCTTAGAAATTACATTGCCTGAGAAATTGGATTGGGAGCTTTGAAATGACAACGTTCCCAACCACCGCGCTCGGCAGCACGTTAATTTCTATAAGAATACTTCACACAAAACACTCTCCCCACATCTCAGTCAAATAAATGCCTGTTCATTATCTTAGAAATTGCATTGCCAGAGAACTTGGATTGTGAGCTTTAAAATGACAACGTTCCCAACCACCGCGCTCGGCAGCACGTTAATTTCTATAAGAATACTTCACACAAAACACTCTCCCCACATCTCAGTCAAATAACTGCCTTTTCATTCCCTTAGAAATTACATCGCCTGAGAACTTGGATTGGGAGCTTTGAAATGACAATGTTCCCAACCACCGCGCTCGGCAGCACGTTAATTTCTATAAGAATACTTCACACAAAACACTCTCCCCACATCTCAGTCAAATAAATGCCTTTTCATTCCCTTAGAAATTACATTGCCTGAGAACTTGTATTGGGAGCTTTGAAATGACAATGTTCCCAACCACCGCGCTCGGCAGCACGTTAATTTCTATAAGAATACTTCACACAAAACACTCTCCCCACATCACAGTGAAATAAATGCCTTTTCATTCCCTTAGAAATTACATTGCCTGAGAACTTGGATAGGGAGCTTTGAAATGACAATGTTCCCAACCACCGCGCTCGGCAGCACGTTAATTTCTATAAGAATACTTCACACAAAACACTCTCCCCCCATCACAGTGAAATAAATGCCTTTTCATTCCCTTAGAAATTACATCGCCTGAGAACTTGGATTGGGAGCTTTGAAATGACAACGTTCCCAACCACCGCGCTCGGCAGCACGTTAATTACTATAAGAATACTTCACAGAAAACACTCTCCCCACATCTCAGTCAAATTAATGCCTTTTCATTCCCTTAGAAATTACATTGCTTGAGAACTTGGATTGGGAGCTTTGAAACGACAACGTTCCCAACCACCACGCTCGGCAGCACGTTAATTTCTATAAGAATACTTCACACAAATTACTCTCCCCACATCTCAGTCAAATAAATGCTTTTTCATTCCCTTAGAAATTACATTGCCTGAGAACTTGGATTGGGAGCTTTGAAATGACAACGTTCCCAACCACCGCGCTCGGCAGCACGTTAATTTCTATAAGAATACTTCACACAAAACACTCTCCCCACATCTCAGTCAAATAAATGCCTTTTCATTATCTTAGAAATTACATTGCCTGAGAACTTGGATTGGGAGCTTTGAAATGACAACGTTCCCAACCACCGCGCTCGGCAGTACGTTAATTTCTATAAGAATACTTCACACAAAACACTCTCCCCACATCTCAGTCAAATAAATACCTGTTCATTATCTTAGAAATTACATTGCCAGAGAACTTGGATTGGGAGCTTTGAAATGACAACGTTCCCAACCACCGCGCTCGGCAGCACGTTAATTTCTATAAGAATACTTCACACAAAACACTCTCCCCACATCTCAGTCAAATAACTGCCTTTTCATTCCCTTAGAAATTACATCGCCTGAGAACTTGGATTGGGAGCTTTGAAATGACAACGTTCCCAACCACCGCGCTCGGCAGCACGTTAATTTCTATAAGAATACTTCACACAAAACACTCTCCCCACATCTCAGTCAAATTAATGCCTTTTCATTCCCTTAGAAATTACATTGCTTGAGAACTTGGATTGGGAGCTTTGAAACGACAACGTTCCCAACCACCACGCTCGGCAGCACGTTAATTTCTATAAGAATACTTCACACAAATTACTCTCCCCACATCTCAGTCAAATAAATGCTTTTTCATTCCCTTAGAAATTACATTGCCTGAGAACTTGGATTGGGAGCTTTGAAATGACAACGTTCCCAACCACCGCGCTCGGCAGCACGTTAATTTGTATAAGAATACTTCACACAAAACACTCTCCCCACATCTCAGTCAAATAAATGCCTTTTCATTATCTTAGAAATTACATTGCCTGAGAACTTGGATTGGGAGCTTTGAAATGAAAACGTTCCCAACCACCGCGCTCGGCAGTACGTTAATTTCTATAAGAATACTTCACACAAAACACTCTCCCCACATCTCAGTCAAATAAATACCTGTTCATTATCTTAGAAATTACATTGCCAGAGAACTTGGATTGGGAGCTTTGAAATGACAACGTTCCCAACCACCGCGCTCGGCAGCACGTTAATTTCTATAAGAATACTTCACACAAAACACTCTCCCCACATCTCAGTCAAATTAATGCCTTTTCATTCCCTTAGAAATTACATTGCTTGAGAACTTGGATTGGGAGCTTTGAAACGACAACGTTCCCAACCACCACGCTCGGCAGCACGTTAATTTCTATAAGAATACTTCACACAAATTACTCTCCCCACATCTCAGTCAAATAAATGCTTTTTCATTCCCTTAGAAATTACATTGCCTGAGAACTTGGATTGGGAGCTTTGAAATGACAACGTTCCCAACCACCGCGCTCGGCAGCACGTTAATTTGTATAAGAATACTTCACACAAAACACTCTCCCCACATCTCAGTCAAATAAATGCCTTTTCATTATCTTAGAAATTACATTGCCTGAGAACTTGGATTGGGAGCTTTGAAATGAAAACGTTCCCAACCACCGCGCTCGGCAGTACGTTAATTTCTATAAGAATACTTCACACAAAACACTCTCCCCACATCTCAGTCAAATAAATACCTGTTCATTATCTTAGAAATTACATTGCCAGAGAACTTGGATTGGGAGCTTTGAAATGACAACGTTCCCAACCACCGCGCTCGGCAGCACGTTAATTTCTATAAGAATACTTCACACAAAACACTCTCCCCACATCTCAGTCAAATTAATGCCTTTTCATTCCCTTAGAAATTACATTGCTTGAGAACTTGGATTGGGAGCTTTGAAACGACAACGTTCCCAACCACCACGCTCGGCAGCACGTTAATTTCTATAAGAATATTTCACACAAAACACTCTCCCCACATCTCAGTCAAATAAATGCCTTTTCATTCCCTTAGAAATTACATCGCCTGAGAACTTGGATTGGGAGCTTTGAAATGACAACGTTCCCAACCACCGCGCTCGGCAGCACGTTAATTTCTATAAGAATACTTCACACAAAACACTCTCCCCACATCTCAGTCAAATAAATGCCTTTTCATTCCCTTAGAAATTACATTGCCTGAGAACTTGTATTGGGAGCTTTGAAATGACAATGTTCCCAACCACCGCGCTCGGCAGCACGTTAATTTCTATAAGAATACTTCACACAAAACACTCTCCCCACATCACAGTGAAATAAATGCCTTTTCATTCCCTTAGAAATTACATTGCCTGAGAACTTGGATAGGGAGCTTTGAAATGACAATGTTCCCAACCACCGCGCTCGGCAGCACGTTAATTTCTATAAGAATACTTCACACAAAACACTCTCCCCCCATCACAGTGAAATAAATGCCTTTTCATTCCCTTAGAAATTACATCGCCTGAGAACTTGGATTGGGAGCTTTGAAATGACAACGTTCCCAACCACCGCGCTCGGCAGCACGTTAATTACTATAAGAATACTTCACAGAAAACACTCTCCCCACATCTCAGTCAAATTAATGCCTTTTCATTCCCTTAGAAATTACATTGCTTGAGAACTTGGATTGGGAGCTTTGAAACGACAACGTTCCCAACCACCACGCTCGGCAGCACGTTAATTTCTATAAGAATACTTCACACAAATTACTCTCCCCACATCTCAGTCAAATAAATGCTTTTTCATTCCCTTAGAAATTACATTGCCTGAGAACTTGGATTGGGAGCTTTGAAATGACAACGTTCCCAACCACCGCGCTCGGCAGCACGTTAATTTCTATAAGAATACTTCACACAAAACACTCTCCCCACATCTCAGTCAAATAAATGCCTTTTCATTATCTTAGAAATTACATTGCCTGAGAACTTGGATTGGGAGCTTTGAAATGACAACGTTCCCAACCACCGCGCTCGGCAGTACGTTAATTTCTATAAGAATACTTCACACAAAACACTCTCCCCACATCTCAGTCAAATAAATACCTGTTCATTATCTTAGAAATTACATTGCCAGAGAACTTGGATTGGGAGCTTTGAAATGACAACGTTCCCAACCACCGCGCTCGGCAGCACGTTAATTTCTATAAGAATACTTCACACAAAACACTCTCCCCACATCTCAGTCAAATAACTGCCTTTTCATTCCCTTAGAAATTACATCGCCTGAGAACTTGGATTGGGAGCTTTGAAATGACAACGTTCCCAACCACCGCGCTCGGCAGCACGTTAATTTCTATAAGAATACTTCACACAAAACACTCTCCCCACATCTCAGTCAAATTAATGCCTTTTCATTCCCTTAGAAATTACATTGCTTGAGAACTTGGATTGGGAGCTTTGAAACGACAACGTTCCCAACCACCACGCTCGGCAGCACGTTAATTTCTATAAGAATACTTCACACAAATTACTCTCCCCACATCTCAGTCAAATAAATGCTTTTTCATTCCCTTAGAAATTACATTGCCTGAGAACTTGGATTGGGAGCTTTGAAATGACAACGTTCCCAACCACCGCGCTCGGCAGCACGTTAATTTGTATAAGAATACTTCACACAAAACACTCTCCCCACATCTCAGTCAAATAAATGCCTTTTCATTATCTTAGAAATTACATTGCCTGAGAACTTGGATTGGGAGCTTTGAAATGAAAACGTTCCCAACCACCGCGCTCGGCAGTACGTTAATTTCTATAAGAATACTTCACACAAAACACTCTCCCCACATCTCAGTCAAATAAATACCTGTTCATTATCTTAGAAATTACATTGCCAGAGAACTTGGATTGGGAGCTTTGAAATGACAACGTTCCCAACCACCGCGCTCGGCAGCACGTTAATTTCTATAAGAATACTTCACACAAAACACTCTCCCCACATCTCAGTCAAATAACTGCCTTTTCATTCCCTTAGAAATTACATCGCCTGAGAACTTGGATTGGGAGCTTTGAAATGACAACGTTCCCAACCACCGCGCTCGGCAGCACGTTAATTTCTATAAGAATACTTCACACAAAACACTCTCCCCACATCTCAGTCAAATAAATGCCTTTTCATTCCCTTAGAAATTACATCGCCTGAGAACTTGGATTGGGAGCTTTGAAATGACAACGTTCCCAACCACCGCGCTCGGCAGCACGTTAATTTCTATAAGAATACTTCACACAAAACACTCTCCCCACATCTCAGTCAAATAAATGCCTTTTCATTCCCTTAGAAATTACATTGCCTGAGAACTTGGATTGGGAGCTTTAAAATGACAACGTTCCCAACCACCGCGCTCGGCAGCACGTTAATTTCTGTAAGAATACTTCACACAAAACACTCTCCCCACATCTCAGTCAAATAAATGCCTTTTCATTCCCTTAGAAATTACATTGCCTGAGAACTTGGATTGGGAGCTTTGAAATGACAACGTTCCCATCCACCGCGCTCGGCAGCACGTTAATTTCGATAAGAATACTTGACACAAAACACACTCCCCACATCTCAGTCAAATAAATGCCTTTTCATTCCCTTAGAAATTACATTGCCTGAGAAATTGGATTGGGAGCTTTGAAATGACAACGTTCCCAACCACCGCGCTCGGCAGCACGTTAATTTCTATAAGAATACTTCACACAAAACACTCTCCCCACATCTCAGTCAAATAAATGCCTGTTCATTATCTTAGAAATTGCATTGCCAGAGAACTTGGATTGTGAGCTTTAAAATGACAACGTTCCCAACCACCGCGCTCGGCAGCACGTTAATTTCTATAAGAATACTTCACACAAAACACTCTCCCCACATCTCAGTCAAATAACTGCCTTTTCATTCCCTTAGAAATTACATCGCCTGAGAACTTGGATTGGGAGCTTTGAAATGACAATGTTCCCAACCACCGCGCTCGGCAGCACGTTAATTTCTATAAGAATACTTCACACAAAACACTCTCCCCACATCTCAGTCAAATAAATGCCTTTTCATTCCCTTAGAAATTACATTGCCTGAGAACTTGTATTGGGAGCTTTGAAATGACAATGTTCCCAACCACCGCGCTCGGCAGCACGTTAATTTCTATAAGAATACTTCACACAAAACACTCTCCCCACATCACAGTGAAATAAATGCCTTTTCATTCCCTTAGAAATTACATTGCCTGAGAACTTGGATAGGGAGCTTTGAAATGACAATGTTCCCAACCACCGCGCTCGGCAGCACGTTAATTTCTATAAGAATACTTCACACAAAACACTCTCCCCCCATCACAGTGAAATAAATGCCTTTTCATTCCCTTAGAAATTACATCGCCTGAGAACTTGGATTGGGAGCTTTGAAATGACAACGTTCCCAACCACCGCGCTCGGCAGCACGTTAATTACTATAAGAATACTTCACAGAAAACACTCTCCCCACATCTCAGTCAAATTAATGCCTTTTCATTCCCTTAGAAATTACATTGCTTGAGAACTTGGATTGGGAGCTTTGAAACGACAACGTTCCCAACCACCACGCTCGGCAGCACGTTAATTTCTATAAGAATACTTCACACAAATTACTCTCCCCACATCTCAGTCAAATAAATGCTTTTTCATTCCCTTAGAAATTACATTGCCTGAGAACTTGGATTGGGAGCTTTGAAATGACAACGTTCCCAACCACCGCGCTCGGCAGCACGTTAATTTCTATAAGAATACTTCACACAAAACACTCTCCCCACATCTCAGTCAAATAAATGCCTTTTCATTATCTTAGAAATTACATTGCCTGAGAACTTGGATTGGGAGCTTTGAAATGACAACGTTCCCAACCACCGCGCTCGGCAGTACGTTAATTTCTATAAGAATACTTCACACAAAACACTCTCCCCACATCTCAGTCAAATAAATACCTGTTCATTATCTTAGAAATTACATTGCCAGAGAACTTGGATTGGGAGCTTTGAAATGACAACGTTCCCAACCACCGCGCTCGGCAGCACGTTAATTTCTATAAGAATACTTCACACAAAACACTCTCCCCACATCTCAGTCAAATAACTGCCTTTTCATTCCCTTAGAAATTACATCGCCTGAGAACTTGGATTGGGAGCTTTGAAATGACAACGTTCCCAACCACCGCGCTCGGCAGCACGTTAATTTCTATAAGAATACTTCACACAAAACACTCTCCCCACATCTCAGTCAAATTAATGCCTTTTCATTCCCTTAGAAATTACATTGCTTGAGAACTTGGATTGGGAGCTTTGAAACGACAACGTTCCCAACCACCACGCTCGGCAGCACGTTAATTTCTATAAGAATACTTCACACAAATTACTCTCCCCACATCTCAGTCAAATAAATGCTTTTTCATTCCCTTAGAAATTACATTGCCTGAGAACTTGGATTGGGAGCTTTGAAATGACAACGTTCCCAACCACCGCGCTCGGCAGCACGTTAATTTGTATAAGAATACTTCACACAAAACACTCTCCCCACATCTCAGTCAAATAAATGCCTTTTCATTATCTTAGAAATTACATTGCCTGAGAACTTGGATTGGGAGCTTTGAAATGAAAACGTTCCCAACCACCGCGCTCGGCAGTACGTTAATTTCTATAAGAATACTTCACACAAAACACTCTCCCCACATCTCAGTCAAATAAATACCTGTTCATTATCTTAGAAATTACATTGCCAGAGAACTTGGATTGGGAGCTTTGAAATGACAACGTTCCCAACCACCGCGCTCGGCAGCACGTTAATTTCTATAAGAATACTTCACACAAAACACTCTCCCCACATCTCAGTCAAATTAATGCCTTTTCATTCCCTTAGAAATTACATTGCTTGAGAACTTGGATTGGGAGCTTTGAAACGACAACGTTCCCAACCACCACGCTCGGCAGCACGTTAATTTCTATAAGAATATTTCACACAAAACACTCTCCCCACATCTCAGTCAAATAAATGCCTTTTCATTCCCTTAGAAATTACATCGCCTGAGAACTTGGATTGGGAGCTTTGAAATGACAACGTTCCCAACCACCGCGCTCGGCAGCACGTTAATTTCTATAAGAATACTTCACACAAAACACTCTCCCCACATCTCAGTCAAATAAATGCCTTTTCATTCCCTTAGAAATTACATTGCCTGAGAACTTGTATTGGGAGCTTTGAAATGACAATGTTCCCAACCACCGCGCTCGGCAGCACGTTAATTTCTATAAGAATACTTCACACAAAACACTCTCCCCACATCACAGTGAAATAAATGCCTTTTCATTCCCTTAGAAATTACATTGCCTGAGAACTTGGATAGGGAGCTTTGAAATGACAATGTTCCCAACCACCGCGCTCGGCAGCACGTTAATTTCTATAAGAATACTTCACACAAAACACTCTCCCCCCATCACAGTGAAATAAATGCCTTTTCATTCCCTTAGAAATTACATCGCCTGAGAACTTGGATTGGGAGCTTTGAAATGACAACGTTCCCAACCACCGCGCTCGGCAGCACGTTAATTACTATAAGAATACTTCACAGAAAACACTCTCCCCACATCTCAGTCAAATTAATGCCTTTTCATTCCCTTAGAAATTACATTGCTTGAGAACTTGGATTGGGAGCTTTGAAACGACAACGTTCCCAACCACCACGCTCGGCAGCACGTTAATTTCTATAAGAATACTTCACACAAATTACTCTCCCCACATCTCAGTCAAATAAATGCTTTTTCATTCCCTTAGAAATTACATTGCCTGAGAACTTGGATTGGGAGCTTTGAAATGACAACGTTCCCAACCACCGCGCTCGGCAGCACGTTAATTTCTATAAGAATACTTCACACAAAACACTCTCCCCACATCTCAGTCAAATAAATGCCTTTTCATTATCTTAGAAATTACATTGCCTGAGAACTTGGATTGGGAGCTTTGAAATGACAACGTTCCCAACCACCGCGCTCGGCAGTACGTTAATTTCTATAAGAATACTTCACACAAAACACTCTCCCCACATCTCAGTCAAATAAATACCTGTTCATTATCTTAGAAATTACATTGCCAGAGAACTTGGATTGGGAGCTTTGAAATGACAACGTTCCCAACCACCGCGCTCGGCAGCACGTTAATTTCTATAAGAATACTTCACACAAAACACTCTCCCCACATCTCAGTCAAATAACTGCCTTTTCATTCCCTTAGAAATTACATCGCCTGAGAACTTGGATTGGGAGCTTTGAAATGACAACGTTCCCAACCACCGCGCTCGGCAGCACGTTAATTTCTATAAGAATACTTCACACAAAACACTCTCCCCACATCTCAGTCAAATTAATGCCTTTTCATTCCCTTAGAAATTACATTGCTTGAGAACTTGGATTGGGAGCTTTGAAACGACAACGTTCCCAACCACCACGCTCGGCAGCACGTTAATTTCTATAAGAATACTTCACACAAATTACTCTCCCCACATCTCAGTCAAATAAATGCTTTTTCATTCCCTTAGAAATTACATTGCCTGAGAACTTGGATTGGGAGCTTTGAAATGACAACGTTCCCAACCACCGCGCTCGGCAGCACGTTAATTTGTATAAGAATACTTCACACAAAACACTCTCCCCACATCTCAGTCAAATAAATGCCTTTTCATTATCTTAGAAATTACATTGCCTGAGAACTTGGATTGGGAGCTTTGAAATGAAAACGTTCCCAACCACCGCGCTCGGCAGTACGTTAATTTCTATAAGAATACTTCACACAAAACACTCTCCCCACATCTCAGTCAAATAAATACCTGTTCATTATCTTAGAAATTACATTGCCAGAGAACTTGGATTGGGAGCTTTGAAATGACAACGTTCCCAACCACCGCGCTCGGCAGCACGTTAATTTCTATAAGAATACTTCACACAAAACACTCTCCCCACATCTCAGTCAAATAACTGCATTTTCATTCCCTTAGAAATTACATCGCCTGAGAACTTGGATTGGGAGCTTTGAAATGACAACGTTCCCAACCACCGCGCTCGGCAGCACGTTAATTTCTATAAGAATACTTCACACAAAACACTCTCCCCACATCTCAGTCAAATAAATGCCTTTTCATTCCCTTAGAAATTACATCGCCTGAGAACTTGGATTGGGAGCTTTGAAATGACAACGTTCCCAACCACCGCGCTCGGCAGCACGTTAATTTCTATAAGAATACTTCACACAAAACACTCTCCCCACATCTCAGTCAAATAAATGCCTTTTCATTCCCTTAGAAATTACATTGCCTGAGAACTTGGATTGGGAGCTTTAAAATGACAACGTTCCCAACCACCGCGCTCGGCAGCACGTTAATTTCTGTAAGAATACTTCACACAAAACACTCTCCCCACATCTCAGTCAAATAAATGCCTTTTCATTCCCTTAGAAATTACATTGCCTGAGAACTTGGATTGGGAGCTTTGAAATGACAACGTTCCCATCCACCGCGCTCGGCAGCACGTTAATTTCGATAAGAATACTTGACACAAAACACACTCCCCACATCTCAGTCAAATAAATGCCTTTTCATTCCCTTAGAAATTACATTGCCTGAGAAATTGGATTGGGAGCTTTGAAATGACAACGTTCCCAACCACCGCGCTCGGCAGCACGTTAATTTCTATAAGAATACTTCACACAAAACACTCTCCCCACATCTCAGTCAAATAAATGCCTGTTCATTATCTTAGAAATTGCATTGCCAGAGAACTTGGATTGTGAGCTTTAAAATGACAACGTTCCCAACCACCGCGCTCGGCAGCACGTTAATTTCTATAAGAATACTTCACACAAAACACTCTCCCCACATCTCAGTCAAATAACTGCCTTTTCATTCCCTTAGAAATTACATCGCCTGAGAACTTGGATTGGGAGCTTTGAAATGACAATGTTCCCAACCACCGCGCTCGGCAGCACGTTAATTTCTATAAGAATACTTCACACAAAACACTCTCCCCACATCTCAGTCAAATAAATGCCTTTTCATTCCCTTAGAAATTACATCGCCTGAGAACTTGGATTGGGAGCTTTGAAATGACAACGTTCCCAACCACCGCGCTCGGCAGCACGTTAATTTCTATAAGAATACTTCACACAAAACACTCTCCCCACATCTCAGTCAAATAAATGCCTTTTCATTCCCTTAGAAATTACATTGCCTGAGAACTTGTATTGGGAGCTTTGAAATGACAATGTTCCCAACCACCGCGCTCGGCAGCACGTTAATTTCTATAAGAATACTTCACACAAAACACTCTCCCCACATCACAGTGAAATAAATGCCTTTTCATTCCCTTAGAAATTACATTGCCTGAGAACTTGGATTGGGAGCTTTGAAATGACAATGTTCCCAACCACCGCGCTCGGCAGCACGTTAATTTCTATAAGAATACTTCACACAAAACACTCTCCCCACATCACAGTGAAATAAATGCCTTTTCATTCCCTTAGAAATTACATCGCCTGAGAACTTGGATTGGGAGCTTTGAAATGACAACGTTCCCAACCACCGCGCTCGGCAGCACGTTAATTTCTATAAGAATACTTCACACAAAACACTCTCCCCACATCTCAGTCAAATTAATGCCTTTTCATTCCCTTAGAAATTACATTGCTTGAGAACTTGGATTGGGAGCTTTGAAACGACAACGTTCCCAACCACCGCGCTCGGCAGCACGTTAATTTCTATAAGAATACTTCACACAAATTACTCTCCCCACATCTCAGTCAAATAAATGCTTTTTCATTCCCTTAGAAATTACATTGCCTGAGAACTTGGATTGGGAGCTTTGAAATGACAACGTTCCCAACCACCGCGCTCGGCAGCACGTTAATTTCTATAAGAATACTTCACACAAAACACTCTCCCCACATCTCAGTCAAATAAATGCCTTTTCATTATCTTAGAAATTACATTGCCTGAGAACTTGGATTGGGAGCTTTGAAATGACAACGTTCCCAACCACCGCGCTCGGCAGTACGTTAATTTCTATAAGAATACTTCACACAAAACACTCTCCCCACATCTCAGTCAAATAAATACCTGTTCATTATCTTAGAAATTACATTGCCAGAGAACTTGGATTGGGAGCTTTGAAATGACAACGTTCCCAACCACCGCGCTCGGCAGCACGTTAATTTCTATAAGAATACTTCACACAAAACACTCTCCCCACACCTCAGTCAAATAACTGCCTTTTCATTCCCTTAGAAATTACATCGCCTGAGAACTTGGATTGGGAGCTTTGAAATGACAACGTTCCCAACCACCGCGCTCTTCAGCACGTTAATTTCTATAAGAATACTTCACACAAAACACTCTCCCCACATCTCAGTCAAATAAATGCCTTTTCATTCCCTTAGAAATTACATCGCCTGAGAACTTGGATTGGGAGCTTTGAAATGACAACGTTCCCAACCACCGCGCTCGGCAGTACGTTAATTTCTATAAGAATACTTCACACAAAACACTCTCCCCACATCTCAGTCAAATAAATACCTGTTCATTATCTTAGAAATTACATTGCCAGAGAACTTGGATTGGGAGCTTTGAAATGACAACGTTCCCAACCACCGCGCTCGGCAGCACGTTAATTTCTATAAGAATACTTCACACAAAACACTCTCCCCACATCTCAGTCAAATAACTGCCTTTTCATTCCCTTAGAAATTACATCGCCTGAGAACTTGGATTGGGAGCTTTGAAATGACAACGTTCCCATCCACCGCGCTCGGCAGCACGTTAATTTCGATAAGAATACTTGACACAAAACACACTCCCCACATCTCAGTCAAATAAATGCCTTTTCATTCCCTTAGAAATTACATTGCCTGAGAAATTGGATTGGGAGCTTTGAAATGACAACGTTCCCAACCACCGCGCTCGGCAGCACGTTAATTTCTATAAGAATACTTCACACAAAACACTCTCCCCACATCTCAGTCAAATAAATGCCTGTTCATTATCTTAGAAATTGCATTGCCAGAGAACTTGGATTGTGAGCTTTAAAATGACAACGTTCCCAACCACCGCGCTCGGCAGCACGTTAATTTCTATAAGAATACTTCACACAAAACACTCTCCCCACATCTCAGTCAAATAACTGCCTTTTCATTCCCTTAGAAATTACATCGCCTGAGAACTTGGATTGGGAGCTTTGAAATGACAATGTTCCCAACCACCGCGCTCGGCAGCACGTTAATTTCTATAAGAATACTTCACACAAAACACTCTCCCCACATCTCAGTCAAATAAATGCCTTTTCATTCCCTTAGAAATTACATCGCCTGAGAACTTGGATTGGGAGCTTTGAAATGACAACGTTCCCAACCACCGCGCTCGGCAGCACGTTAATTTCTATAAGAATACTTCACACAAAACACTCTCCCCACATCTCAGTCAAATAAATGCCTTTTCATTCCCTTAGAAATTACATTGCCTGAGAACTTGTATTGGGAGCTTTGAAATGACAATGTTCCCAACCACCGCGCTCGGCAGCACGTTAATTTCTATAAGAATACTTCACACAAAACACTCTCCCCACATCACAGTGAAATAAATGCCTTTTCATTCCCTTAGAAATTACATTGCCTGAGAACTTGGATTGGGAGCTTTGAAATGACAATGTTCCCAACCACCGCGCTCGGCAGCACGTTAATTTCTATAAGAATACTTCACACAAAACACTCTCCCCACATCACAGTGAAATAAATGCCTTTTCATTCCCTTAGAAATTACATCGCCTGAGAACTTGGATTGGGAGCTTTGAAATGACAACGTTCCCAACCACCGCGCTCGGCAGCACGTTAATTTCTATAAGTATACTTCACACAAAACACTCTCCCCACATCTCAGTCAAATTAATGCCTTTTCATTCCCTTAGAAATTACATTGCTTGAGAACTTGGATTGGGAGCTTTGAAACGACAACGTTCCCAACCACCGCGCTCGGCAGCACGTTAATTTCTATAAGAATACTTCACACAAATTACTCTCCCCACATCTCAGTCAAATAAATGCTTTTTCATTCCCTTAGAAATTACATTGCCTGAGAACTTGGATTGGGAGCTTTGAAATGACAACGTTCCCAACCACCGCGCTCGGCAGCACGTTAATTTCTATAAGAATACTTCACACAAAACACTCTCCCCACATCTCAGTCAAATAAATGCCTTTTCATTATCTTAGAAATTACATTGCCTGAGAACTTGGATTGGGAGCTTTGAAATGAAAACGTTCCCAACCACCGCGCTCGGCAGTACGTTAATTTCTATAAGAATACTTCACACAAAACACTCTCCCCACATCTCAGTCAAATAAATACCTGTTCATTATCTTAGAAATTACATTGCCAGAGAACTTGGATTGGGAGCTTTGAAATGACAACGTTCCCAACCACCGCGCTCGGCAGCACGTTAATTTCTATAAGAATACTTCACACAAAACACTCTCCCCACATCTCAGTCAAATAACTGCCTTTTCATTCCCTTAGAAATTACATCGCCTGAGAACTTGGATTGGGAGCTTTGAAATGACAACGTTCCCAACCACCGCGCTCGGCAGCACGTTAATTTCTATAAGAATACTTCACACAAAACACTCTCCCCACATCTCAGTCAAATAAATGCCTTTTCATTCCCTTAGAAATTACATCGCCTGAGAACTTGGATTGGGAGCTTTGAAATGACAACGTTCCCAACCACCGCGCTCGGCAGTACGTTAATTTCTATAAGAATACTTCACACAAAACACTCTCCCCACATCTCAGTCAAATAAATACCTGTTCATTATCTTAGAAATTACATTGCCAGAGAACTTGGATTGGGAGCTTTGAAATGACAACGTTCCCAACCACCGCGCTCGGCAGCACGTTAATTTCTATAAGAATACTTCACACAAAACACTCTCCCCACATCTCAGTCAAATAACTGCCTTTTCATTCCCTTAGAAATTACATCGCCTGAGAACTTGGATTGGGAGCTTTGAAATGACAACGTTCCCATCCACCGCGCTCGGCAGCACGTTAATTTCGATAAGAATACTTGACACAAAACACACTCCCCACATCTCAGTCAAATAAATGCCTTTTCATTCCCTTAGAAATTACATTGCCTGAGAAATTGGATTGGGAGCTTTGAAATGACAACGTTCCCAACCACCGCGCTCGGCAGCACGTTAATTTCTATAAGAATACTTCACACAAAACACTCTCCCCACATCTCAGTCAAATAAATGCCTGTTCATTATCTTAGAAATTGCATTGCCAGAGAACTTGGATTGTGAGCTTTAAAATGACAACGTTCCCAACCACCGCGCTCGGCAGCACGTTAATTTCTATAAGAATACTTCACACAAAACACTCTCCCCACATCTCAGTCAAATAACTGCCTTTTCATTCCCTTAGAAATTACATCGCCTGAGAACTTGGATTGGGAGCTTTGAAATGACAATGTTCCCAACCACCGCGCTCGGCAGCACGTTAATTTCTATAAGAATACTTCACACAAAACACTCTCCCCACATCTCAGTCAAATAAATGCCTTTTCATTCCCTTAGAAATTACATCGCCTGAGAACTTGGATTGGGAGCTTTGAAATGACAACGTTCCCAACCACCGCGCTCGGCAGCACGTTAATTTCTATAAGAATACTTCACACAAAACACTCTCCCCACATCTCAGTCAAATAAATGCCTTTTCATTCCCTTAGAAATTACATTGCCTGAGAACTTGTATTGGGAGCTTTGAAATGACAATGTTCCCAACCACCGCGCTCGGCAGCACGTTAATTTCTATAAGAATACTTCACACAAAACACTCTCCCCACATCACAGTGAAATAAATGCCTTTTCATTCCCTTAGAAATTACATTGCCTGAGAACTTGGATTGGGAGCTTTGAAATGACAATGTTCCCAACCACCGCGCTCGGCAGCACGTTAATTTCTATAAGAATACTTCACACAAAACACTCTCCCCACATCACAGTGAAATAAATGCCTTTTCATTCCCTTAGAAATTACATCGCCTGAGAACTTGGATTGGGAGCTTTGAAATGACAACGTTCCCAACCACCGCGCTCGGCAGCACGTTAATTTCTATAAGTATACTTCACACAAAACACTCTCCCCACATCTCAGTCAAATTAATGCCTTTTCATTCCCTTAGAAATTACATTGCTTGAGAACTTGGATTGGGAGCTTTGAAACGACAACGTTCCCAACCACCGCGCTCGGCAGCACGTTAATTTCTATAAGAATACTTCACACAAATTACTCTCCCCACATCTCAGTCAAATAAATGCTTTTTCATTCCCTTAGAAATTACATTGCCTGAGAACTTGGATTGGGAGCTTTGAAATGACAACGTTCCCAACCACCGCGCTCGGCAGCACGTTAATTTCTATAAGAATACTTCACACAAAACACTCTCCCCACATCTCAGTCAAATAAATGCCTTTTCATTATCTTAGAAATTACATTGCCTGAGAACTTGGATTGGGAGCTTTGAAATGAAAACGTTCCCAACCACCGCGCTCGGCAGTACGTTAATTTCTATAAGAATACTTCACACAAAACACTCTCCCCACATCTCAGTCAAATAAATACCTGTTCATTATCTTAGAAATTACATTGCCAGAGAACTTGGATTGGGAGCTTTGAAATGACAACGTTCCCAACCACCGCGCTCGGCAGCACGTTAATTTCTATAAGAATACTTCACACAAAACACTCTCCCCACATCTCAGTCAAATAACTGCCTTTTCATTCCCTTAGAAATTACATCGCCTGAGAACTTGGATTGGGAGCTTTGAAATGACAACGTTCCCAACCACCGCGCTCGGCAGCACGTTAATTTCTATAAGAATACTTCACACAAAACACTCTCCCCACATCTCAGTCAAATAAATGCCTTTTCATTCCCTTAGAAATTACATCGCCTGAGAACTTGGATTGGGAGCTTTGAAATGACAACGTTCCCAACCACCGCGCTCGGCAGCACGTTAATTTCTATAAGAATACTTCACACAAAACACTCTCCCCACATCTCAGTCAAATAAATGCCTTTTCATTCCCTTAGAAATTACATTGCCTGAGAACTTGGATTGGGAGCTTTAAAATGACAACGTTCCCAACCACCGCGCTCGGCAGCACGTTAATTTCTGTAAGAATACTTCACACAAAACACTCTCCCCACATCTCAGTCAAATAAATGCCTTTTCATTCCCTTAGAAATTACATTGCCTGAGAACTTGGATTGGGAGCTTTGAAATGACAACGTTCCCATCCACCGCGCTCGGCAGCACGTTAATTTCGATAAGAATACTTGACACAAAACACACTCCCCACATCTCAGTCAAATAAATGCCTTTTCATTCCCTTAGAAATTACATTGCCTGAGAAATTGGATTGGGAGCTTTGAAATGACAACGTTCCCAACCACCGCGCTCGGCAGCACGTTAATTTCTATAAGAATACTTCACACAAAACACTCTCCCCACATCTCAGTCAAATAAATGCCTGTTCATTATCTTAGAAATTGCATTGCCAGAGAACTTGGATTGTGAGCTTTAAAATGACAACGTTCCCAACCACCGCGCTCGGCAGCACGTTAATTTCTATAAGAATACTTCACACAAAACACTCTCCCCACATCTCAGTCAAATAACTGCCTTTTCATTCCCTTAGAAATTACATCGCCTGAGAACTTGGATTGGGAGCTTTGAAATGACAATGTTCCCAACCACCGCGCTCGGCAGCACGTTAATTTCTATAAGAATACTTCACACAAAACACTCTCCCCACATCTCAGTCAAATAAATGCCTTTTCATTCCCTTAGAAATTACATCGCCTGAGAACTTGGATTGGGAGCTTTGAAATGACAACGTTCCCAACCACCGCGCTCGGCAGCACGTTAATTTCTATAAGAATACTTCACACAAAACACTCTCCCCACATCTCAGTCAAATAAATGCCTTTTCATTCCCTTAGAAATTACATTGCCTGAGAACTTGTATTGGGAGCTTTGAAATGACAATGTTCCCAACCACCGCGCTCGGCAGCACGTTAATTTCTATAAGAATACTTCACACAAAACACTCTCCCCACATCACAGTGAAATAAATGCCTTTTCATTCCCTTAGAAATTACATTGCCTGAGAACTTGGATTGGGAGCTTTGAAATGATAATGTTCCCAACCACCGCGCTCGGCAGCACGTTAATTTCTATAAGAATACTTCACACAAAACACTCTCCCCACATCACAGTGAAATAAATGCCTTTTCATTCCCTTAGAAATTACATCGCCTGAGAACTTGGATTGGGAGCTTTGAAATGACAACGTTCCCAACCACCGCGCTCGGCAGCACGTTAATTTCTATAAGAATACTTCACACAAAACACTCTCCCCACATCTCAGTCAAATTAATGCCTTTTCATTCCCTTAGAAATTACATTGCCTGAGAAATTGGATTGGGAGCTTTGAAATGACAACGTTCCCAACCACCGCGCTCGGCAGCACGTTAATTTCTATAAGAATACTTCACACAAAACACTCTCCCCACATCTCAGTCAAATAAATGCCTGTTCATTATCTTAGAAATTGCATTGCCAGAGAACTTGGATTGTGAGCTTTAAAATGACAACGTTCCCAACCACCGCGCTCGGCAGCACGTTAATTTCTATAAGAATACTTCACACAAAACACTCTCCCCACATCTCAGTCAAATAACTGCCTTTTCATTCCCTTAGAAATTACATCGCCTGAGAACTTGGATTGGGAGCTTTGAAATGACAATGTTCCCAACCACCGCGCTCGGCAGCACGTTAATTTCTATAAGAATACTTCACACAAAACACTCTCCCCACATCTCAGTCAAATAAATGCCTTTTCATTCCCTTAGAAATTACATCGCCTGAGAACTTGGATTGGGAGCTTTGAAATGACAACGTTCCCAACCACCGCGCTCGGCAGCACGTTAATTTCTATAAGAATACTTCACACAAAACACTCTCCCCACATCTCAGTCAAATAAATGCCTTTTCATTCCCTTAGAAATTACATTGCCTGAGAACTTGTATTGGGAGCTTTGAAATGACAATGTTCCCAACCACCGCGCTCGGCAGCACGTTAATTTCTATAAGAATACTTCACACAAAACACTCTCCCCACATCACAGTGAAATAAATGCCTTTTCATTCCCTTAGAAATTACATTGCCTGAGAACTTGGATTGGGAGCTTTGAAATGACAATGTTCCCAACCACCGCGCTCGGCAGCACGTTAATTTCTATAAGAATACTTCACACAAAACACTCTCCCCACATCACAGTGAAATAAATGCCTTTTCATTCCCTTAGAAATTACATCGCCTGAGAACTTGGATTGGGAGCTTTGAAATGACAACGTTCCCAACCACCGCGCTCGGCAGCACGTTAATTTCTATAAGAATACTTCACACAAAACACTCTCCCCACATCTCAGTCAAATTAATGCCTTTTCATTCCCTTAGAAATTACATTGCTTGAGAACTTGGATTGGGAGCTTTGAAACGACAACGTTCCCAACCACCGCGCTCGGCAGCACGTTAATTTCTATAAGAATACTTCACACAAATTACTCTCCCCACATCTCAGTCAAATAAATGCTTTTTCATTCCCTTAGAAATTACATTGCCTGAGAACTTGGATTGGGAGCTTTGAAATGACAACGTTCCCAACCACCGCGCTCGGCAGCACGTTAATTTCTATAAGAATACTTCACACAAAACACTCTCCCCACATCTCAGTCAAATAAATGCCTTTTCATTATCTTAGAAATTACATTGCCTGAGAACTTGGATTGGGAGCTTTGAAATGACAACGTTCCCAACCACCGCGCTCGGCAGTACGTTAATTTCTATAAGAATACTTCACACAAAACACTCTCCCCACATCTCAGTCAAATAAATACCTGTTCATTATCTTAGAAATTACATTGCCAGAGAACTTGGATTGGGAGCTTTGAAATGACAACGTTCCCAACCACCGCGCTCGGCAGCACGTTAATTTCTATAAGAATACTTCACACAAAACACTCTCCCCACACCTCAGTCAAATAACTGCCTTTTCATTCCCTTAGAAATTACATCGCCTGAGAACTTGGATTGGGAGCTTTGAAATGACAACGTTCCCAACCACCGCGCTCTTCAGCACGTTAATTTCTATAAGAATACTTCACACAAAACACTCTCCCCGCATCTCAGTCAAATAAATGCCTTTTCATTCCCTTAGAAATTACATCGCCTGAGAACTTGGATTGGGAGCTTTGAAATGACAACGTTCCCAACCACCGCGCTCGGCAGTACGTTAATTTCTATAAGAATACTTCACACAAAACACTCTCCCCACATCTCAGTCAAATAAATACCTGTTCATTATCTTAGAAATTACATTGCCAGAGAACTTGGATTGGGAGCTTTGAAATGACAACGTTCCCAACCACCGCGCTCGGCAGCACGTTAATTTCTATAAGAATACTTCACACAAAACACTCTCCCCACATCTCAGTCAAATAACTGCCTTTTCATTCCCTTAGAAATTACATCGCCTGAGAACTTGGATTGGGAGCTTTGAAATGACAACGTTCCCATCCACCGCGCTCGGCAGCACGTTAATTTCGATAAGAATACTTGACACAAAACACACTCCCCACATCTCAGTCAAATAAATGCCTTTTCATTCCCTTAGAAATTACATTGCCTGAGAAATTGGATTGGGAGCTTTGAAATGACAACGTTCCCAACCACCGCGCTCGGCAGCACGTTAATTTCTATAAGAATACTTCACACAAAACACTCTCCCCACATCTCAGTCAAATAAATGCCTGTTCATTATCTTAGAAATTGCATTGCCAGAGAACTTGGATTGTGAGCTTTAAAATGACAACGTTCCCAACCACCGCGCTCGGCAGCACGTTAATTTCTATAAGAATACTTCACACAAAACACTCTCCCCACATCTCAGTCAAATAACTGCCTTTTCATTCCCTTAGAAATTACATCGCCTGAGAACTTGGATTGGGAGCTTTGAAATGACAATGTTCCCAACCACCGCGCTCGGCAGCACGTTAATTTCTATAAGAATACTTCACACAAAACACTCTCCCCACATCTCAGTCAAATAAATGCCTTTTCATTCCCTTAGAAATTACATCGCCTGAGAACTTGGATTGGGAGCTTTGAAATGACAACGTTCCCAACCACCGCGCTCGGCAGCACGTTAATTTCTATAAGAATACTTCACACAAAACACTCTCCCCACATCTCAGTCAAATAAATGCCTTTTCATTCCCTTAGAAATTACATTGCCTGAGAACTTGTATTGGGAGCTTTGAAATGACAATGTTCCCAACCACCGCGCTCGGCAGCACGTTAATTTCTATAAGAATACTTCACACAAAACACTCTCCCCACATCACAGTGAAATAAATGCCTTTTCATTCCCTTAGAAATTACATTGCCTGAGAACTTGGATTGGGAGCTTTGAAATGACAATGTTCCCAACCACCGCGCTCGGCAGCACGTTAATTTCTATAAGAATACTTCACACAAAACACTCTCCCCACATCACAGTGAAATAAATGCCTTTTCATTCCCTTAGAAATTACATCGCCTGAGAACTTGGATTGGGAGCTTTGAAATGACAACGTTCCCAACCACCGCGCTCGGCAGCACGTTAATTTCTATAAGTATACTTCACACAAAACACTCTCCCCACATCTCAGTCAAATTAATGCCTTTTCATTCCCTTAGAAATTACATTGCTTGAGAACTTGGATTGGGAGCTTTGAAACGACAACGTTCCCAACCACCGCGCTCGGCAGCACGTTAATTTCTATAAGAATACTTCACACAAATTACTCTCCCCACATCTCAGTCAAATAAATGCTTTTTCATTCCCTTAGAAATTACATTGCCTGAGAACTTGGATTGGGAGCTTTGAAATGACAACGTTCCCAACCACCGCGCTCGGCAGCACGTTAATTTCTATAAGAATACTTCACACAAAACACTCTCCCCACATCTCAGTCAAATAAATGCCTTTTCATTATCTTAGAAATTACATTGCCTGAGAACTTGGATTGGGAGCTTTGAAATGACAACGTTCCCAACCACCGCGCTCGGCAGTACGTTAATTTCTATAAGAATACTTCACACAAAACACTCTCCCCACATCTCAGTCAAATAAATACCTGTTCATTATCTTAGAAATTACATTGCCATAGAACTTGGATTGGGAGCTTTGAAATGACAACGTTCCCAACCACCGCGCTCGGCAGCACGTTAATTTCTATAAGAATACTTCACACAAAACACTCTCCCCACATCTCAGTCAAATAACTGCCTTTTCATTCCCTTAGAAATTACATCGCCTGAGAACTTGGATTGGGAGCTTTGAAATGACAACGTTCCCAACCACCGCGCTCTTCAGCACGTTAATTTCTATAAGAATACTTCACACAAAACACTCTCCCCACATCTCAGTCAAATAAATGCCTTTTCATTCCCTTAGAAATTACATCGCCTGAGAACTTGGATTGGGAGCTTTGAAATGACAACGTTCCCAACCACCGCGCTCGGCAGCACGTTAATTTCTATAAGAATACTTCACACAAAACACTCTCCCCACATCTCAGTCAAATAAATGCCTTTTCATTCCCTTAGAAATTACATTGCCTAAGAACTTGGATTTGGAGCTTTGAAATGACAACGTTCCCAACCACCGCGCTCGGCAGCACGTTAATTTCTATAAGAATACTTCACACAAAACACTCTCCCCACATCTCAGTCAAATAACTGCCTTTTCATTCCCTTAGAAATTACATCGCCTGAGAACTTGGATTGGGAGCTTTGAAATGACAACGTTCCCAACCACCGCGCTCGGCAGCACGTTAATTTCTATAAGAATACTTCACACAAAACACTCTCCCCACATCTCAGTCAAATAAATGCCTTTTCATTCCCTTAGAAATTACATCGCCTGAGAACTTGGATTGGGAGCTTTGAAATGACAACGTTCCCAACCACCGCGCTCGGCAGCACGTTAATTTCTATAAGAATACTTCACACAAAACACTCTCCCCACATCTCAGTCAAATAAATGCCTTTTCATTCCCTTAGAAATTACATTGCTTGAGAACTTGGATTGGGAGCTTTGAAATGACAACGTTCCCAACCACCGCGCTCGGCAGCACGTTAATTTCTATAAGAATACTTCACACAAAACACTCTCCCCACATCTCAGTCAAATTAATGCCTTTTCATTCCCTTAGAAATTACATTGCTTGAGAACTTGGATTGGGAGCTTTGAAACGACAACGTTCCCAACCACCGCGCTCGGCAGCACGTTAATTTCTATAAGAATACTTCACACAAATTACTCTCCCCACATCTCAGTCAAATAAATGCTTTTTCATTCCCTTAGAAATTACATTGCCTGAGAACTTGGATTGGGAGCTTTGAAATGACAACGTTCCCAACCACCGCGCTCGGCAGCACGTTAATTTCTATAAGAATACTTCACACAAAACACTCTCCCCACATCTCAGTCAAATAAATGCCTTTTCATTATCTTAGAAATTACATTGCCTGAGAACTTGGATTGGGAGCTTTGAAATGACAACGATCCCAACCACCGCGCTCGGCAGTACGTTAATTTCTATAAGAATACTTCACACAAAACACTCTCCCCACATCTCAGTCAAATAAATACCTGTTCATTATCTTAGAAATTACATTGCCAGAGAACTTGGATTGGGAGCTTTGAAATGACAACGTTCCCAACCACCGCGCTCGGCAGCACGTTAATTTCTATAAGAATACTTCACACAAAACACTCTCCCCACATCTCAGTCAAATAACTGCCTTTTCATTCCCTTAGAAATTACATCGCCTGAGAACTTGGATTGGGAGCTTTGAAATGACAACGTTCCCAACCACCGCGCTCTTCAGCACGTTAATTTCTATAAGAATACTTCACACAAAACACTCTCCCCACATCTCAGTCAAATAAATGCCTTTTCATTCCCTTAGAAATTACATCGCCTGAGAACTTGGATTGGGAGCTTTGAAATGACAACGTTCCCAACCACCGCGCTCGGCAGCACGTTAATTTCTATAAGAATACTTCACACAAAACACTCTCCCCACATCTCAGTCAAATAAATGCCTTTTCATTCCCTTAGAAATTACATTGCCTGAGAACTTGGATTTGGAGCTTTGAAATGACAACGTTCCCAACCACCGCGCTCGGCAGCACGTTAATTTCTATAAGAATACTTCACACAAAACACTCTCCCCACATCTCAGTCAAATAACTGCCTTTTCATTCCCTTAGAAATTACATCGCCTGAGAACTTGGATTGGGAGCTTTGAAATGACAACGTTCCCAACCACCGCGCTCGGCAGCACGTTAATTTCTATAAGAATACTTCACACAAAACACTCTCCCCACATCTCAGTCAAATAAATGCCTTTTCATTCCCTTAGAAATTACATCGCCTGAGAACTTGGATTGGGAGCTTTGAAATGACAACGTTCCCAACCACCGCGCTCGGCAGCACGTTAATTTCTATAAGAATACTTCACACAAAACACTCTCCCCATATCTCAGTCAAATAAATGCCTTTTCAGTCCCTTAGAAATTACATTGCCTGAGAACTTGGATTGGGAGCTTTGAAATGACAACGTTCCCAACCACCGCGCTCGGCAGCACGTTAATTTCTATAAGAATACTTCACACAAAACACTCTCCCCACATCTCAGTCAAATAAATGCCTTTTCATTCCCTTAGAAATTACATTGCCTGAGAACTTGGATTTGGAGCTTTGAAATGACAACGTTCCCAACCACCGCGCTCGGCAGCACGTTAATTTCTATAAGAATACTTCACACAAAACACTCTCCCCACATCTCAGTCAAATAACTGCCTTTTCATTCCCTTAGAAATTACATCGCCTGAGAACTTGGATTGGGAGCTTTGAAATGACAACGTTCCCAACCACCGCGCTCGGCAGCACGTTAATTTCTATAAGAATACTTCACACAAAACACTCTCCCCACATCTCAGTCAAATAAATGCCTTTTCATTCCCTTAGAAATTACATCGCCTGAGAACTTGGATTGGGAGCTTTGAAATGATAACGTTCCCAACCACCGCGCTCGGCAGCACGTTAATTTCTATAAGAATACTTCACACAAAACACTCTCCCCATATCTCAGTCAAATAAATGCCTTTTCAGTCCCTTAGAAATTACATTGCCTGAGAATTTGGATTGGGAGCTTTGAAATGACAACGTTCCCAACCACCGCGCTCGGCAGCACGTTAATTTCTATAAGAATACTTCACACAAAACACTCTCCCCACATCTCAGTCAAATAAATGCCTTTTCAGTCCCTTAGAAATTACATCGCCTGAGAACTTGGATTGGGAGCTTTGAAATGACAACGTTCCCAACCACCGCGCTCGGCAGCACGTTAATTTCTATAAGAATACTTCACACAAAACACTCTCCCCACATCTCAGTCAAATTAATGCCTTTTCATTCCTTTAGAAATAACATTGCTTGAGAACTTGGATTGGGAGCTTTGAAACGACAACGTTCCCAACCACCGCGCTCGGCAGCACGTTAATTTCTATAAGAATACTTCACACAAATTACTCTCCCCACATCTCAGTCAAATAAATGCCTTTTCATTATCTTAGAAATTACATTGCCTGAGAACTTGGATTGGGAGCTTTGAAATGACAACGTTCCCAACCACCGCGCTCGGCAGCACGTTAATTTCTATAAGAATACTTCACACAAAACACTCTCCCCACATCTCAGTCAAATAAATGCCTTTTCATTATCTTAGAAATTACATTGCCTGAGAACTTGGATTGGGAGCTTTGAAATGACAACGTTCCCAACCACCGCGCTCGGCAGTACGTTAATTTCTATAAGAATACTTCACACAAAACACTCTCCCCACATCTCAGTCAAATAAATACCTGTTCATTATCTTAGAAATTACATTGCCAGAGAACTTGGATTGGGAGCTTTGAAATGACAACGTTCCCAACCACCGCGCTCGGCAGCACGTTAATTTCTATAAGAATACTTCACACAAAACACTCTCCCCACATCTCAGTCAAATAACTGCCTTTTCATTCCCTTAGAAATTACATCGCCTGAGAACTTGGATTGGGAGCTTTGAAATGACAACGTTCCCAACCACCGCGCTCTTCAGCACGTTAATTTCTATAAGAATACTTCACACAAAACACTCCCCCCACATCTCAGTCAAATAAATGCCTTTTCATTCCCTTAGAAATTACATCGCCTGAGAACTTGGATTGCAAGCTTTGAAATGACAACGTTCCCAACCACCGCGCTCGGCAGCACGTTAATTTCTATAAGAATACTTCACACAAAACACTCTCCCCACATCTCAGTCAAATAAATGCCTTTTCATTCCCTTAGAAATTACATTGCCTGAGAACTTGGATTTGGAGCTTTGAAATGACAACGTTCCCAACCACCGCGCTCGGCAGCACGTTAATTTCTATAAGAATACTTCACACAAAACACTCTCCCCACATCTCAGTCAAATAACTGCCTTTTCATTCCCTTAGAAATTACATCGCCTGAGAACTTCGATTGGGAGCTTTGAAATGACAACGTTCCCAACCACCGCGCTCGGCAGCACGTTAATTTCTATAAGAATACTTCACACAAAACACTCTCCCCACATCTCAGTCAAATAAATGCCTTTTCATTCCCTTAGAAATTACATCGCCTGAGAACTTGGATTGGGAGCTTTGAAATGACAACGTTCCCAACCACCGCGCTCGGCAGCACGTTAATTTCTATAAGAATACTTCACACAAAACACTCTCCCCACATCTCAGTCAAATAAATGCCTTTTCATTCCCTTAGAAATTACATTGCTTGAGAACTTGGATTGGGAGCTTTGAAATGACAACGTTCCCAACCACCGCGCTCGGCAGCACGTTAATTTCTATAAGAATACTTCACACAAAACACTCTCCCCACATCTCAGTCAAATTAATGCCTTTTCATTCCCTTAGAAATTACATTGCTTGAGAACTTGGATTGGGAGCTTTGAAACGACAACGTTCCCAACCACCGCGCTCGGCAGCACGTTAATTTCTATAAGAATACTTCACACAAATTACTCTCCCCACATCTCAGTCAAATAAATGCTTTTTCATTCCCTTAGAAATTACATTGCCTGAGAACTTGGATTGGGAGCTTTGAAATGACAACGTTCCCAACCACCGCGCTCGGCAGCACGTTAATTTCTATAAGAATACTTCACACAAAACACTCTCCCCACATCTCAGTCAAATAAATGCCTTTTCATTATCTTAGAAATTACATTGCCTGAGAACTTGGATTGGGAGCTTTGAAATGACAACGTTCCCAACCACCGCGCTCGGCAGTACGTTAATTTCTATAAGAATACTTCACACAAAACACTCTCCCCACATCTCAGTCAAATAAATACCTGTTCATTATC
Source organism: Metellina segmentata (assembly GCA_947359465.1). Classification (NCBI taxonomy): domain Eukaryota; kingdom Metazoa; phylum Arthropoda; class Arachnida; order Araneae; family Tetragnathidae; genus Metellina; species Metellina segmentata. The sequence goes on along the minus strand of OX375876.1, from coordinate 11,170,422 downwards.
TTAGAAATTACATTGCCAGAGAACTTGGATTGGGAGCTTTGAAATGACAACGTTCCCAACCACCGCGCTCGGCAGCACGTTAATTTCTATAAGAATACTTCACACAAAACACTCTCCCCACATCTCAGTCAAATAACTGCCTTTTCATTCCCTTAGAAATTACATCGCCTGAGAACTTGGATTGGGAGCTTTGAAATGACAACGTTCCCAACCACCGCGCTCTTCAGCACGTTAATTTCTATAAGAATACTTCACACAAAACACTCTCCCCACATCTCAGTCAAATAAATGCCTTTTCAT